>JBBMJY010000002.1:21518387-21595493 GCA_037833715.1 Toxotes lorentzi | reverse complement strand
AGTGAGTGAGTGAGTGAGTGAGTGAGTGAGTGAGTGAGTGAGTGAGTGAGTGAGTGAGTGAGTGAGTGAGTGAGTGACTTGCTGAACAGGCTGGTTTTATTTTTTAAGACAGCTTTTAACTCCACAGTTAAGTCCTCTGTGTATTCGACCAATAAGTAACCTGAGCAGCATAGCCTGCAGACGACCTACACACACATGCACACACACACGCACACACAAAGACTATCAAAAGTTGGGGTACAGGGCCTCATCCTGTTACAACTCATGCCAACAAGAGAGCCGATTCATGCTGGCATCATCAAAGAGAAGTGCAGCGGCAGGTGAGAGTATTAACATTCTTTGGTTAGAACATGAGGATGTGTTTATTCTGCTTTGCATGTCTAATGACAGCATCTGGAAACCAAAAATCACTGGAGTGAACTCTGTTCTTCCTATTTCTGTTGTGTCAGTTCTCACATAATTGGGATGGCAACATTTGGCAATGCTTAAAAGATCGCAGACACACACCTGTTAGTTTCATTATGTCACAACCGGTCACTTGTGGGTTTTAACAGGCGCGCAACACATTTATTTTTGCCACTCATGACCTTCAGTACTGAACTATATGAATTACAAACTACAATAACCACATACTGACACACATACTGACATGTTAGCATTTTTAAATGCATACATTTAGCATGGCCGGACATGTGTTATATTAGACTTAGAATAGAATAGCCTTTATTGTCATTGAGCAATGTCCAATGAAATTACAGTGGCACTTCCCTCTAAGGTGCTTGTGTGTAATAAACACAAAAAAAGAAGAAAAAAATATATATATAAAGATAAAAATATGAAGTAGAAAAATCAAAAAAGGTGTCTCTGAGTATATACATATGTACAAGAAGAAATTCAGGAATATGACTGGTAGATTAATCACTGAGAAAATAGTAATTATGAATGAAGTAATTTTGAACTCTAAGTGTTTTAGCAGTATAGCATGGTTTCTTTGTCATGTCAGTTTACTAACCTGTTGGTAGAGCTAGATGAGAATATACATTTTTGCCTTACAAACAGCAATTCATGTTCCCATGTAGAGGCACATTGCAAAAATCTTAGCATAAAAAACACTACTACTAATGATAAAAGTTAACTCAAATTAGCCTAAGTCTCTGGGGAACCCAGAGTGACCATGTTTGACCACATTAAATTCTGATGTGGAAGCACAGAGGAGTTTAAATTTAAACTCGGCAGCAAAATAAAAAATTGTTTCCCTTCTAAATAGTGGCTAACATTCATTCTCCATTTGTAGAAAGATGAACTAACCAACAAGGTATCTTCTGTGAGTTTTACCTTTAACTTAGCTGAAGAAACTGGGATTACAACACAACACGTCAGTTACCTGCCAAAATAAAATGTATTTGCTATTATGAAAATGTCTACATATCCATTTGAAGTCATTTATATTAATCTGTGCTGTTCAACTGTGACACATTTGCTGTCTTACTTCTCAGAGTGATTTATGTTTAATGTCCCACCATATTTAAGGTTCCCATTCCACTTCCATGTCGTGCTCTAAATTCTGCTTGAACCTCACCCACTTCTTACTCGACAATTTAAATCCTTTCATAAATTGGGGTTAGGAGATTAGAGGACAAACTTCATTGTTTGTTGATTAAACAAACAGCATTAATAAGATGCAGCGATGATTTACATGGCTGTTGCGTCTGAAGTAATATTAATCCCACTTTTAGTTGCAGACGAATTGTTTCCAAAGTCCCCAGTGACAGAGGCCTGTTGACATATCAGTGTGAGGGACGAACTGTAATGTCCCTAATGTGGTTCACAGAGCTATTCTGTGGGATTGACAACATGCCAACATCTGCAATTAAAGCTCATCTCTTTGGCCACAAAATACAACACAGGTCAGCAACAACTGTTTCTATGTACAAGTCATGGTGTAAAGACGTGCTGTATGATTAAGTCAAGGACTTCATGAAGAGCTCAGTTTCTGGTTCCCACAGAAAAACCCATGTAGAGAACACTCCCCTGGCCCTCTTATGTATCAGTAATGTCTTGCCTTTAACTTTAAATGACGGAAGTGATCTTATGTGTATGAAACCACATTGCATGGGGATGTTTGTTATGGGAAATCAGTTTCTCTTGTGTGGGTTTCCCTGTTTATGGTTCCACCTGGGGGGTGTTATGAGTCAGAACTGACTCACCCTTTCTTGTACAACTAATTGGTCAATTAAAGAGAGCAATTATGAAAGCATTCAGCAAGTATTCAGATCCGTTACTTGAGTAAAAGCAGAAATACTAAAATGAAAAAAAAAAAACATTAAAGAAAAGTCACGCACGCCTGTTTTTATTGAATCCTGCCATAACTGAGATGTTTTTGGCCACTTGGTGACTGAGGAGACAATCTGTCAACACAGCCCTGACATATCATTACCTTTTAAGTTAATATGCCAATATTCTTGCTTATATGCACATGCAGCAGATATGGAGCAACATGTTTTTCTGGCCACCTTTCAAAAATATAATCCAATATTCACTCTCTTTTTGCTCTGTTTTTGGTCTCCTCCTGTATATCAAAGTTGTTGTTTTGCTTGTTTTATTGCCTCAGATAAGTCCAAAATATAATAATGAATTAATGCAACTTTGAGTACAACACCCAAGTAAACAAGTCTAAGAATAAAGAATAGTCACAGATAAAGACTGTACTGCTTTAACATGACTCATGACTCATTGTCTGTCAAAGACTGTCCAGTGTTGGACTGTGAAAGATTCCCTTTAGAGACATTTTTATGGAGCAACTAAAGAGGAGATGGACCCGGGACACTTTCACCAGGGGGGAATGTTTTTCCAGGGGAATAAAAGTTTAAGATCAATTTCAGGTCTTTGTGTTGCTACTGCTTATTTTGCCAAAACATCTGTAATAGCAAGAACTGTAGGCCACGGCAGCTGGGAAGCCTGCGGCCCAGAGGATGCAGGGTTTTATGAGGACTTTCCATCTAAAACCCGAGTTGTGACTGATATTGTTGACAAGCATCATTAATGTCCCACACGGTTTTCCCATGCAAGAATCTAGCATTGTACTGCAAAATGTGCTGCAGTGTACTTTTGACATTTGAATATGTGAGCACAGTGCACAACATGGCGGGTTTGAACTCTTATGGTATGAAGACAACTGAAGGTACAAAGCTATAAATTTCTGGGTATTTACAATCAGTGTAGCGAAAATATGCTTTAGTATCATGTCAGAGCCAGTATAAATATGACATGGGTGTGTATCCAAGGCTTTGGTCTGAGTTATTGTACTCAGATGTCTGAAAAAAAGAACCCAGCCTGTTGTTCTCTATGAAGAGAAACATTTGGATATCCTCAGGTAGCACATGAGTGAGGGTGTGACTGAAACTCATTTGAACTGTTGAAGATACATCTCAGATTCGTTTAAGATGTCTCCCCTCCAAAACCTTTACTCCACAAAGACAGAAATCCCACGTGAATTTTTTTTTTCGTCAAAACATGGCCAGGAAAAGAAATAGAGCAAAATCATATTAGAGAAAAAGGTAACTTTAAGATAAGGTAAGATTAATGTATATAATGCATGAAAACATCTAGGGTTAAGGTGTATGGGGGGAATAGTCACATGGAATACCTGCTGGAGCAACACTTTCAGAGAGACAACAGTTTTTGGTCCCCAGCCCTTTTTGCTTGTGACCCTTAATATGAAGCAGCTTCTGCTTGCGAGTATGATTTGTCACTTGTATCCTTTACTCAGCCTTTTCCTGGCTACATCCAGACTGACACCAAAACACCAGTTTTTATAAGGGTGTTCTGTCAAAATGTCAGATGTGATTGTGGTTTGCATGTTATTTGAAACTGGCCCATAATTGATCAGCAGTTCTGCTTCGCTACAACTGATTCCCCTTGAGTGTTTGTGTGATCTGTTTTTTGTTTGGTGGAGCACCACAGTGATGTGCATCTGAAATAGGACCACAGAGGTCTGCCATGCATTCATGCTGCTCAGGAGGTGATCACAGATTACCTTAGAGCCATCTGATGGTACCCAGACAAAAACCAAGATAATTCAAGTGGTGATGGATTTCCGCCGAGGCAGTCAATTTGTCAATGTGCATAATTTGAGATGCAGATGAAGAACACATGCAGATGGAAAATGTTAAGTTACAGAGATGGAAAGAGAAAAAGAAATATTCATGACTCTTGCATCATAGCTCTATAAGTGGTGATGAGTCATGGAAAGGAGAACATTTTAGATCAAATGAAACCAACAGCCTAAAGGAGGTGATCCAATCCCTGATGAATTAGCACAAAACCCTTTAATGAGTGAATTTGCATAATTTGAATAATGCTACTTCCAGAGTACATACGTGGCACGACACGTGGAGCACAGCAATTTTAAGATGAGCTGGCAAGAAGATCACCCCACAGGTTTCAAGTGATTAAGTCCCAGTCATGTGTTGCTGATCATCTGAATATTTCCACAGTACTGTAAAGAAGAATCGTACCATGACTCAGATCTGCATGCAGCTGTGCAACCAAACACATCAAGGAGAAAAGGGGGAAAAATGGCAAACATGTACAGAAAGTTATTGACTTACGGGATACCCTGCAGAGACACAGCAGCCACAAAGTAATACAGTCAGACCCCCTTCTAATGGAAAAGCTAAATGTCACGAGAGTGTGGTCAGTGCCCAGATGATTACCACTGATTTAGCGGTGACCCCCAAGCGTATAATGAGTCAAGAGAGAGAGGCTTGCTCAGATGTATTAATGCTGTTCTTTAGGCCATTTCCAAAAATTCTTAAGTTTAATGTATTTTCCTGGAAGAAATACAGTACCAACAAAGAAAAGGTTTAGTCTAAAGTTCAACTTGTACTTATAAGATTTTTACATCTGACATGGTGATGGTAGTTTGTCATTGCTGACACAATTTTGAATCAAAGACAACAGAATCCGATCAGCAGTGTCTACTGTGTAAAACCTGTGCCCAGCTGTTGATTAACTAACTCCAACATGTTGTCTAACTGTGTCAGCTGTGGACTGTGGATGTGAACCCTGGTCTCCTTTATCAAAAAAAGAAACTGAGTATATTTCAGTCAGCTCTTACCGTTCTCATGAAAATTAGTGGTTTATAAATGAAATTTGTAGGAGACAGGGAGGTGCTTTCTAAGCGGAACGAGGCAGATTATTGCACATCTTGTCATGCGATCAGTTTAGTTTCTTCATGCCATCGTTACCATAAAGAAATATATGGGCTTTTCTGTGTGATATACTGTAGCACCTCTGTTGTTTTCCCCTAAACATTTATGTTTCACAAAAATCATTTCTTCTGATGTTAATATTTAACGTGAATTTGAGTACCAGCATTTGTGTCACTCATTTCTCAATCTCTCGGTTGTTCAGTAAAATGTTACATGCTGACGTTTGGGATAATATTGATCATTGATTTTATGTTGGAGGGCGCAGAAAAGGATGCATGTGTGTATTTAGTGTATGAGTGTATGTTGGGAGATGGAGGAGCATAAAGTATTTAAGTTTGGGAACCAATGATTTAATTACTGCTTTTTAGAGATTAGGCTAACCCTGTCATTGGTTCAAAATAATGACAGCTGCTCTAAAATCAAGAATTTCTATTCATTTCCTCACACAGACTTCTGTATGTGGAATCCCTGCGCAGTCACTGGAAGCTGGTAAATTAGATTTTGTCAATTTGCAATGCTGTGTGATACAGGAACATTTGGAGTTTTGTTGAATACTGGAGCACCTCCGTTTGCACTAACAAGGATAAATATTTCAGTAAATGTACAAAAATGTTTATATGTACTCTCATTATGTACTGTCATTTTTGTTTAAGACTGTCATGGTTAATGGACTAAAGAAGAGTTTGATTGTTATCAGATTTTGGAACTGAACACATTTGAAGTACTTTATTTTTCACTTATCACAATTCATTATGCTGTGTGTCGCCTCCACACCTGTGAAACAATCAGTACTTGCCTACAGTCTGTGCTGAAACAAAAAGCACCAACTCATATCCACTGAATTAAGTGTGGCACCTAAGGCAAAGTATTAGAAGCAAAAGCAGTCAGAAACACTAGAGCACCGTCAGGAGGGTTTCGGCATTTGGACCATCCAGCTTTTTAAAAGGTATTAGGGGGATTACAAATGTTATACAAGATGAATGTAAGGTAAGTGTTGTGATACTCTTGGTTTTGGCTGTTCTTTGCCATAGCTACCATTTCAAAATATGTTTTGGTGTAGCTTGGCCTTTGGTATGAGTGATTGCAGGGTACCGGTGAGAGCATGGGTGGTAAAACATCAATGACATCATCCTGCAGCAAAGATAGAGTTACAACAAAACAGGAGATTGGCAGCAAAAAACCTGCAACCTACACAGAAAGAAAACCTTCACAAATGAACACTGACCTGAAGGCTTCAACAGTACCGCAGCCAGGCCACATTTACTGGGCTGTAACATGCAGATTTAATGTTCTTAAAGGTCAAGTTGATTCAAGTTCTTTTCATCGCAGGAAAGAAAAATCTGCCATCACTATATGTACAGTTTCATAGTGCAATGTATGTCATGAAACAGTACATTTTCTGGGAACCCAATTCACAAATAGGTAATACAAATAGCCAAATATCTGGGAATGTCTGCCATCTGGCTAATCCAGTCACATACCTAACAAGTCAAGGTAATCGATGCCAAATGCCTTGTCTAGATGAACAACTTCTGCTTCTACTGTTTGGTGATATTGACCCATGGGAGCATAGAGCACTCTTTTGCATACAACTTTAAACATAGAGAGGAGAAAGAGGAATGATGGTTTATTTCATTTCAGTGAACCTGGAACCATTTGACTATCAACCTCATTTCAGAAACTGATCACACCTGTAGAGGTGATGCCAGTCTCTATACACTTTGTGTATAGATATTGCATACCCACACAACCTGTTCTACCAACCAAAGGAAAAAGGTCAGTCCCTGACACCTCCTGCCCACTCACCTCTGCACATCTTTAAAGACAGAAAGCTATAATTGGTTGTCGTACAACATGGCTACTTTTGTTGTGTGACGTATTTGTAGCAGGTTGTCGTCAAACAGTGTATATATCCTATAAAATGAACTGAATTGATTATTCTGATTTAGTTTTATATTACTGACAGTTGTGGTGCATTTACAGCCACGAGCCAACAGTTTGTTTACATGTCTGCAATTCGTTTCACCAACTGGGAGATATCATCGCTGTCAGAAACTCTGAATTACAAGTGAGAGAGATGTTTTTCACACTCTTGAATGAATGAATGAATGAAGCACCAAAAAAGTAAAGAGCACTTTTTATGCCGCTGCTGCCCTCACATATGCTCTTCAATCCATGTAATTTATGATATGCTCTGGTAACCAGAAACCAAAACATCAAAATACTGCTTGCCAAAATGAACTTCATTGGAGGGTTATGCCAAAAACAAAATCCAATTTGAAAGTAAAATGATCTGTATACCTGTGCTGCTTCACAAGGATTACTTTAAATTGGAGAAAAAGCATTGCACGACTGATGGCAACCTGTTTACAATCAGGAAGCACATGTTCGATATACTGTTGATTCTGACATGAGCTGAACTGTAGCCGTTTAATCAAAATGCAGTTGGAATAAATAGCTCACTGTGCATCCTTGTGACATTTTGAAACCACAGTGGAAGCATGACCAAGCTCATAAAGGCGGACAAATAAGTCAGCATTTAAAATAACTGAGCCTTTGGTGTAATCTCACAATGCTGTTTCTGTTAAAACACTCTGAGCAGTTTGCCTAAGTACAGTGGGCCGTTCCCCCCTAAATTCAGCCCAGAGCAGTGAAGGGAAGCTATGTGCACTGCAGTGAAAAACTCTAACATAAACTCCACAGTTCATATCACTTATCAGCTCGTTGGAAGGAGCATGTTTCTCCACGGGGGTTACCACTTCCTTGTAAGGGGCAGACAATACTTCCTTGTTGAGCCGGCCTGTGCCTGTCAAAATGAGTGAAAGCTTTACAATCATAATATTATCGAGTTGCTTTGCAGAAGAGCCATTTTGGCCTCTTTCAACCTGTGTGGCATTGCTGGCTTTTTCATGGGAGTGGAGCTGCTGGTTGGTATGCGTGAAGCACCTTAAGTTCCCAGCGGAGGAGTCATTGTCATGGGTCACAGTAAGGCTGCTCTCTGGTCCTGGATGTTTTCCGAGACCACTGCTGTTTCTGGGGATAAACCCGAAACATTTATCCAGCCAAAAGGATGTCGAAGCAAGGCTGACATTTTCATAAAAGCTATAAAATCGCTTCAGCAAAAAAGAGCAGGAATTCCATTATTAAAACGTCCACATGCCTGCATTGGTGCCCATGTTAAATGATTTGTTGTAATGAGATAAACATGCCTGGGCGCCGTTTTCACACAAGGCCTGATTCAGAAACAGTCTGTTGCCATGAACCTCTCAGCAAAGGTTAGTCTGTCTGGTTTGCGGCCTTGGCTGATGCACCTGCAACTTTATGACCAGCAGACGGTCAGTGTCTAAAATGCGTATCACTTTGCTATTTTGTTATTTCCTGAGGGGGTTATAAGTATCAAAATACAAGATAGAAGGTTGAACTGCATTAGTTTCTCTCTCTCTCTTTTTTTTGATTGATACGCTGTACAATCTGTTGCTTTCCTATAAAACATATTTCAGTGTATTACAACAGTCAAAACAAAAACACCTGCAACGTCTTTCTTTTCCTTTACTCAAAACATTATTTATCACATGTCATGTAAAAAAAAAAAAAGAAACATCTGCTCACTCCAATTTTCTTTTCTCGCTTGAATATAAAACATCCATGGTTGATTATGTGTTGAATGTGTGTCATGACTCCTAGACAAGGCCACCGCTGTATGATTTCAAAACTGTTTCGGTCCATAAATGTGAGAATAGCTGGCCTTTTTCCTCATCCCTGAAGCCATAAAATGTTTTGAAGCTGCAGGACTTTCTCCTGTCAACACCAAGTTGTTGTTTTACCTTGCAGAACCTTTGTAGCCTTAACAGCAATTCCTGCTTTATCCTCCCTGTCTGGGATGGGTTTGAGAGGAACTTAACCAGTATCCTAGAGGTCAGAGTTCAGATGGTGAAGTGACTGTAGGACAATAAGTATTGGATCCCTATCATACCTGCAAGTCAGGGTTAGCCTCGTCTCTTCTTCTCTGACTAATAATGCTTGGTGCATGTGGTGATGAAAGTCCCTTTAGAAGTTTAGGGCAATGCTTTTAACAAAGGCCAGCTTGATTGTAAAGTTGCACAGAACAGATAATTGCAGTGAGGGTTGCGGCAGACAGGAGACACATTAGAGAAAATGTTTCTATCCTTTGCCAGTGGGGCAACACGTGGACTTCCAGAGCTATAGGATTTCAGGAGAATAGTTGCCTTTGGAGGGATTATTTGTGGTACATATGATCAAAGAGTTTTTATAGAGACATAAATCATATTTAGATTTTGCTGAGTGATTAATTTCTGATGGTATTGCATTTTCAAAAGGATTATCTTTTTACCAGAGTTTTGTGGAAAATCCTGTCAGCACATTGCAACTTGGCATTGCTGTGATTGGATCCCTTTGGCAAACAACTGTTAAATCCCTTTCAATTAGGTTTGCAGCATGCAGGAATTGCACCATGTTAGTATGATCAGTTAGGTGTTCAGTCCAATCATGAAAACACTTCATCAGGACCACTGCTTGCCTCATGAGGCATGAGGTCTGACTGTAGTGTAGTGGGTGATAGGATTCAGTTTCTACCATAGAAACCATCCATGAACATCTCTGGGTTGGACAAAGCTGCACATCAGCTCGCCTGATCCAGAAACATTTTTCTGCTCTTTTTCTAAACTTGTCTTTTTCTGCTAAGGTTTGCTGGTGTAAGTGTTCCACCAAACTGCACAAACTTGTTCAATACCACCAGTAAAAGAGAAGGAGCAGGTTTGTGAGATCACTGGTATAATCACTACCCCTAAATCTATACAAGGCTTGTAGGGAAGTTCATTTGACAAATGTTACTGTTATGATTTGGTTCAATACAAACAAAAACTAAAAATCTGAATGAAAGCCAAATATCACAGTAGAAAAACATCGCAAAGTGATGGGAACAATTTATTGCATCTACAGGTTCAGATAAGGTTTTTTGGAGGCCACGAGTCGTCCTCATGAGAAGAACTTGTAAAACACTTCAGCCCTCCCAGCATCCTCAAGGAGCTTACTCAGCTTATAGAAACAACAGCCCACTCTGCACCGACTCCACGTAACCCAATCGCCCATTGAGGAGAAATATTTTTGCAGTCTTGCTATCACAGTTGACATTGGCCCCGATCAAAAACCAATTGCACCATGTTACGAGGTTCAAGCAGAGGAAGTGTGTCTCTATTGAAACTTGAAGAAGAAAGCAGGCGTGCTGCACAGCAGTGAGTGGGCGGCTGTTTTTTCTTAAGGTGTCGCTGGATCTTCCGAAAGCACTTCCATCTTTCTTGCTGGGTTATGCAGTACATGTGACGGATTGATTTAGCATGTGTTGCTTCTCTATGATTACAAACACAGTTGCAAAGTTTTGCTTTATACTGATGGTGAGAATATTTAAAAGGTTTTGCTGCTTTTCTTTTCTTATTAATCATGTGGGAGTCCTTGATGACAAGTGCCTGGGTTTTTACACATTGACCACATGTATTAATACAATGGTATCTATTACACGTGTATTTACTGAAGCCATTTTCCCAAAGAAAAGACCCAAAAGCTACAAAAACACATGCTGTTGCTGTACAATTATTTCGCCGTATTTTAATAAGTGAAGCCACAAACAATAAACTTGTTTACATTGCTTTTATTTGAGTTTTTAAGTGCAAGCACAGAAGTGACTTTTTGTCTGTTTTTCTCTTCCTTTACTTCCTTACATTCTGCGGTGCAGAAAACAAGACCACTGGGAGAGAAATGTAATCGCCCACACCTCGCTGAAAGTCAGACCTGTATATAACAACTTACAATCCCAGCAGTTTTTCTATTTTTTTTTTCTTGAAATTTGCTGATTTATCCACCATGTGCACATCCTAGTTCCTGAGACAGCTTTGCATAATATGGTATTTGACAGCCGGATGTGATATGAGGAAGAGGAAATAGGATAAAAAAAATTCCATTTCAGCCCTGGACTCTGAACTTCGAAGAGCTAATTCTTCTTTTTTTCATCTCCAAATTGCCAGGTGTAAATCCGTATTGGCTCTGGGCCTGACAGGATACAGGGAGGGATGGCAAAGTCTGTACTGCTCAAAGTGAGCTCCATTGAGTGGGAGTCCTGAAGTGACTTTTGATATGAAGAGTGTCAGTTATATCTCCCAGCTGCAGATGGATGAGGTCTGCTTTGATAGATAGGGCTGTACCAAGCACCTGGACTACTTTTCCAAAAACTCAAGAGAAATAAAGCTCAGGAGTTCATTACTACACACATTAAAGTCAAAACTTTTACTTCTGGCTTATGTTTTAATGTGCACCTGGATTCAATGCATACAATGGTGAAACTTTTTCATAAAAGCTGCTGAGGAGCAGTGTCCTGTTGGCTGAGAAGATTTTCCACATTGCGTATTCAGGCACGACTTTGAATCTTGATTCAGAATCATTCAGAGTCTCTTAGTTCAAGTGGAGCATAAATATGATAGTTTTTAATCTGGCTGCCACTGAGATGCAGATTAGCAGTTCTCTCCTCAGTTGTGGCTATCGCAGCTAATTCTGCCAGTCCACTCCTAGTCATCACAACAAACCAGGAATCTAAAACAGAGCCTTACTGATGTGGTTTTCTTTACGGCTATTTGACAAGTCTAATCCCACAACTGTACAACATATCTGCCTATGTTCATAAACCCTTATCGCAATTTCCCAAACCCCAAGATGCAGCCATCAAATTGGCTTGTTATTCATCTCCCAACTCAAAAAGATATTCCATGTCTGGATCGTTTCATGAGTAAAGCCTGTAAATTTTTCCTGTAAAACCCCAATATGATTATGTTATTACCACTATAATGGACCAGTAATACAATGGCCATGAAAACAATGATCTAAGCACCAAGAAAATACAAACATCTCCCAGAAGCCACCATGTTAAAAAACCTAATACATTTACTCCTCTGCAGTGGGAGTGATTTGATACTATTAACTAGATTTTTGCAAAATAAGGCACAATTGTCTTTACAGATCTCCCAAGATCCATTGCTTTTGGGAATGTGTGATGGTATCAAGACCAAACACTTTCAGATGGTGGTTGCTGGAATTATTTCCAAATGGGCGTGGGGTTTTCCGGCCTTATCCCCCTTTTCCATACTTGTTTGACTTTTTTTTCATCTTTTTTCTAAAGGAGGGAAAACCAAACACTGATTGTAAAGCCAGTTGAGGTCATTAGATAACAGGAGTTCCTCTCTTTCTAGTCAACTTTTCATTATCCTTGGTTTTATAGCTGTACCTCTTTGAGTGATCGTGCAGAGTTCAGCTGAGAACTTGAGGCTGGGCCTGAAAGCAGACCAGGAGTCTGGTAACAATACCAAACAGCCGTCGAGCTGCAAAGGAGCTTTTTGTTCCCAGCTCGGGTGTGACCATGTTGGCTCGCTCTCCAATCAGCGCGCTACCGGAATGGAACCTTTTCATTGATAGCCAATGCCTTCTGAGGTGCATGCAGGGGATCTGGCATATGGGTGACATCATCAAAGCTATGTGTGCATTTTTGTTCCTCTCTGAAAATAAATTTCACCGCGCAGGCTCGTTATTTCACAGTCGAACAGTGGAGCTCCTGGTTGTTTTGTTTTGGGTGGTTCTCGGGATCGCCTGCCAGTGGTATCCACATGCTCAGAGAAAACAGTGCAGTCCAGAGAATATGTGGCCAAATCAGGTTGCTGTGGGGTTCCCAGCTAAATAACAAGAACCAAATGTTTATGAGACACTTCTGTCTTTGACAAGATTCCACTTGACCATGTCTGCATGATCAATTGATCAGTCATTTGTCTCAGGGCATAGACTAAGGGCAAAATAAACACCCGCTTTTGTTGAAAGATAAGCACTCATAGCAGAACATCTGTGAAACATTGCACTCTTGACAACCTTAACATCCCCACGTCTTGATAAATAACTGCTTCAGGGCTGCTTCGTAAGTATTGAAACGTTCCAAACTGTTCTTTCAGTTTTTGAATAATTATTCAGCCTCAAAAATAAATACATTGACAGAAATATCAAACGTTTACGTGTTTAAATAATGCAGCTTTATGGAAGCTTTGCATGTTTTAGGCTTACATTTGTGTTTAAGATAACATTTCATGTGCAGAGTTTGTTCACTGACGTAAACACAAAAAATATTGTTTAAACAGAAAGAGCTCGACACTCCATTGGGTGTTTAAAGAGTTGGAAGTGCGTCAAATCCAGTGCCATTCAGAGCAGAAGAGAGCATCAGCTACAAACCCTCTCTGGTGATTGGAGCTTTCCCCATTCGATTGAAATTACCTTTCAGCGTACTTTGTTAGCTTAGAGCGGAGCAGGAACAGCTTTGATGGTGCAGGAGAAACACTTGGGGAAATGTGGGTCAGTCCAGCTCACTGAACACCACTGTGCCCGTCCAAGAAACAAATCCAAAATGAACAGCACTTTGCATGAGACTGAAATGGATATACACAAAGCACTACCAATATGCTTCATAAAAATTCTTAAGAAAACAGTTCTGTGAGCTCTCCTTTGAAACACAACTCCAAAAATGTTAAAACCTTTACTCTGTATCTGCGGCTTTAATCGAATTTGATTTGGAAGAAAGTCTCAGAACTTTCAGAACTTTGTGAATCGATGCAGTATCAGTGTCACGGCTCAGAAATGTATGTGTGTCAATAGTTATGCCTTCAAGACATTTTGAGCAAAAAGAAAACAGAAAAAAAGAAAAACTTAAGCATTTTAAATATATATTTAACCAGAGACCAGTTCCAGTGGCTGGCCAGTATAACCAGTCCAGTGCCCCCACAGCAAACTCCACTGGTGCAGTTGCAGATTAAAGCTGATCAAAAATGATGAGCTGAAAATGATAAGTTGTAAAAAAAAAAACAGAACTGTTCTTCAGTGTGAGGCTCGAAATGGGAAAAAAGAGCAAAAACAATAGAGGAACAAAATAAAAGAGTCAAACCTAAATGTCTCTAAAATGGGATTCACTTAAAAACACTCTAAGCAAGTTTTTTTTTTTCCCCAATGCCACGTCACTGCATAATTATCTGTTGCTTCATTGCATGTGGACGATGTATGGATGCTGGTGATTTCTGCCTCGAGATGCATGCTCTTTAAAAGGAAAACAGCTCATTACACTAATTAATCATCCGAGATTAAGGAAAAGGATGCTGTCAATAGGAGGAGTCGTAAATGTTATGTAAGTGTCTCAGGGCATCTCTCAAATGTTGACACATTCACTCTCTGTTCACTCACTCTCTCATCTTAAAATTGACAAAACACCATGAACCCAGCAGTGTAACCTGGGCAGATTTGGACAAAGGGTGGACTGGGACAGAAATTGCGCCAAAAAAATATGTAATAAGAAAATTATTAAAGGATTTCTCATATTTTGGGAATGACATAGGGTTCAAGTGCATTTTAGAACAATAACCTCGACCCCTTGTCTGAAATAAATACATCTCAATAATATTAACAATCAGATTTCTTCAGCAATCTGATTGAAACAAATTCATTGGTTCTCATTATTTCTGACAGTCATTTAATCCTGTCAGGGCCCTCAAACCCCGTCATAATCCCTGTTTAATCAACTGGTCTTTAGCCTTCCCCAGTCATCAGTGACAGGATTATCATTTAGGGAGACACATCTGTGGCCAATTCAAGATGCTTGCTGTCATGTCAATGACCCTGTGAGATGATACAGGAGATAAACCCACCGCATTGAAGTCTCCTTCAAACATAATCCTCTCAGATCTCAGCTCGGAACCCCTAAGACGTATCGCATATCCGCTAATCATTTTCTAAATTGTTTATTGAAAATACTCCTTGTCTGATAGATAGCAAGTCTGGAGGGAGAAGGGGGTTTTCTTTACATTGAGACTTGTGCTTGGGGTCATGTGGGGCGAATGTTTCACCTATCAAATGCTGAACATTATACTTTAAAAGGACGCAGAGGCTTGTCAATGGAAACAATTATTGCATTGGTTTCTTTGGTTCACTGACACAAATTCCCTCCCCAAAACCTGCCTTGTATCAAGTATCTCGCAAAGTGCAGCAAAATTGCAATGTATTCCTGAGAGCCCAGTGCATTTAACAAATAAACAAACCATGACTGGAAACATTCGGTCATCTCGGAGGCATGTCAGCTCAAAAGACAGTGATTTCTTTCCCCCCGGAAAACATTCATTTATAACAAATCCGTCTGACACTAATAATTTTGTTGAGAGATGTCTCAGTTGTTGTTAAAGATCCCTTTGGTAGCAGGAGGTACAGTCATATGACTGCAAGTAGTTTGAAAATGAGATTAACCTCAATAACCTTTCATCTGGCAAGTTGGGCGATCTTTAGGTTTATTCTGGGCTCTGCTCAAAGCTGTTACAAATTGCAGAGCAACAAGAAAAAGGTTGGACTTGCCTTGTGTCTTTTGCCAGCACTGACGCTATATACTTTACTTGGTGGAATAAAGAAACTGCCAACAAGAGCAGCTGCACAAATGTGTCTGGTAGAAATGTCTCATACCATCGTTGCAGTGAGGTGATTGATTTCTAGAATTCAGGCAGCTTGGACCAATCCATTATCTCCACCTTATTGAAATCATTGCAAACAGACAGAAACAATATTTCAAGGCATAAAAATCAAAAAGGTCAAAAATTGAACTCTGACAGTTATCTCTCACTCTTGGTTTTAATTTTCTGCCATCATGCCTTAAAGCCATTACTGTTGCCTTTTGCCAAAACAGACATGGGACTCGCTGCATTCATGTGCTGTGTTCCTCACGTCGCCCACATCACAGTATCTCAAATGGTGCACGACTCCCCCCTGGCTTCTCCCCATCATTTCATACAACATCTGGCGCTGTGGGGCCGGCTCCAAGCTCCGGTGGAGGTCTGTGTCGCTGCACGCTGCAACACATCTCTGAGAGGACCCTCCACAAGACAAAGACGGACTGCGCTGGCAGGTCTGCGTCTAAGCAACCCGCGATGTTTGTCACGCATTAACATCTGTCCACAACTCGGCAGGATGCAGAAAGGGCTCCTTTTCATTTTCAGGGGGAGAAGGCTTGGTGCTCTGTTTTGTGTTTCTATGTATGTTGAGGAATGGGTGCACTCGTGCTTGAAGACGATGATGCACTGCAGCATGGAAAGATTTTGCTCCTGTGGTCACATCTTGGTACAAGAACAGTTGTGATTCATGGTTATTTTGCACACGTTTTGGCCGGACTACTGTAACTGGAAATTCATACTGGTTTAATCTCGTATATACTTTTCTCTCCTCCTGTGAGAAGCAGTCAGTAGTAGAGTTATCAATGAGTTATCTGCACACATTTTCATTCACTGGATGTAGGATAGACAGGTTTACCAAATCAGGGGATGTTCACAAAGTAATTTGCTATAAACCGCATAAGATTAATGCTGATTGGTAAAAGTACTGCTAAATAAAATCTGCCTAAACTTTCTGAGTACTACCAACTCTACCACTTCTCTAATGAGCTTCCCAGAAGTGGATTTGCAGAATAATTACACACAGCAGTTTTGACTTGACAAATAAACAACAACGTTGGCAGTTTTGTTCACTTAAAGTTGCACAAACAAATATTTTCATAGTTACAAGTGAATCAAATGACTGTGTAACATGAAAGGGGTCACTCTACAGAGAATTATCACGTAACTCTTCAGTTCCTCTCAGTTATCCTCAGTGCTATGGAGAGTTAGCATCTTTCACCTCATTGTTTTGCTTCACTGTCACCACTCCCCTCAGTGCTGGTGTTTGTTTATTTGAATAATGACAAAGTTTATTTCTAACTTTTGTCAAATAATTCCTCTTTTATCTAAGACCAGGGCCAGAGGCAGATCAAAAAATGCTCATATGAACAGTTTCTGTAAAGGCCATTTGTAGTGTAGTTTTAGAAAGAACTGACAAACAGATCTCATGTAGGTGTCAGAAAATTGTGACAGGTATTGAGCATGAGGTAAAGAGCAGATTAATCAATAAAGAAAATAACTGTCAGCTGTAGATGTTATAGCTCTATTTCCCTTGTTTCTTAATTCTCAGCATTTCCCAGTCTGGTGCAGCACAGAGAACCATAGACAGAAACATAAAGATGGTAAACATCACTACAAGCAAAGACAAATACAAAATAGAGGTTCAGATTTAGTAAAACGCTGTGGTTTGGATGAAAATCTACAAGTGGAGGAGGAGAGTCTACCTCAATAGAACAGTATATTTTTCTCCCTTGGCCTCATGTATTTTTTTTTCTCTCTACATAAGAGCAGAAAAAGAAATGAAGTCTGGTCTTGAGAGTCTCTTTCACCTCATACCAGTAAAATTTGCTCCCTTACCGACTCTAAATCATGGAACTTGAATGTAAATATGTCTGCTGCCTGAAATGACGTCCAAGCTTTGATGCCGATTCCACAGTATAACATAGCTGCTCAGTAGCTTCTAGGTGATGAAAAGAGATGAAGGAGACTGTCATAACAATGACAATTTAAAAACGGTGGAAATGATGCTCCTGACGTGTGAAAACATAAAAATCAGGGACCGGACATGACTGTGAATGTGCTGAATGTGTAAAAGAGGGCGTGTAAAGGAATACTGGTTAAGTGTGTTTGAAAGCTGAAGATGATCCTGAAGTGTGCAACTGAGTTGAACAGTTTGTAGAAACTGAAAAAAATAAAATGAGAAAGACCAGTGGTGGAAAGTACCTGAGTACATTTAATCAAGTAGTGTACTACTTAATACAGTTCTGCAGTAGTTACAGTTCGCTTAAATATCTCCATGTATTGCTTTTTCATACTTATACTTATATACTTTTTCATACTTATACTTCACGACTCTTCAGAAGTAAACATCATACTTTTTACTCCACTACATTTATCTGACAACTAGTTACTTTATAGATTGTTTTACATACAAAACAGATGAAAAGCTTTTAAAATTCTTTGACTCCTTTCTGCAGCTTTCAGAAGCCCATGAGTTGTTAGCATTTCCACCAAAGACACGTTTCCCCTCTAAACTTCTCACACGGTTTCATTTCAATAATTGTTTGAGGGTCAAAGAGGTAAAACAGCAAAGATAAGAAAACAATCCCCCCCAAAAAAACACAGCACAATTTGTGAGGCAGAACTTTTTAAATATTTTCCTCATTCAATAATCACGTCAGGAGACCTCAGATTTACATCGTGACTTACACACTGATGCAACAGTATCTATCAACATAATATAAATAACATGTCAGTCAAGGGCCAGTTTCCTGCAGAAGGAACACTTTTGAGTACAATTAGCTAATAATATGTATGTACTTTAATGTAAGTGGGATTTTGAATACATGGTTTTCACTTGTAATGGAGTATTTGTATGTTGTTGTATTGGTTCTTTTTCTTCCACAACTGGGAAAGACTTTAACTGTAGTCGGCTGTGTCCTTTCTGATGCTTGCTAGCTCCCTTCGATATGAATCAACACCTCCAACATCTCTCCGTCTCTGCAGCACTGGGTCTGTGAAATGCATTGTGGTTTTAGGTTCTGGAGGACTGCAGTATGTCAAAACCAGGTGGTACACGTCTTAATGCAACATGGCCCGTCATAAGCATTCCAGTGCAGGCCATTGCTCAAAATCACTGGTCAGAGAAAGCACTTATTTATAAGGGAGGAGAGTGACATACATTTACTTGGACACATCTTTGTCTTTTAAATATCCAGACTGCTGAGCAGATATGGGGGCATATCAGAAGCTGTGTCAGTGTTTGATATGAGGATCCTGATGAATGGTTCTTTAATGTGGTCGATGGCTCCTGCAGAACAAATTCAAAAGAAGGAATTTCTACTCGCATCTTTCTCTCCGTCTGTGTCTGACGGCGGGAGCAGTCGGGTAGTCTGTCCTGCAAGTGGAAACTTCACCTCATGCAAAGATAAGAAAGAGGAGGGAGGCTGAAGGGGGGTGGGGGGTGGGGGTGTAGGGCTGCCTGCAGCTGGAAGACATTATGTGAACCAGTTATCCTCGCTGGAAAAGAAATAGACAAGGAAGAAAAAGAAGAAACATGAAAATAAGAGACAACCTTCAGATATCCTCAGATGTTATTTATTAGAGAGGAGAAGCCCGCCCCCCTCCTCGCTCATTATTGGATGTACTTGCCTGGAGACTGAACTGTGCTGAATTCAGTCGTCTTTATGATGTTCACTGACTCAATAAAGATTTGACAAATGCTTTCCTTCATTATCACTGTTTCATCACCTCTGGGTCTGATTATCTTTGTGGCCAAAGGTAATCGGACCCAAAGGATCTGGAGTGCAGAGCCTTCTGAGAGTTAAAGTATTTTTTACACTGTTCCTAAAAACTGTTTACACCTCTTGTGGTTGCCTGTTTATCCTCCTTTGACCCAGGTGTTAATGCATTTCTCAAGTTTCTGTCACTTTAGCCTGTTGGCTTTTTTTCTGGTCACTTTACTGTTTTTAAAAGGCTATTCATAACGCTAACACATAAACTTTACCTGTTTTCAATATGCTGGAGTTCAAAGCTAACAACTTGGCCAGTGAGGGGAAACCCTTAAAATATTCAAAGATCAAATTGAAATTTGAACATCTAAAATTCCAAACTCCATCAGCCAGTGAAGATCACGTGAAATAATTAACAACTCAAGAGCTTCTGAACCACTGGACCTTCTGGTGAGAGTCATGCCAATAATCATTTTTCATGTTATTCATTTTGTTATGCAACAACATGCAACAATGTCTGATTGAAAGTCTGATTGTTGTTTACATACAGTACAAAATGAATCCTAAAGGTGGGCTGGTTTGCATCAAGATCAGACCTCAACCAGTTGTAAATATGCACAGTTTGGTCATAATCTTACCAAAAAAAAAAATAATAATTTAAAAATCCTGCCCAACAAGTTGAGAGGTCATCTAACCCCTTCTGTCGCTTCCTGCTTTCAAGCAAGCCAAAAAGCTATGCGGCTCCATCCTTAAAGTCAAAAGGAGCCAGTGGTTTTATTTCATCAACTCCACCTGGCCAGTTTAATATTACTGAATGCATATTCTTAATAGCAAACACAAGTCAAATAAAAAGCTAGGAACAGAAGGACTATAGGTCAGTAACACTCAGCTCTCACAGACTCTTGTGCAAGACATTCAATCTCCCAGTTACTACAGTAAAGGACACTATAGTTATACTGTCTAGCTCCCATATGTTGAAGCATGTCATCATGCAAGTGTGAAGCTAGGTTTTAGTGAAAAAAGAAGCACCAATCTTTTCTCTGCAAGTAAAAAAAAAAGAAAAAAAAGAGGACTGGAAAAAGTAGAAAATTACAACAAAATCAGAATAGGATTACATGAGTGTTTTAGTTTACAGTAGATTTGAATAAAGCTATGGATTTCATACTGAAAATATACATACATAGAAATACATACATAGAAAATCCCAAAGGCATGCCATGCTGAGTCATTCCTGTATACCAAATGTAGACCATTTACAGATGGTGTCCATTTCTCCATGGCAGAGAGGAATGGTGGAAATTATCTCTGAATGTCTTAATTTACACCTCGAAAGGTTTAATACCCCACTGTGAAAAGTGCAACCAAAGATTAGCAGCCCCAAAAATAATTCATCTGAATTTGCCTGGAACTGAACTTGTCAACACGTCTACCCCTTCTCAGTCCACTGCAAAGCTTTATGTTTCCACACTTCTCTTGACATGTGAATCTTGTATTATACGGGTTGTCCAGATGTACCCACAAGGCACTGGGAGAGGAAGTGTAACAGCCACGCTGTGATGATGAGGAAGCGTGTGTGGGTGTGACGGCACTCTGGTGTGGCAGCTCATATACTGTGTAACATTTTATAATGCTGAAGGCTTGTTCGCGGTGGAGACGCCGGCTTCATTTCCTCACAAGGAAGCACACATTTGAAATCATTAGATGTGGGAAAGGGGCTCGTGTGAAAAGCTCACTTGATTTTTACACGGTATGAGATTAAAGAAAGGTTGAAACATTGACCAGTGGTGACGACTGCTCGTGAATTTGGAGGCAAAAAGAATCTTTAGTGTTTCAGTGCGACTTTGAGTATTTCAGTAATATGCCATTTTATACTTTATATTTTTACTGCTCTACATTTATTTGACTGTAATCATATTATACATAAGCACTTACACTGGGATTGACTTGGAAATGGATCTCTTCAGGGCCAGGATGAACAGGAAGACTGATCAGATCAGACTGAGCAAAACCTGACAAAACCTGGTGCTGGACAGGTAGCACGTAGTGGGTTTTTTAGAGACCATTTGCTGTTGCTCTATCTGGACTTGATGAGGGCTCAGTTTGTGGGTTACAAAAACAATAAACAAAACAAAACAATGAGCTAAGTGAATTAAAAAAAAAAAAAAAAACTCAGTGCAGTTGGGTGTGGGGGACTGCAAAGCTGCTGATAATTCTTTGCAGATTTGTCACTGCAAGCTATGCTTTTTTACATCACATATAGTCATTTGATTCATGGTAATTAATATACTTTTTTTTGCAGGTTTAAGTTAAGGCTCTAAAGATGTCATAAGCACTGGCAGAAACACACACAAAAAAACAACACTGATAATCATGCAAATTGTAGGATCTGCCAAAACATTATGACTTTAAATCATAAATTGTCTATTTATGATCCATTTACCAGAAGAGTAGATGTTGTTAATTTTGTATGTATGTCTTTTGGATCGAAATGTTCCCATTGTTTCTCCTGCATGACTGATTGAATGATATGTGTATCCATAATTAGATGATTTCATACGGCATAGCCAGTTTTGTCATCACCCACTTAAGTGAATCAATCGCCGTGGATTCAGCGTCATTAGATCATTCTTTGGAAGAGTGCCATCCTTCCAGTGTGGTGTCATAAATACAGAACCGACGGTGGGAATGATGAATTGCGGTACAAGGGGCAGCTCCATCTCTCACCAGTATTTATGGCAGCAAACATTAAGGACACATGCAGATAAATTCAACAACTTACACGAAGGAAGCGCAACGCACGGTTCCAATTCTTGAGCAGAGTTCAGTTTGGTTGGCTGCCAAATTTTTACCGTCATACTTTGAGGGAACCAAGAAGGGGTCAACATTTCAAGAAGCTCTAGGAAAAGTTTGGGGGATAAGGCACATTTGGGAGTCTGCTTTACGACAGTAATATAAGCATAGTATGAGTCAGGTTTTATTTTTTCTGATGTCATGTATTTCTGTTATGACTATGGATGCTTGAGCAATGCTAAAGTCTTTTTACAGACCACTTTCTCTCTAAATTAAGAAAAATCGAATTTACATTATGTATGTCAAAGACCAAGAGCCAAAACTAAAAAGCATGATGTTAGAGGTAGCAGTGGTAGTGGGGTGGTAGGGGCACTGATGTGGAAATAAAATCTCTAGTCCTTCAGCAAGATACTGAATCCAGATCATCTGAATATCAATCACCAGCTATGCACTTTAAAAGGTGGCAGTATATTATCACAAAGGTTGTCATCCCCCACAAAGCATCAGCTTAGATTCGCGTTCCTCCCAATGATTTTTAAATGGTGATTAAACAGCAGAAAAAGGTTTTTTTTTTAAGTTGAAACAAACAAACTCCTCTCAAACACATTTCTCCACCATGTAACTGTAAGCACGACAGAAAATTAATCCGCAACAGATGTAATAATCAATTCATTGTTTCAATAATTTTTCCTCCAAAAATGCCAAACTTTTTTTTTCTGGATTTAGCTTCTGAAATGTGAGGACTTTCTGCTTTTATTTGTCATATATTAAAGTAAACCCTCTTTGGGTTTCTGACTTTTGGTTTGGCAGAGCAAGCGATTTCAATATATCACCTTCGGTTTGGGGAAATCACGCCAGATTAATCGTTTATCAAATAATCAATGCATTTAGCTATATACATTGCTCTAATTTCATTTCTCATGCTTTGGCTTGTGCACTTTAAATCATGAGTTTAAATTATATGTCAATACGCCCTCAGTGCACTGCAGTGGACTGATCTACATTTATTTTTTTGTTTCCTGCAGAAATGTAAGGTAACAGTGCCCAAGTACTTTAGCCAAGCACAGTTTTAAACAGTAGTGAGTATTTCCATTTTCTGCTACTTTGTTTACACATTTAAAAAAATTTATAATAATACAATTAAAGACTTAAATACTATGAAATTAAACAAAATGGCTTTTCTGCATAACAACAAGCACTTTTACTTTGCCTGACTCCCCTCTGCATCTGGGCATCTCCCCACTCCCCTTTTAGCATCTTTCAGCTAATTTTTTTGTTTTTACCGGCCGAGCAACTTCACTGTTTTGGTTCACAACTCTCATGAACTCTGTGTTCAACAAATAAACTCTGATAAAACCCACTGTTCACTACCTGACCAGCACCAGATGGCACACAGACATAGTGGTTGCTAGACAGACGGATATTTTTCTCAGAAAATTATTCAGTTCTAATCAGGCTGGAGAGAACAGTACAATTTTGTAGTTAATTGCTCTGAAAATGAATGCATCCTACAGACACATTAACAGAATGTGCCAATGGTGTGCATTACAAAGCCCAACAGCAACAATTTGTTTGACTTTTGGTAATTAACTGCGAGATTTACTCCTACAATGGACTTTTATGAACCTCTGCAAATCAAACCACATGGTGTACGATAACACATGCTATCTGATCTCTATAACAGAAGCTTTAAACACCAAGGTCCCCGACAAAAATCAGCTTTGTTAAGGAAAAACCAGGACAAGCTCTTGATCTGGATGCCATATATTTTGCTGTGGGTGGGCTGGTGGCTTCATGCAAAATTACATGCATTCTGCACAGCTGTCACTTACTGTAGACCTATAACATGGCTTTTATAGGTTAGTCTGACATAGTTTCTTAAATCTTCTGTCTGGATCAAACCACTTCCTGTTGTTTGCCTGAGGCAAGGCCGATAGATTGTGATCTTGGATTATATGCTTTCACCGTCCTTATGTTTAAAATATTGGGTACTAAAGCTTACACATTCAAGATAGGAAAAGTGCTATGGTGGGTAACTGTGTTTTGGAGATACACAGGGTGAACACAAAACATGAAATTTAAGTGCAAAGAATGAAAATAGATATGTAGGCGGAATTACTGTAAGGCAATCCAAAAAAAGGTTTGTTCTTTATCTGTCTTTGAAATGTGATTATAGATGCTCTCTGCAGCTGTGCATGTTCTGTATATGCATGGCTTTTTTCCTCATTGGTAGCATGACAATGTTTGGTCCAAACTGAAGTACTGGATCTCAGGAACTACTGGATGGATTGCCATGAAATTGTGCATAGACCTTCATGGTCCCCAAAGGATTTTCATGCTCCTCTTTGTCATCAGTGTTATTAAGGATGACACACTGATGCATCTTCTGTTAAAAACCGGTGAATAACGCAACCTACACAAACTCTTATCTTGTCTCTTTGTACAGCCTCACACAGAGCTGCTAGCTTGGCTGTAGACGCTTAGTCTTGTTTTCCCTTGTTCACAACACAATGCACATGACTGTGTCAACTCTAATGACCAATAAAGAGTTTTCTGTACATGTTTCAATAAAAGCCATAACAGTACTGTCTTGATCTAGTTTCTGTTGCTCTCATGACATATACTCCAGCAAAATGCATCACTCTCAGGGTGCAGCACACCCTGTTTAATAATCTGTGCTAAACAAAAAGAAATGACAACTACAGTACGCCTGCATTTTGTTATGGAGGGGCTCAACGCTAACCCATCATGTCTATAAACCATTTTGTTTTTGTTTGACACACACTGCTGGGAAACTCAGCTTCCCGTCCCTTGAAATGGAATTGCCCAACAGGATTATTTCATCACCAATTTATTACCATCTAATCCTGGAGATTTCTGTCTTGGCATGGTGCTTCTCTCAAACAAACAGACAGAAGAGGGCGGACATGGCGTACATGCCCTTAATCATCTGCTCCCTCGCTGATTCACCCTGTGAAAATGGAGCTCTTCCGCCTGTTTTCTCATCAATGTTTAGTTCTTTTGATTAGTATGAAGGACAATTCTCTTGTAAAGAGTCTGTAATTAGGGAATAGTCTCTAAGGTTTTGAATAGAATGGTGAAAGGATGCCGTCACACCATATTCAAGAAGTTTCTCATGTTCAAAAAAATGTACTGACAGCTAGAAGGGCTGCTTGTGGTAAAAAGGCCACATGTTGTAATCTTTAGTTTATCTGATTGCAAAGAAAACTGTAAAACCTAGAGAAAAATATAACTTGTTAGTGAGATGAATGGAGATGGAATTTATCTCAGACAAAAGAGAAAAACACAAAACATAAAGATGGCCGTTACATTAAGCATTAAAGCTGACTCTCTGGAAATTGTATCCCAACTTAAAGTGCACTAAATAGTTTCCTCTGGTGGGTCCAGGCTTATCACACAGTCAGCTCAGTCCAGCTTAGTTGTTATGATTTCATGAGTAGCTGTGCTAGGTCGTTTCCGCTTTGCTTACAGGTAAAGCATTTAAGTCAATTTTTAGTGTTTTCTGGACATTTTGTGGCATTATTCAAACTATGACAGTTGAGAGACAATGGGAAATGAGGGGAGAAGTACATGATGAATAACATGTAACAATAGTCAATGGATTGAGTGTGTGAAATTACCCCCTCGTGTTTCCTTGGACAGTGTTTCCCTGCTGACCGGCAGCCGAGGTATACCTCCCGGCAGTCTCGCGTAGGTCTTTTGCCAAAACAAAATACTGGCAGCAGAGCTACCCATGGCTGCCAGGACGATGATAACTACTCGGTTTGGCCAGCTAAGGCTGCTGAAGCCTCATACTAGCTGTGGCTTAACTTGAATGAATTTCTGCCCATCTTTGAAAGTGAACTAATTCCAAGAAGTATCGCTTCAGGGTCAGCATGAAGATGAGGAGAGACTGCAGCAAACCATAATGCATTCAGTGTCCATATAACACACAGTCATTGTAACTTGGAAAAAAAATATTAATGATAAAATAAAATTACTAAAAATGAACTGTTCTTGTTGTGGACACATCCTAAAAACAAAACTGTCACAGGAGTGACTGCAGGTCCTCGCTGCAATACTTTTTTGCCCAGACTAATAAGCACAGAAGGGTGATCCAACACAGTCACGTTGATGAGCTTGTTGTGAATAATAATAGCCCTCAGTTCACATGTAGCAGACAAGCTAACAACTGCATCTGACAGAGTCCAGACTGAGAGGAAAAACTTGGAGTGGATGGACTTCATGAGGAGTAGCCAGGCAATAAAAACGGAGTGTATGTATGTATTGGCCAACCTTGATTTAGTCCCTTACCCGTTACATACTGCTGAAGGACTCTCTTGGGTCAAGTCAGCAAAAGCACAGAACGCAGTGTTTGGTCAAAAAATACAAATGCATAAAATCAGTTGGAAGCTGAAACAATAATTTGGGTTAATTTTACTGAAAAACCTTCTTAAATTAACATGTTGGATGCAACTCAAGTAATTGCCATCCAAGCATAAGATATTTTTGGCGCGCATGTTTATAGTGTGTTTCTAGTGTGTTTTTGTATTTTGTTTATTGCGTTCATGCAAATCTGCCATTAGAGACTGTATTGGACTTGACCTTTAAATGGAACATGAAGTTGTTTTTTCTCAATTATTCATTTACGTGGCAATAAATATTGAAGCCAATAACAGTAAGTTACAGATCCATATTCTCAGTTTCCCTCTCCTTTCTCAGACTTCTCTGAATGATGAACAGTGTCTTTCCAAAACAAAATATACATAATTTACTCAGTGCAACACGTACATGAAATGAGAGCTGAACTGAAACTCAGAGTTGAGTATAATTGAATCTGATAGTGATCATTGGCTCTTCATTTGCAATATGGCAACATTCTTCAGTATAGAGCTTTGAATGCAACCAGGATGAAACTCCAGTGTATGCATTTTTGCAGTTCAGACAAAGGGAAATAAAACTTGATCACAATGAAATTAAATGACCTAGATTTCTGATCACATCACTGTTAGCAGAGCTTGTTCTGTGTTCTCTCCAGTGGTCACCTTTTCAAGGGTTATTCCTCAGCATTTCCCTCATCATTTAACAGATTTTCCACCATTATCCCTCTTTGAGGAAATCACTCTTTGTAGACGAGGAATTCCCAGACAGTAAAAGTATCCTGAGAAACATGAGACACCTCTCAACTCACATCTGCATCCCCATATAGCCCAGCATCCTCCTTGATTCTATACGGTAGCTTGTATATCACACAGGTTTTATAGAGTCAATCCCTGTGTGGGTGGGTGCCACGGTATCCAGTTAGCGCAGTGATAAACTTCACAGCCAAGGGCACAAAGTTCAGCGCTCGGATCTGTGGCCTGCGAGACATTACTTATCACTGCTCTGGTGAATAACAGACCTGGTCCTTTAATGTGGGTTGTGTGATCATGCCAAGCTGCACAAAGCAGCCGTTCAAGCCACAGCAAAGTGTGGTTTCAGAGGAATCCCTTTACCCCCTACCCTTAAGCCTAGCCTCAAACCCCCTCCTTCCCTGCTGGATGATGCCTTGCCATTTCTTGGTGTAGTGCAGATGTGGAGTTACTAGCTGGCAGAAGTTACAGTAAACGACTTAGTGGGCTGCGAAGCCTCACTGTGGCAATCAGGGGTGCATTGCACTGGACTGCAGACACTAAGTGGGCTGCTGCCAGTGCTTTGAACTGTGAAAATAAATACTGAATAGGGCTACGTTGTGCTAGCCAGGCCTTGAGTCCTATAGTCATCTGTCTTGGTGTACACACCGGTGGGAGTGTTTGCCTTGGACGTAAGCCACCGCATGTGGTAGCTGCAAGAATTTTTTTCGCGCTGGATCACACTTTTTGAGGGCACATTTAATAAAACTGACTGCTGAATATGAGGGGCAAGAATTCAGACTCATTTTGCACATGTGATAAGTTTCCCTCGTCTGTGCTCTCTGTCCTTGTCAAGGATGAGATCTGCACAAACAGCCAGTATATCTCAGTGTCTGGTAGAGACGTTTGTTTCAGAGCTGAAAGAAGGATCACTGGGGTGAGAGGATGTGGGCCACTCAGAGGAAGGAGCCAAACGAAGCACCTGGGACAGGTTGATTTGGATGTTTTGACGTTGAAGGGGAACTTGTCCGGTGGCCAGGACTCTGTTTCTTCACAGAGATGAGGAGAACTGACAGTGCTGTGCTGTCCACTGCACAGTAGTTTTAAACAGAGTGAGAACAGAAGATTGGATGCCAGAATAAACCATTCGTGGGCGTTTCGGAGGATTGTACACTTAAAGGTCCTCTGCTGCCATATATTACTTTATCTGCTGCAGTGCAAACCAAATCTTGAAATCATGCCATATTGAACACAAAACAGCATGAGAGGAGGGATTAATATCTGAGTCTCTAACAAGGAGTTGTGTAGTGTTTGGGTTTAACTAGTTACAGGGAGGATTATAGGGTATGCCATGCATACTTTGCACTAAATACCCTGCTCTTAGTTTTGATTGGAATATCCCTCTGAACTCAAATGTTAGTTTATTCAGTTTGGTAGCTCTCCACAGGCTGAGAAACTCTCTAGCATGTCATATTAAAAGGCACACCTTGAGTTTGTACGAGGCTTTTGATTTATGACGGTGTACCATGCTATTGCTCTCTGGTTCTGGCCATATTTCACTCATCCAAAAATGAATTTGTTGAGAATGCATGCGCTTTTTAATTCTACTTTACGATGCTGAAAGACACTCACAGCTGGTAGTCAGCCAGTACAACCACATTCTTCTACTATTGGACACTAAACGGCTTTACCAGAGCAACTGGAGTAATCCGTAACCCAAGTCCTCACAACTGGTTTCATATGAATTTAAAATGCAGCTGCATATGCGGGCAGCTTACATGGTAAAGGTCTATACTACTATTTATACTACAGCAGTGTTTTATCACGTGATTTTCTGTCCAACTCAGCTTTTTTGTTTCTTTCTAAATCAGCCCTTTTCAGTCTGCTTTTTTGTTTTGTGGAAACGTCGTAAAATATTTTAATTGTTTAGTATTTAGTAGTTTATGTTTAATTATGGAATAAACATTTTGGAAATTCTACAGCACTAAAAATACTAAAAGTGAAATATGCTCTATTATCCCATTTGGGGTAGTTATTGTGGTCTAACTGCAAAAAAACAACAAAAAAAAGACCAAAAAAAAAAAAAACATGAAATACAAAACACACAGTGCTACAACTAACTGTCACGCTATCTCTCCCTACATGAATGAACGCCCACTGCAATGTGCAGCCACAAACTTGCACCCATTTTTTCAAAGACATGAACCTCATCCAGTCTTCTTTGCATGTTTCCATCTCACAATAGACTCAGATCTGTCACTGCTACTGTAAAAGCACGCCGGCATAGAGAACTCTGCTCTCACCGTCATGGCCAGAAAAGTCATCAAGTTCAATCAAATGTTCATCGGATCCTAATTAGGATCACATCAAGATCCCGGTGAGATTTTTTTGGTACCACGGGGCGTTTTTAAAAAAATTGCCAGTTTTTTGCTTTGGTGTGCTGATTGTGATCCAGAGTCAGGTTATTGCAGCTGGCATCCGTTTTTCCAGACTTTGTTCTTTTCAGTCTGTCTGGAACCAACTTTTTCCTGTTTTAGACATGTGCCATCTCCTGAAATGAAAACTGAAACATGTTGGATAAAACTGGCGAGATATGTGTATGATAGTCAGTCCATCTTTCTGAGAAACAGGTGTGGCAATAGTTTTACAGGCGTCTTTGTATATACATTTGGAGGAGATCATATAAGTGCTTCTTGTGTCCACTATTAAAAAAAATTCATGGCAAACCATCACAAAGAGACAAAATGCTCATATCTCTGACATGAAGGTATTATGATAGGGATAAAAGTACCAGATGTTAATAATAAATCTAGATAACGTCAAGTGGGTTTCAGCGGGGGAATTTCATAAGACTGATTTTGTAGTATTCTTAGAGGCACACAAAGGGAACACTTCCATGTGCAAAAAGAATTAGTATAAATGTTGATGTTCGTACAGCTACAAAAATACCAGTGTTTTATTAATGTAACCAACCTTCTTGTGCCAGTGTTTGTCTAAAGTGAGATACAGGACAATGAGAACATTCAGTGTCTTGGCATGAGTAGAGCAAGCAGCGATCTAGGCTGAAAACCTGGGGTAACAGCAAACTGTGAAATCCAGATTCACACGTAGAACTGCCTTCCTGTATCACCTGTTCTGTTCCTGGTTTTAAGTCCAGTCTTGAGAGCGCAGCTGATGATGATTTGACTTGTATTGGTTTCTGCCAGTTTTGTACATGGACTCAAACTGTGTTGTCAAGAATGTAAGACAGTAGCATATCCTGCAGATATTATATATACTGTACATTTATCAGGAGTTATTTCATATTCTTCAATGATCATGAGGTAAACTGTAGAGTTATCATTTTATAAAGCAGAAGTGGAAATGTGCATTTGCAAGGTGACATTGCATTGTGATTTGCAACTGGCCAATTGATCCACACTGTATATTGTTTTGGTCAATTGTCTTGACTGCCTTTGAACCAGGTCTTGGAATTGACCTGGACTTGACTGTGGAGGTCAGGTGACTTACAACCTGAACATTTAGGTGTAGAATGTTATTTTTTTTAATTTCCATCATAAAAAAAAAAAACAAAAAAACTGAGGATGTAACAAGCTGCCATCTTCAAGGAAAGGAGCACAATGTGGTTTTCATATTCACTCTCTCAGTGACTTCATGCAGTGATTGGGGACACACTTAATGTGGTTCATTACAAACAGTGATGGCTGGCAGAGGGGTAGGATTGAGAAACCTGATTCTGGCTTAACAGTAGTTTACCAAAGCCTCTTGTCTGTTTAGAATTGAATCAGCGAGCAGCTGTTCCCGTGTTGAGCGACCATTCTTCAGCAGACCGCGGCTGTTTTGAATGCCCGCTACAAAGTGCCAGGCAGCGTTTGGCTGAACTCGTAGTGCCGCTAACCCTCTGCCACGCACGTGTCTTTGATTCCTATGTAAGGCTTGAATAGCAACATCTTCTTAACATCGCAGATGTTGGTCATTAATAGCACATGTCTGTCATCTCTTTTTTTTTTTTCCTGTATCCTAATAACTCATGAACTACCATTTTTTTTTTTTTATCACTTACGTTTCCTTCATTTCTTGGAGGAACATCTGAGAAAGTGTTTAGTGCCTTGTTTGAATGAAGCTCACACGAAAATAGGGGTATAATTTTGTCCTTGTGTGAAAGTTGCGCCTCTCTCAATGATGATGACTAAGGCGTGTTACAAATGGTTGTTTTTCAACTTTTGCTTGAGCAATTAATTACAAAGACACATGATCGGATGTGAGCAGGCTTTTAATGGCACTGCCTGCAAAAGTGCTGAGACATGCTCAGCTGGATTTCTTTGTCTGTTTGGGTTATTTCAGTGTCTTTCGTCTGTCTTTGCTCTCTTGTAAACAATATATGACAACAGGTAGGCCTTTTAGGAAGTTTATTTAAGCTTGTCCTGATGTTTGATATTCACACAGTTTGAGGTTCTTATTCTTGGGTTGAAAAATGTTTGTTTTTCCAAAGAGAGCTGGGGCATATTTTTCCTATTATCATTATCCTACTGGTTATGTTTACAGCTTTTGCATAATTGGCATGAGGTATGGTTACTTGAGACAACGGCAATCTTAGAAACTCATACACACTGTCTGTTTCAGTCTTTGTCAGGGAGTCCATGCACACGACTGCATTTAGTGTAATGAAAGCAGTACAAAGGTAACTACGGCACACTTATTTACTCAGGTTGAAATCAGACATTTTCAAGAGGAAGGAAACAGCGGGAAAAATCATAGAAGAGATTCAAAACATATATGTTACTATATGAGTAACACAACAGAGCTCAGTGGTTTGGAGGAACATATCCATTTGCCTGAAGGATGTGAGCAGCTGTAAATGAGTACTGTGGACACACAACAGTCTTGACTGTTAATGCATATTATAGGATGTCAACTATATCTGACACCAGTATGAATGGCAGCACTGTTGAAACAACATGTGCAGAGAAACAATGACAAGAGGATGTCCTTTCTTTTTTATGGTCCTAGTGCCTTTTAGCTTTAAGGTGATTCTAGACTGTCTGAGATAGTTGAGAGTAGTGCTATGCTGACATTTGTTAATTCAGGTACAGCTGAGGCTGATGGGAGTGTCATAAGTGTTGCAGGTATTTCGTCACAAACCAAAGTACTGGAAAAACTAGAATTTTGATTTGATTTCTATATTAAACGTCATGACAATACATTTAACATTTGTTTAAATATTTGATTCTGGACCATGGACCAAACGACTCAGTGGTGGAACACTATGTAGAGCAGTGTGAACATAACCAAAGAAATGTACAGTATGTCTGTACTTTCAATTACTCTTCTTATTTCACTGGAAGTTTCACTTTCCTGAAGAATAACTTATATCCAAGTATATGTGACAATATTTGGAACAAATAATCACAGCTACTTGCATATCAAACCTACAACAGAGACACTCACAGCTTTTCCCAGATGCTTCAGGTTTCAGGACCGGACTCAAGACATGAGGTCTCAATGTCTTTTGACATCTTTTCTCTGACCTGTACCAATACAGACAGCACCCTGTTTACAATGTCATTTCCAACTCCTTTTTACTAGAAACAGTAAAACAGTCAGTGAAGTTCAGGTTAATTTCACCCCATATGTAACAACCCTATGTGGGCGAGAGGTAAAAAAGGAAAAAACTAAGGTATTCCATTTCCTGTTTATACAAACTTATATGGAGCCTGACTATCTGCAGCGGTCGCTGCATTATTATCTTGCATCTCTGTCAAATTAAATTTGCTGAAAGGAATCGTCCCACAGATTAAGTTGGAAGCAGCTGGCATTGTGATGAGGACACTGGCTTCCTGTCCCTGTTGGTTTTTGAATAGGCTTCCGCTACCAGCAGCGGGTGGCCTGTCCCACTGCTAATAAAGCAAAGAGGGGCTGAGGGTGAGGAGAGATCACTGAGACTCTGAGGAAGTGGGGCTCTCGAGAAATAAACGTTTGTTCTTTAAATCAAAGTTTGGAGCCACACTGTTGTTTTAGACTGTCTTTGTCTCTTTCTGTCCTCTTTCTTCTTTTTTTTGTGGTGAGAAAATCATCTCTCGCACTGTTGTTTTGAGTCTTCAATGCTTTTTCAGCATCTCAACACACCCCTGCACCTCACGCTCTCAGGGATGTTACAACAACATTAGGGGAGTTAAATCTGCCGCCATGAGTGAGCCCCGTGCTGTAGGTCGCCAAAGCCTGCTGTGAATCAGGGGCTTGATCAGTTAGTTATGTAGGCTTAGCTAAATTAAAAGCCAAATATACTCTCCCAGAAAGTAAATGGTTTTATCTGAAGCCAAACCAGCCGTGATCGCATGAACTCATTATTCACAAAACGCATGCCTGCCTGCATGCAATGCCACAAGGACACACGCGCTGCGCTCTGCTCTGTGTGTGTGTGTGTGTGTGTGTGGCACTCTCTTGTACAAAAATAAAGCTTCTAGTCGCTCTGCTGAATAGGAGTTGTGTGCTCGTGCTCACTAGGGATTTCCTGTGGTCTAGCCTCCCAATATTGCAGGCTGGGATAAACCCTGATCGGGAGGCCCTCACAATGAAACATGTGAAGTCCTTGGCATGCCAGCTTAGTCTCAGAGAATTGTGTCAAAAACATATTGTTTGGCTCCAGTAAAGAGAGCAATAAAGACAGAGCATTACTGCAGTTATACAGTGGAGATGCATCACATGCGATGGGAAACACCTGGTACGTGTGGGCTCCCTCGAGAGAGGATAAGGCAAAGAGCGAAGCCAGGGTCAACAGGTGGATGCAAATGCACTCCAGAAACAACCATGGAGGGTTGCGTGTTAATGTTTTCTCATCTGAGTGACTCTCATCTTGAAACAGTCACTGAGTAGTTAACCCTTCCACGCGTGACTTGTGCAAAAAGGGCCTCAAACAGATTTAGTTAATGGCTCTTTCTGCAGTCTCTGTGAAATTAGTTCTTATTTGCTTTCAAAGAGAGAGAATTAAGTGTGCGTTCCCATGAACTGCTAACGGAAAAGATGTGGCTTAACCATTCATTTGCATGCAATAGTGTATGTGATTCTTTAATGCATAGGAGATGCTTGAAACAGCCTGGCTTTGGTGTTTTCTTACACTGATGGGGCTAGTTTCTACATCTCTATCCATAACCCAGCTTCTGGGAGGTTTATTATCAGTTATTTACAAGAGCAAAATCCTCTCTCAGACTTTGGGGGAGGACTGAGTGAGTGAGTGAGGGAGTGAGACATAGTCTTCCTCCCCCTCAGTGTTAACAAAGACAAGTGATGACCAGCTTCATGATAGTGGTTATCCAGAATCACCAATGTGAAACAGATAGAGACCCCAGGACAAGAGCTAGAGATATGGAAGCTGACCACTAGTTCTTTTTTTTCCCCCAACATGGACAAACTCTGAAATAGTGAACTTCAGTGCAACACGTGACATCTTGACAACTATATTGTGATGCAAGTGCTGTTTGAGTAACCTGGATTTGCTTGAACCTGGATCAATGTTTTTGGTGGGTCAACTCTCCCTCCCAAGGTGCCATGTGGCAATTATGCGCATGGTTATTTGATTTAAAGTTTAAAATGAGGACTACTCTTTATCATATTGGTGACAATTTGAGGGATCATTAAAACAACAGTAGAATAATTTGATAACGACAAATCAAATCTCATATCATCAAAGTTCCTGTTATGTTTGACAAACAACTAAAAATTTAAACACATTGGCAACTGTGTTTTAAAATTACTTAAACAATTGATTGTCAAAGTAATTACAGATTTTTTTTCTGACTAATCAATTTTTGCCTAATCAATTAATTGACCAATCATTGCATTTTCAAATACACAGAAATGATACAATTTAAGATAAACCCAATAAGCTCATCAAATTTAATAAATGAAAAGTCACACAGTTCTCCACAGAGGATGAAATTAAACACTTTTCATATTTTAAATTTAATATTTTTAGAGTTCTTGTTTCAGGGAATCGTGTACACCACTTTGATTGCACATAGACTGCTCCACATAAACAACTAAACCTTAACCCTGAGAGTCTGTGAACAGCACAGAAGACACATTGTGGTTCAGGGTATCTCTCACCATAGACTTCATCAAATTAACCATAACACCATCTCTGGATGTGACAAATGGAACCACAAGCAAACACAACGAGTGATTTAATGGGAAAGAGGAGAGGTCAAAAGATATACCACATGCATACGAGATCCCCTCACCCCCCCCCAAGCTCCATCCCCAAAGCAATATAAAACAAACCTGCTGAAATGTTAACGGCACGTGACTTTTTGTGCATGGAGTTGCTTGAGCCTCCACAGTAGGCTACTGTGCTGCACGGAGGTGGGACCCAGTGGGACGACTGCGCTTCTGGGGAGTTTTTCAGACCATCCAAACTACATTTCCTCTGTGCTGGGTCAGTCGAGCGTGAGCTGATGGAGTTTTGCGGAGGGCCTTGTTATTCCTGCTGTTATTAATCTCTGCTTTGAACTGAAAAATGATGTAGAGGCTGAAAGGCACATGTTTGCTTTTGTATGCCACATGTCAGATGTTTCAACACGTACTGTACATTGGGCATTTTATGGTCACTGAACAGTTCGTCGAACTTTTGGCTCCAAGATGTTATTTGGGACTTTGTATGAAGAGTTTGAATGATTGAGTGACTTTACTCTGCAATTTTAAAAAAAATACACATGCATCTGAGGCCTGACTCCTAATCTCATGATTAAAAAAAGAAACTGTGAAACTAAAAAGTTATTTTTTCCATTGTGGTCCATTATTGTTGAATTAAAGCATGAGAACGGCACCATTTCAATAATGACTAAATGTTTGCAGATAAAGTAAAAATTGAAACAGACCTGCAATGGTTAGTCAATAAATCAATTAGATGAAATGTGAGAGTTTCCCTCTTTTTGGCTTTAGATTGTTAGTTGGACAAAACAAGACATTTAATGAGGTGTCCATAGGCTCTCTGATGTTTCATAGACTGGATTCATTGATAATAAAAACAGTTGTTAGTTGCTGCTCTAAATTCACATTTGTAGACATAAGTACATTATAAATTAAAGGATAAGAAAATTACTTTGACTTTTTTACCCTGTTCTTAGGTTGTTTCTAGAATGTGATGTTATATATGATAATTGTTAGCAATATTACCCATGATTATATAATTATATTGTGGTTTAATTGCAATCTTTTGGTTATTAGTTTGTAACACTGTCATTGTTCACTATCTCAATCAGGACATTTGGAAAGGAGATGTTTGGTTGGTTTCCTGGTTATGTAAAAGGTTAAATGAAATATATATTTGTGTACAGTTCGATTCATTTAAGTATTTTTCCTGTCTTTGACACTCTTCAGGTCAGTCTAAGGAGTTTCACACATCTAATCTTGACATACTGACTTTTCCAAACTCTAAACAACACTACTGAGCTTTAATAGCGCAGTGAATCAATGAATGGACTTGTATTACCCCAGATGACACCCACAGAACCTAAATGAAGGGGTTGCATGTCAGGAGCAGCTGGTGGTTTACAGAGAGACACCTGTGCGGATTAGGCTTCGGTGTCCGGTTGAGTTTCGTTCTCCCAGCGGCCCCGAGCCGAGACTGATAAATGACGCCCAGCTCTCGACGCATATCTTACTGACACACATCTCACAGACATGCTACTCTGGTTTCACAGTGGAAGTGGGCTGGATAGACCTAGATTCAAAATAGAATGGTTAGGTCATGTTGCCGATCTAGGAACCAGAACTACCGTGGTTAAATATGGATTTGTGCGTGAGTCTCGTGCTTTTTTTTAAGATGAGCATTCTGGAAGCCTCAGTCGTTATTAAATGTCTTGGCTATTTTCCATCAGTGTGAAAGTCAATATGCTGTTGCTCACAATTACAGATCCCCTCTTGACATGTTCAGATATATAAAAATACTTCGAATAACAATTTGTGTCTGATAAAAGTTCAGTTATATGGCTGGAAGGTCTTACAGTGATAAACATAGATCCAATGAACAATCAACAAAACACATTTTTAAGAAGGAGGACTTAAAGTTTTAAAACCTCAGCAGTGAACTGGGTCTGAGGAAATTTGGGGATTTGGGGGTGTTACTGGGTATCCTAGCATGAATGAATGACTAATGTCATAGAAAGTAAGAGGAACAATCATTTTTATTTTTAGAAGGATGATATTTATTTTCATTTTGTGAATAAAGTTTCCTTATTTGAATCAAGGTTGTCACATGTTGTACAGACAGACAAACTTGATTATGGGCTACATAAGTAAAATTGACTTGTGTTTGTTGTGTGAGCCCATTAATGTTAAGCTTGGCTTGTAAAAAGTCCACTATCCTGGATTAGTTCCATTCATTCATCCTACTGCAATTCAGCTCAGCATTTCTGACTTCTATTTTTCCTTTTAATCGTCTTTAAATACATACATGACAACAAAAAGCAACAGGAAATATGGAAGGAGAGAACAGGGCTGACATGCAACAAGAGCCCCTGAACAGACTTGAATCCAGATCGTTATGGTTGCATGACATGTGTTTTAAACCACTGGGCCACCAGGACACTGCTTTTGATGGTTTCCTTGGTGGAAAGAAACAATGTTTGTCTTTGATGACTTTGTGCTGTGGCATCAATAATAGATAATAAACCACTGGGGTGGCATCCTCACATGATCCACACAGGAAGAACTACCCCCAAAAAAGGTATAAAAACACACAACTGGCAACAGCATTCAACCCATCTTTTTTTTTTTTTTTTTTTACGAAAAACTACATAGTTGCTAAAACATCTCTACTTCTACTGTAACCTTGTGAGCCTGACATGATGTTTACCATGTCCACTGATACATATCAGTCCAGTTAAACACAACCAACAGAGTGAAACAACCTTGTCTCCCCAAATTTCATAAACATTCTTCATGTCCTTCACGGAAAGGTCTGGTCTAATGTGCAAAAATAGATAGAATTAGATTTCCCACCTCTACATATGACAACTGACATTGGTGAAAAATAATCTAACCAATAAATCAGCACGTTTTGTGGTGACCACAACTGTGCCAATTTCCTGAGCTAAATCTCCAAAGTTACAAAAATGTCCACCTTGTGATCTACTGGACAACTTCATGCTGTCAGCTACCAAAGAAAGACAAGATCTTCACCGAAAAAAGAGACGAGATTAAGCTTTTGGTTTACTGAAAGAAGAAGACAGAGGAAGTCTGAGGACAGCAAACAAACTGAAAACACTACACACTTGGACTTAAAGTCCACACACAGCTTGAGATACAAAAGATACAGAATTCTTGGAGAAACTGAGGAAACAGTGGTGTCCAGGAAGATCATGTCAAGAAGTAGAAAGCTGACCTTGAAGCCAATATGCACATTTCACACAGCCAGAAATTTGCTTCAGTGACAAGAACCGAAACAGCAGTTTGTGAACTAGCAGAGATTATTGAAAAGAAAACAAAGGAAATGGTTGAAAAGTTGCTACTGCTCGTTCACACCAGTATGTCTAAACAAAATACTGTATGTAAACATGTTGGGAGCTCGGTGATGTAGGGACCACTTACAGGTGCGGTAACACGCCTGGTTGAACACAAAACCACAGTGTGAAAATAGGTGATTTACTGATCTACTGATCACAATGAATGACAATGAAATATTATTTTTATATATTATATCGGTTTCAGTTCAGCAGATAACAGCACATAAGAGGAAGTTTTGAGCCACTCTTTGATTCATATTCCTAAAACCTGCCTAAGTTTAGTAAACAAGGAAGCATTGTAATACCATCATGAAGGAACCCGTTTTTCACTGGGTCAATATGGAGACACACAATGTGGAAACATAAGCATACCAACTCCACTCTAAGGTTAATCAGATTTGTTGCACTTGCACTAGTCTCAATATTACTTTCACATGATAAAAATGCACTGCTGTCCCATTCTGTAATCTTACCACTGAGGAAGAAAAGAGCCCATTCTTTGCATTATTTTTTCCACAATGCATAACCTTTGTTTCAGAGCTTCAGATAATTTCACAAAAATTTAGTTTGACTGTGGGGTTAAGATGGTAAGCACACACTTCTTTGAAGTGATAGCAGGCATTAAGGATGCCTTGCAGCAACACAATCCAGTCAGCTATAAACTATAGGAAAGTATGAAAGTGAGAGGAGAGGGGGAAAGGGAACTTGGGAAAAGTCCCTTGACCAGATGCATGAAAGTTAAAAGGAGTTAAGTGAATAGTTTGGGATGACGCGTGTGCTATGTGAACACTTTTCTCTCTGTCCCTGCTCAAGGTTGATATACTGTAAGAGGAGACATGTGGTACGGTACGAGTCTGCTGCGGTAGCAAACGCAACCAAGAGACTCGCAGCATAAATCGAGTCTATGATATGATGTCATGAGATTCCTTTGAGAGCAGAAAGCATAAATGAAAAATTACACAGCATGAGAGCAGCCCCAAGAGTATATTCCTTGTGTAACGTCCTAATTTTATGTTTCCAACGTGAAAAGACACAGAAAACCGTCCTCCGGGGTTCTGGTTCTGCCGGATCTACTGTTCCAGGATCGAGTTAGAGCACATCTGTTTCAGATGCAGAGCTAAGACTGTGGCAAAACATGGCTCGTTATGATTTGAAATTAAATTTATCGCAGACCATGTTTATTATGTATTCAGAATGTTTACGATATAGGCATAAATAAAACTTGAGTTGTCCTTAATTCTAAAATAAATGATGACCAAAAGCAGCCCTTTGTGCCTGTGTGTTTTGTTACTTACAGTGCGTTGTTAATTTACATATCAGGAAACTGTTTTTGTGAAATCCAACTGAAACTCTGGACTATTTTTGTCCCACAGCATTGTCTGCATTGCATCAGCTCATTTCTAAAACATGGCAGGCTATCCAAGTTTTTAAAAATGGGGCATCTACTCTAAAAAAAAATAATAATAATAAAGTAAAACTCTAGGTTGAATTTAAAATCATCTTGAGGCAGAGACTTACAAAACATTTCAAAGGATGTAGTCATCCGTGCCTTGAGTAAGGGACACCAGTTTGTGTTTCAGCAACAAAATGCATCTGTGGTGCTTTTCAGTGAAAGTCTTGAAACAGCTACGATCTAACTTTTACAATAATAATCCATCAAGACAGTGTGGTGGCTTACAGCGATGAACCTACAGAGAATTACCACCTGAATCTGCAGCTCAGCTTTGTGGACGTTTATAGTGAGTTTAACCGTTTAGGTGTGCTGCACCAACTTTAGTGTGCTGGTTCACTCTCACCACTCTCTTAGCATCGTCAGCAGCAGGAAGCTGTTTTCAGTATAAGAAAATTCTAAAAAGCCACAGAGCACTACCTGCTCAGCAGCAAACAGCAGACATACACAGTCAGAACCAGGTGCTGAACATAGTGGAGCATTTACCAGCTAAAGAGCCAGATATTTTCTTCAGGGGTTGGTAGAGACCAAAAACAGAGGGAAAAGAGAAGGAATATTGGACTTTCATTCCCGAGGTGGACACCTTACAAGTTACAAATTACTTTTGCCTCATGAGATGAGGTTGGAAATATTTGATATTAAATATTAAAACAGTGAGAGACAGCACCTAGTGGTGCAACCAGGTACTACAGCAAGCAGCAGTACATTTTCTTGCAGTTACAAGTTTTCATATTTTGCATTGTTGTTTACTATATTTTTAACTAAATCATTAATGGAAATTAATCAATAAATGATTATTCACTCACATTCCTAATTCATCCAGTGAGGGAACATGTCACCCAGTGCCACAGTGTGGCTCAAGGAGCCCAGTGACACAGAGGAATAAGATATATTAAGTTTGTTAGTAGCAGTTTTGGTTCTTTGTTTTGGTCTTTTCCAAAGATTTGCTGACAATAAGAAAAAAAAAAAAAAAAACACAAAATATTCCAACTTCTAACTCGTGTTAAAAATCAAATGGTAATCAGCAGGTGGTGTGGTAACCCACAGGTCTGCACAGCTTCCTCTTTGGTTCAGGCTGTTCGGTGTCACAGTGAAGTAACACAGCCGGTGCATGTGAATAATTCAGATATGAGTCATCCTCTCCTTTTCTTTTGGTCTCACAATCGCCAATTAGAAGAAGAAAGAGCCCTAAAATGCGTTGTGTATAAGTTCCAGTAGTGCAGACTTTAATTTTTGCCCAAGTTAACCCGTCTGCTCGAGTTAGATGTCAGTGTAGAGTTCAGTGGACGAGCACAGCAGGAGAGCTCCCGCCACAACAGAGTCCTGCCTTTGAAAGGATTTGAAACAGTTCAGATGACACGGAGGGGGCAGGAAGTAGAATAGTGATGGCAAAGTTCTTTAACATTGTAATCCCATTGTCAATTTCAAGGATTAATCTTCTTTCATTGCGGTCACTGTTGTTTATGTGTGTGTATGAGTACGTGTGTGTGGAGGGCAGGCATAAGTGTAGGGGGGGTGAAGACATGTTGCCAGTTAATAGGTGAACCAAAATAATAAGAGGCTCACAGTCAATTACAAGTCGGTCTCTTTGAACCTTTGACAGCACCTGTTGCTGTGTAGGACAATTTTTGTGTTGTACCAACAATACTCTGAAAACAGGAAAGACCAAAAATAGTGCACAAGGACGAGATATGACCCTGCAGGAAATTCTTTATTTTCCTCCAATGGAGGTCCAACGAGCAAAGAAGACATTTTAAAGAATTTACATGTGTTTGATGCAGCGTAATCATAATCAATTTGATCTTTAGTTCTGAAAATATTGTTTGGACACAGAGTTGCACTGGAGGCAGAGAGGAAAAAATAAACAAACATGGATGTCATCAGAGGAACCGACCTTTGTTCAAGTGGTCCATGTGGAAAAGGAAGCACACACTGAGAGGTAGAAAGCTGACAGCCAACTGGCACAGAATCAGAAAACAAAAAAGAAATAAAATGAAGCCCAACATTAGGAGAATGACACGAGACTTCAGACCAGCACAAGGTACAACAGAGAACCTCAAGGCAGATTGATGAGAACTGATTTTCAAATATGATGCTCTGAGAGAGAACAGTTAAAGGACAACTTGGTTCAAAGTGCTGTTCCCTGTATTATGTGTTAAGAAAACACTGTACTCAACAAAGCAGTGGCTGAAGTAAAAAGGCTGGTAAACATGAAAACACAGCAAATTTTGATTTGATTTGGGTTTTTTTTTTTCAATTATTAAATAGAGACTATTGATGACATTATTAATTGCCTCTGGACAAGTGTGAATGGGGAATAATATGGAAATCGTAGCTATGGGCCAGTTTGAACTAATATGTTGTAGGTTGGCTATATAATGTAAATAACCAAAGTGAAAAAAGGAGCCTGTTGTAAAAGGGTGTTTAACTTAACTTGTATAGCTAACCTTGAAATTTTAAACTAGCCATACTAGCTAAGCTATTTAGATACTAAACTAGTTATCAAGTTTTATTTGCTAAAGCTTCATTTGGCATTTGTAAATGATTCATTTTGGCAAACCACGTCCAAACGTCAGCAGCTTCAGCTGTGATCTAATGGTGACATAAAACAAAATCTGGGTTCAATAAGGTGAGAAGGTATTGCCAAAAAAAGGGAAAATAGCAGCCATTGTAAGCTGTGAGTTGAAGCAGGTGGAATAAAAATATATATTAATTTCATTTTGATAAGTTTCTGGAACACATTAGCGATACAGAGGGAAAAAAAGAGAGAGAGCAAATCCTCAATTTCACAGACTTTGTAATCAAACATAAAAGACAGCCATTGTTTCGGGGGCCAAGTAGCCAAAATAGCAGTGATTCGAAGGGGCTGGGAAATGATTGCCCTGTGTGTGTTGGAGTCAACCTGCCATGATGAACATCACACAGATGAAAGCGGGGGGAACTGTTTTTGTCCTGAAACGAACAGGTGGAAACATTAACTGCAGTTGGCAGGTTGTGCTAACAAGCTGGAGGGTGTTTGGAGGCTCTCTGGGATGTGTGTGTCTGCACTGTGGCTAATTAATCACAGAGTACTGACACAGTTAAAATGAGGAAAATGACTGTGCTTCTCCAGGAACACAGAAATAAATGGGTGTGCTCTGTAATTGATTCCTCATTTTCACAGACTTCAAAAGCAACCGAGAGTTTTAATCAGATTACACTTCTGGATGATTCCAAATTTATCAGCCAAATTAAGAAATGTAAAATTTACTCCTGGAGGAGCACTGATTCTCCTCTTCACAATGTTGGGAATATAATGACCTTATGCTAATAATGCCCATTAAAAAAAACTGCAGATAAAACACTCCCCTCTGGGTTTTAAGAAATGCTGTTTTGGGTTAGATGGTATTTCATGTCTTTGGGTTTGTTTTACATTTATTCAAAAGTAAGCAAACTTTTGGAAAGTGGAAAACTTACCAAGTTGTCAAAAATGCTAAGCAAAAACCCAAAGAGAGGATGGTCTCACAGCACTTATTGAATTCCCAATTTATTACTTAGTTTACATAGTTTTAAATGTCTGCCATGGCAAACATCTGACATCCATTCAAACTATTTAGTTAACTGTGATTTAAGGCTAAACAAAAGTTGTTGTACAGAGAAAGGGATTGGATGTCAGTTAGTCTTGGATGTATGAGGCACATGTCATGACTAAATACTTTTATTTAGACAGCAGATATTTTGTAAAAGTGACCAGATGTTGCTTGATGATATGAGATAAAGCTCTTTAGCTTACAGTCACCGTGTTTATATGATCTTTAATATCCAAAACAGTTTGTTTATAGCAACTGGGATCCAATTACCTTGCTGGAATTTCACAAAGCAACCCGTGTGCTGATGCTGGACTACAATCAGTGTCCACTTGTACAGTCTTTATTTTTTGGGAATCCCACTGGGGGCCTGACCTAGATGAATCTACATTTTCATCCTAATTATTGAAAAAATCTTTTTGCATTTCAGTTGAGAATATTTCCTGCTTCAAGGGCATGATTAATGATTAAGAAGGAAAACTTCTCATCTTTGAAGCTCTTGGAGACATCAAAGCTATACAGCTTATTGTTAAACTTAGCTGTGCTTTAGGATATGAACTGACATTTAACTGCATTAAGGAGAGTTTCACTGAATGTGACGCATGAAGAAAACTGGCAAGTGAACTGTAAGCTGTCAAGAATGTATTTCATTCTGTATATTTATAATATGTATATATACATATATATTCAGTTGGGTTTTAATGTGGCGTAGTATTAACACTTCCACTTCCAGCTCATATTTGCTAAATGTGAGTGTGAGAGAGGATTTAAATCTCAGACAATCCCTCTGTTTTTATGACCAGCTGGTTTAGCCATGGACAAGGACAAAACGAAACAAGAGTATAGGTCTAGTGGCAAGTGTGGGATGGTAGATGGCTGTAAATACTACAACACCCATAATAAGATAAGATAAGATAAGATAAGATAAGATAAAATAAGATTAGATTAGATAAACTTTGTTATCCCCTCAGGGAAATTTTTCTTGGGCTCAGCACTGCTGCGTCTTATTTATCTCTGAAAATGCTCACCGGCATCCTTACAATCATTTATAACTTCAAAACACACACACACAGAGACAGACACAGACAGACACAGACACACACAGACACACACACACAGAGAATAAGACCAAGTAATCTGACAAAACCAGTAAATCTTATATTGCACATTAAACCAACAACTAAAATGCTGCAGATGCTGATGTAGACTCTGCTATAAAGTGCACTGTGACAACGTAATGTTCCACCATTAGAATAAGTCTTCTGCTGCAGTATAAAGTCTTAATGGATACATGGATATATATTCAGGGAGGAATCAGACTCTATAGCAAATTTAAAATGCTGCATTGCTCCCTCTTTTCTTTTGCAGCATATGTAATAAATACATTTTAAGCTTGGTGATCATGAGCCATTTCTTACTAAAATGCACCTTGGGAGTCATAGTTACATTCCACTTAGATTTTTATGTACACGGCCTTGCACATTTGACTTTTTAATGAAAGAACCAGATTTTTTTCTGATGCAGTTGCTCATCTTTTGCACTGATTGTTCAACAGGAGGAGTTTCCTGCCCACCCAAGACATTACTTTTGTTTCTCTAATAGATAAAGACAGTGGTGTAGATCAGCGGATGTGTGGTGAACGTGTTGTAGGGACAGAGCAGAAAAGCAAAGACGACCACAGTAAATGGAGATAGTTTGAGACAGTAACCTGCAAATCAGTCACGACAACAAAGAGGCTACAGACAAAAGCCAGACCTGCTATTTTTTTGTGAAACACTTCAAGAAAAAAAAATTTAAGTTGTCTATTTATTTGGAACTGTTTTAGCTCAAGGCTAGTCTCCCAAGAGTCCATATTAAATCCTCAATAAAAACTTTAAAACCTCAAAAATACTACACAGCACACATATGTACACACATATGTACACAAACATGTGTATATACAGTTTATCTAAACTAAGGCACATGTCCCGACAGTGACACAATGTATGTTGAAGACCAACATACTGTTACATTAGTCATGTTGTAAACACATTATTGTATCAGTTTCCATTGTTTAATTGTTGTGTACATAAAGGTCTGTCTGCCCATTGTAGTTTCTATCCTTGGTAAAATGTAAGGTTTTTTTTTTGTCCTTATCTGCCACATTGATTCTGTGTTTATCTCACACTGAGATATACTGTAGGTCTCGAAAACTTTCTGCTCTTAAATATTTGAATTTTCCCAAACAATGCAATTGAATGTCATTTCATGTGTTTTACTGTGAGCCATTTAACTCAATCTACTTAACTTAGCTTTTGTATCTATGGTAGTGAAATTGCAAACAACTTTTGCATGACAGCCTTTCAGTAATGGTAATTGGTAACATTAATTATACAGTACTGTGTAATTTTACAAGATGTAAGTTTAAAGAATTTGTTGACACAGGGACAAGCTGCTATTACCTGCAGGCTTTTTTTCATTAAAGTGGTTTCATTATTGTATCAACTGATTATCTGAAGGAGCATTATTTTGCCTTTGCTGATAATCTTGAACCCCACAGTTTGATTGTTATAGCTGACCTGAGCCTGGTGTTCACCGACAGAGTCACTGCAAACCTCCTGAACTTTTGGACCCCTCCTTTGGTTTAGTCTCTTACACAGGGTTTTTTTTTCCCAAACCCACGATAAGTAACAACAGACTACATTAAGTGTTTCTCTTGTATCCACATGGTGCCCACAAGCATCTGCATTCACACTGGAATGTGTTTTTAATCCAAAATAAAGAGTCAAACAAAGGTCTCTGTCTGATAAAACTGACATTCACAATGAGGGGCTTGATGGTTGCCTAAAGGTCAGGGAAGTGAGACTGTTGCCTGAGAGGTCAGTGGTTTGACTCCTCAGAGCATCTGGGCAATAAAACAGTATGAGATGCATCTGAACCTTTACCTCGTTCATTAAGAGCAATGAACGAGGTAAGGGTTCTTGATCAATGGACTTAAAGGAACAGTTCACCTCACAATGAAAATGCAGTCCTTGCAGTATCTGTATTTATCTCATCACCCCTGTCTGTGGTAAGTCTGAACAGCCACCAAGCCCACAGCAATTTAGACACCATTTTTTCAGCCAAGTATTCTCTCAGACATTAAAGTGATTGAGATCTGAATGTGTATAGCTCCAAAGAGAGCATAAAATAACCGTCAAATTTCTTTTAACAACAACTGCACGACAATCCAAGTTTGCTGAATCCAAGCGATTTCACTTTCAGTCCAAACAGCCGAGATTTACTGCACCACCTCACATTGCTCTTGGTAGAGCAAACAGACAGTTCAATGTGTTCACGAGAACTCGGATACTTGTGGTTAGGAGCACTTAAAACTCACACAATAAGCTCTCTAATGCTTGATGAGCATCTTTGTGTTTTCTTTTTAATGAAATAACCCTGTAATCAGTTCTAGGCCACTTTTAGTACAAGGTAATTATGGGATTCTTGGAAACACCATATGATTGTTCCATGACAGTATGGGCCACCTGTTTTTTTTTTTGTTTGTTTGTTTGTTTGTTTTGTTTGTTTTTTGTTTTTTTGTAAAGGCTTGGTTCAGGTTGCAGCATATTTTGGGGTCCGTCTGAAAGAACTTCATGTTTCTGTTGCTACGAGGGTAATAAAATTATTTTAGCCTCTCAGATAAATACATCCCACTCCTTAGAAGCTACAAGCAGCAGCCTGATAATCAGAGTGAACTGCCATTTGTTTCAGCATTAAGTTCATGTTTCACATTTTCTATTTGGGAAAATCAGTAGCAAGTGATGTGAAAACAAAGCTGGAGTAGCTGTCCCTGAAGACCAGTTAACTTCCCACGTTTCAGAACAATCAAAGAACTATGCCTATCTACGATGAGTTATTTCTGAGATTTATGATACTCTGTCCAGCTGCATTTTTCATGGATGAAGCTCAGTAACCATGTAGACAGGTGACCTCTCTATTCTGATCCCTGCCAAACCCAAACTCAAAACCAACCAGTGGAAATAACATCAGGCCTAGGTCTAGAACCACACTGGGTAGGTCATCATGAACTTTGACCTCCTGCTGGCATTAAGGTATCTCACTAAAATATTTCACTACTACTTCCAAAAGGAATGTTTTGATTTCCTGTTGACACAATAGATGATTTAAAATGATTTAAAATAACACAGACAAATGCACAGTACTGTACGTGAGCTTCTATGAGATTAGAATATTCTATTCTAGGAAGTGTTACTGTGTACTGAACAGAACCATTTAAGCACCATGAAAGGAAAAGATCAAATTCATAACAATAAAACACTGTTTTTTTCTCAAACACTTAATTTATGCGGTTGAGTTTATGAGTTGACGTCATCTATGTCATCATCATCGTCAATAAACAAACGACCTCACTGTACTCATTTCCTATACACACAAACACACAGTGACTGTACATCCCTCTTCCCCTCCAAACCTGCCAAGTGATACCACGTTTGGGTCAAAACGTCACCCCTAAACTAAGGAGCAGTTTCCCCAGGGCCAGACCTAATAATAACCCAGCTTGAGATCACTTCCACATCCAACATAAAATGGAGCTGAGGCCCGGTTACGATCATATCTTCCCTGTTTTTCCACTATTTTTTGCCATCATGAACCAATCTAAACCAAGCTGGGGAATGTTCCCCGGAATGACAATTAAACGAACAAAGACCAACCTGTGCAATGAACCAAAACAAATGGGAAGAGCAAGCCGTTGCCAAAATCTATAACTGTGCACCAACAATTTATGCACAGTAAAAAATTGTTTTCATCTCACATCATAATAAGAGTGTTTCATCTTGCATGGTGCAGCCTGATATGATGCGCTGGTGATTTCCTGAGATGAACACACTGTATCCCTCTCCACAGGTCACTCAGCGATGTGACAACCCAGGTCTTGTTTCGTCTCTAATATTCCTGAGTCCTTAATTAAATAATCCAAATGGGATTAGTATGGTGGTCTTTGAAGTCCACTGTTCTCTGCCTCTGATGAAATATCGAGACACTGTGCTTCTTTTGATCAGTGCAATCAAAATCAACTTTGGAGTGGTCCCCGCTGTGTTGGATCCAGTCGAGGAACAGAAGCTTCCGCATGGCTTCATCTCCGCTGTGGAGGCAAAGGGATTCCCTGATTTGCCACAAAATGTGTTATGAGCTCATAATTGTAAACTGTTCAGCTGTTTTTTCACGTGTATGAGGTAATATGTTTTTTAATGGTCAGATTTAGGTAAATTAATTATCTGAGGTAAGCTTGTTCTTGCACTAAATTTTCCCTCAGATCTACAAGAACAACAACCTGTTATTTCCCTGTCTCCCGGGGTGCATCGGGGTGTGTATTTGCCCGGACATCTGAGCTAATTAGCGCTTTCTTCCAGGGTGGGGGGAGGCTCCAGTTCTCAATCTATAGCTCAATTCACAAATTTCACCTCTGGGGCTGTCGTGTGTGAGAACCAGCGCTTCAGACTTGTTTTGAGGCAAGTTCAAAGTTATTGTGAGAAGACGGCGCTTTGTGTTCCCTTTCATCGCACTGAAGAGACTGAAAGGAGTGAAAAGCATCACCATGACGAGCTCAGTCATGTGTGAAAATAAGTGCTGCTGAATTTTCACTATAATTAACATGTTATGATGCAGCAAGGTGTTTACATAGTGGAATGAAGGTCTGATTTTCTTCATTTTTATCATTAAAAAAAGAAAGAAAGAAAAAAGTAAATTTTTTTGGCTCTTTATTAGGAATACAACTAACAATTATTTGAATTACCAATTAACCTGCTGAATATTTTTATCATAAATGGATAAGCTGTAAGTGTAAACGTCCAAGGTGACGCCTTCACATGTCTTGTTTTGTCTGACCAACAGTCCAAAACCTGAAGACGCTAAGTTAACAATGATTTAAAACAGAGAAAAGCAGCATATCTGCACTTTGGAGAGGCTGCAAACCAGAACATGTTTGGAGTTTTTGCTCTATTACAAGCTTAATTGATTTGCCGGATTTGAATTTTTGGTCTTTCTATAGCAATGGAAATGTGGGTGAGCTTGACAGCTGCTGATTTAAGGTGTTAATGTGCCATCTTATTGGACATTGCATGACAGGATAGTCAGATTAACGCCTTTGTGCGTAGCTGTGTCAAACTCTTTCCACTCGTTTAATTTGAGCTCTTTAGAAAGCAGTGAGAATTCAGAACAGACTTGGACTGAAAGTATAGAGGAGCATGATGTTTTCTCATTTCAGTTTTATGGCACCAAATGAAACAAAGAACTGACATAATGAACTTGGGCCTAAGGAAGCGCTGTGGGCCCAATCAACTTTTATACAAGCACAGGTCCAGGTTAGGTAATGTGCAATGCATCAAATCAGACGAGAGTGCTCACACATGGAGTAGCTGTGGTAGTTTTTGATGTCCTAAGCGTCTTACAATCTGATTAAACACAAGGTTTACAAGGCCTGCGAAACACTGGAGATCCACAAATCGAGCGGCATGTGGTGTTGTGGTAATTAAGTTATTAAGTCCTTAGTTGAATGTCCATCCTCTGTGCAAGCTGTTGCGAGGCAAATTTATGGCTCAAATTAGATCCACAGTTTATTACAGCTTGAGCGGTATGGAGCTAATTTAGCATAGCAAGTAAGAAGTCGACCAAAATCTTCTCAGTGACTTTATTTGTCCATATGGAGCCGTTTAAGGCTGAGATGTGTTCCTTACATAGTGCTGCGCTCAAAGAGTTATGAATTAGCCTGTGACATGCAAACAGGTGCACACGGCCAGAAATATCCACCGGCTAAGCTAATGTTTACTCTGAGTGAGTCACAGCAGGCATAATGATTATCATTCCACAACCTGTCCAAGATTCCTCGTACTGTATTAGCAACATTACCAATCACAGTGTCATGCTTTGTGTTGATATCCAATCAGCTCATTTGAATAGTATCAAGATGTGTTGATCCCAGATGCTCAAAGGGAAAGAGAGGGCAAGGGGCCCGGTGTTTAAAGTGCCCTGAGATCTGAACTTTAACATTTTCAATTTCATTCCTTCCTCTCACTGTAAAAATGAATCACCATTTATTTTGTTTTTTGAGTAATTTGATCTGTTCATTTCTGATCTTTGTGGCTTTGGAAATCTGGGTCAAAATTTTTCACGTTTCATAATGAAAAACAGGTGGTTATTCACTAAATTAAACAACAAGTATTTGCAACAGAACCTCGTTTGTTTATATAAAACAAACTCATCCTGTCATGCTTCACTACCCGTTCGTGATTTCTTTGCACTACAGAGAATTGGAAGGTTTTATTTCTATATCTCCACATGTCAGTTTTTAGAGGAAAATGCTGCATCAAATTCCTCAGTCAACATAAAATAAAAGTATTAAAATAAAAATACTCCATCTGTAATGATCTGGACAAATGAAAGAATCATGGTGTATAAAACACATGAGGCTGCACCATTTATAAAATGCAAACACACTCTGGCCCTGTTGCCCTTTTACCAAATAACAACTTCGAACTCTTTGATAACACGAAACAGAAGAAACTAGTGAACTGTAAATGGAATAAACATGGATAAAAGAACACTATTTGCTGCCTTGTTCGAAATAGAAATGCCAGTAACATTACCACAACAACAACAACACCATTATCTCCTATACTCTTTTACTGGTTGTAAAATTTAAAGAGCGTTACCTTTCAAAGGAGACCAGAGTTATGACTGCAATCAAAGGAGCTGAAGAACAGTAACGTTTTTATTGTTGGTACATTATTTTCAGGCTTGTGCATAAAAATAGAGGTGTGTGTTGAAGGGTTGACAAAATGTGCCAAACTGCTCAAAAGCATCACGGAACTTTTGACTGTGCTTTGCTTTATTTGGATAAAGTTTCCTGATTCGGACGAAGAAATCTGATCAAAGAAAAGGGAAACAAGCTTCAGAATGTGACCAAGCTTTAGATCATAACTTCCAATACTTTTCAATATTCAAAATGGTACATGGATTTATCTGGATCCGTAAGTTATTACGAAAGCTTTATTTATTTTTTTTAAGATGTCTCAGAACCTGATTAGTACAATCAAGCTTCTTAACAGAGAAGAGTCCAGACCTTCAGATATCAGAGGAAATTATGATTAATAGACAACACTTCCTGATTCTGATGGGTCCATTCACTCTTTCCTGCTCCACCAATGTCTGTATGATGATTGATGACTTTATGCTACAGCACAGACATTACAATATATTGTTATAATTATTATATTGTATTTTTTTTTTTAAATAAATGGAGCTGTCACTCGAGTAATACTATCACATTTCCTGTTAGCTCCTTAGTTACCCTTAGCATTCTCATGTGTGGACATTATCTCAGAGCAGGCTGACATGCTAGGTGAGCTGCCGCTTGCCAGGCTGACCCACTAACCCAGACCCACCCTTGACTCGACTCTCAGCTACTGGTGAGATTTACAACAGCCAGAAAGTGGCCATAGCTTAGCAGAGGTCACATATCTCTGGTCTGTAGATACATGCCTCTGAGTTACAGCCAAAAGATAAGCATGAGAAAAAGTTGTTTTTTTTTTTTGTTTTTTTTTTAAATCATTCACGTTCTCATTTATGGACTTGATTCATGAACTCGAATGCCCCAGAGTCTCTTCATATTCAAAGAGAAAAAAAATTAATTCAGAGAAGAAAACCACAAAAACTTCAGTCAGTGTTTCTGGTAAAGCACATTGCAAACATAATGTATGGATGCTTAAATATCCATCTGGATGTAAAGGATGCTGGGAGTGGAGGAATGCTGGCATGAGTATTTACTTTCGACCTTATCCGTCATGCCAACATCTTAATTCACTTCTGCACAGCTGCAGTAACTGTTTTCACTGCGTGATATTGCACAGCTTCCCTGTAGATCTAATCCAGTATCACTTTTTCATCTCGAGTGAGAAACACAGACTTAAGGATTTAGATCTCATGCGCAATTACTCGGTTGTCATACAGCAATTTGACAAAATGTGCTTCTGCTGCAGAGGAATGCAAAAAACAGCACTTTCATAACTATATTGTGAAAGTCTTTTGGCAAGCAACAATAATCTGGTATCACAAACATGCTATTTAACTTCACAGGGGAGAGAAGTGAATTATAAAAATGCGTGAAATTTAGGAAGAATCAATGATTTATTGTGACATAAAGCCTGAGGCAGAGCCATCACAGAGGAATGTGAAATAAATACAGAGTTCAGTGTCAAAAATGTGTCCAAGTTGAAGCCAGAGATTGTGCTGTAAATGTCTATTATCTCTGCTGTCTGGTTCATGGAGGGCAGGAGGTTAATCCACATGGAGTTTTGAAGATTACTGTTCAAACATTAGACTCTTAAACTGATTTGCTTTTTATCTCCAGGTATCTCTGCCCACATGCTTGGAGCCTCCCAGAAACTATGCAGCTAAAAATAAATTTTAAATGTATTGTGCAAAGATATGCAACACGCTCAAATATGAGGTTTTCATTTTACGTCTGAATTTCAAACCACATTTGTGCCACAAATTTAAGGATGGATACTTCCACTTGTATCTCAACCTGACGACTAAACATTTTTGCAGAGATCTTAGGGGAAAAAGGTTTTGCTGCGTTCCCTCTCTCCATGTCCTCCTGCCTCCTGCCTGCTCTTCTCACTAAGGCTAACCTTGACATTTGGAGGAGGTTGTGAAGTTTTTCATGGACTCCTGGGAAAGAGCCACACAGTGCTGGACAGGGAGGGCTTCTCCAAGGTGAGGGATGTAATGTGATTTCCAGAAGTGATGAACGTTAAACTCTAAAGCAGAGATACTGACATGCGTAAGAAGGAGCTACAGCGAGGTAAATAGATTACCTTTGTTGTCTCTTGTTTTCGCAGCATCAGGGCATTAAATCCGAATTGTATTTGATATTTACAGTGTTGTGTTTGAGGTTTGCTTATGCATTATACATTTACTGCTGCATTGACCCAGTCCCTCAGGAATCATTCACCAAGCACAGAGAGAGTTAAGAGTGATGACTGTAACCTCAGGGAAACATTGAGAGTAAAGGTGGAAGCTGGGGCTGAGGTGGGACTTTTGAAATACTATATGAAGGTGTTGACTGAACCGTACGATTTTAGAGGAAGTAGTTTGTGGTGCTGTTAAATGGTATTGCATTACACAGAGAGCCATTTCTGCCTATTCTCACTGATATAAATGGGGTGGACAAAATAATAAAAAACACCTGTCCATTTAATGCAACACAATTCACCAGCACCATCCACCAAATGATCACACACTTGAATCAGCACCTCAAAACAGAACTGAACATTTTAACATGAAGGGAGGATTTATTGCAGGACTGTTGTATTAGACTGCATCAGTTTTAGATAGCTGCACCAAATAAAGTACCAACTGAGTGTATAGCTTACTGGTTTCCACCACTTTGGCCATTTTCCACTCTCAAAATCTGAGACGAGGGCTATTTAAAGGTTTTCGATAGGCAATAAATTGGAATTCCCCTCCTTTGCGCTTTGTTCTGGGCTGACTGAGTGAACTGGGCACTAATGTAACAAGAACACAGGAGCAAATGTTATGTTTTACATAAAGTTTGGTGGTTTGTGACAAATCACACAGGATTAGACTCGTGCTGGTCTGACAAAAGCAGATATCAGCAAATAAAACCACCAACATGATGGAGGTACAGATGAGATTTCACTTTATGGGATTTTATGTTGATGCCAGTTTGTAAAGCCAACAGTGAAGCCCTGCCTTTCGAAGCTGTTAACCCACCAAAAAAAAAAAAAAAAAATCATTACTTTGGTTTTAATAACTTTTCCACAAATTCTGGTGAAGACAATGAATCTCCAGAACTTTTTAGAAAGTTTATGGCAGAAAGTGGTCAAAATTATACAGAATACTGGCACCAATTATCAGCGTTTGGCAGCTTCAGTCTTAAACTATCCCTTTCGATATCAATTTTCAAAAGCTATTGGTTGAATAATTACTGAGCCAAGCTACTGGGCTGAATGTACAACTTTCCAAGTGCTCTTTTCTACTTAGTTCCATTATCACAGTTTGGAAGCTGGAAAAAGAATAGAGAAGCACATAAATCCTATTGGCTGGTGGCAGAAAGGTCTTGCTGACTGTGTTTTGCCAGTATTTCAACTTCCATTTATAGTGTGGCAGCACTTCCTGCCATTGTGTGCCAGGAAAACCCAGGCCCTCTTGGCTGCTTTCTAATGTCCTGCCTCTCTTATCCAGTCTGAAACTCCACACAGACGTAGAAAAATCACACACTGAGCTCTCTTGGTGGAGTGCCTCTTACCACTAACCAGATCTGTGAAGAGGGCTCTTGCTTGGACACAGCTAACAAAGCGCGTTCTCAAGTCCATAAAAACTGATGTTGAACTACTCAAAATCAAACCAGTGGCCAAAGGTCCTCAACCAGGAAAGGTTCTGGATCCCCAAAGTCACTTGAGACTATAATTGGGATTGGAAAGTTTTTCAATTGGGGAAAACTCCCAGTTCTGGATATCACAAACAGACAGCGCTGTCAGACGCACTGTAGAGGAAGCATTTCATTGCACCTCATCAATGAGCTGCACAGGGTGCAGATTACAGATTTAGACTCCAGGCTTCACTCCTTTTCAGCTTTGTTCTTGTCTCATCCTTCTGAGCAAGTGGCAGCACAGGCTCCTTTTGTCTCTGACGCCAAGGTCCTGAAGTAGGGAAAACCATCAGGACACCGTAAATCATCCTGGGGGCTGAGTGTCAGCCAAAGTATCCTCAATTACTGGACCACATCTCTGTGGATCACAGTTGTGGTCGACCTCTAACTGTACATGTCTTTTAACATCTCTCTCATCTTTGAGTGGAAGGATGGGCCTCTCAGCTTGAAAATGTGTTTTTGGAGATGATCTAATTACTTTCTCAGACAGCTGATACTGACTGCAGAGTGATGAGGTGCAGCGGCTGAGAGAGTCTTTGGTTGTGCTGCTTTACAATCAACTGCCAATATAAAAAGGTGAGTAAGGAAAGTACAGCTGAAATTCTGTGTTGTGAGAATTTGTTGCTTTCCCTTTTTTTTATGGGATAGTAAAATTAAAATTTTGGGGTTCAGAGCAAAACAAGTCATCTGAAGATATCGCTTTCAGCGTTAGGAAATTGTGATAGATACTTTTCACCATTTTCTAACAGGTTGTTGACCAAACTATTAATCAAATGCATGAGAAAATAGTAGTCAGATTCATTGATAAAGAAAATAATCATGCAGCTCTAGTGAAACTGACACCTCATGATGCCTGTGCAAATTTCTAGATGGACAGTAGATTGTAATAAATAAAAAAAGGACCCAACACCAACAGCAAAGGCACCGGAACCTAACTGCAATTAGAACTGCAAAAACAGTTATTTTCATTATTCATTAATCTGGCATTTATCCATTAGTCTTGATGAACCAATGAATAATTTTCTCTATTAAATGTTAGAAATACAGAAAAATGCCTGTTATATAATCTCCTGTAGTTTCCCAGAGCCAAAGACAAATTCATTCAGTTTGTTCTGTCAGATAATCATTTGAAAACCTAAACATATTCATCTAGTGTCTTATATAACAAAGAAAATCAGCAAATGTTTGAGAAGCTGGAACCAGTGAAAGGTTTTTCATTTTTTCCTTGAAAAAGGACTGAAGGAATGATTAATCCGTTTTCAAAATGTCAGTGTCTGTTGACATACTATTTGATAAATTAGCTCCAACTCCAGTCATTTTGAACTTTTATCTCTGATTTTGACAATTGCTGGGTCAGTGTAGAGTTCCTTCCACCTTATCAGCCTCAGTGCACAGTTGCCAAACATTGCCACAAGTTTTAATCGAAAAAGCAATAAAGATTTCAACTCAAGCTGTTGTTCTGAGAAGTTTCTTTAGTTAACTGCTCATTTTTGCACCCAGATACAGCTGCTAGTTGCCATTCAGTGAAGAATGTGAGCAGTCCAGTCACAGATAAACTTGCAAATCAGTAGTGTCAGTCAGTATGAAGGTGTAGATGTCTAATTTCAGTCAGTGTATGCATGTTCAAAATGCACTGTTAAAGGAAATTACACAAAGTCCCAGATTAACCGCAGACAGACAGAAAGAAGGGATTAAAAAAGAAAAGAAAAAAAAACACGCTGCTGGAAACATAAAAATGAGCAACCATGAAGAGTAAGACATCCTCACAAAACAAGGAAATTGCGGTGAAGAGAGGTCACACAATGGAAATGGTTCAGATTTCGAAAGCTGGATGAGGAGCAGAGTGATATCTGCTGCAAGACAAGCAGGCGACCTGTGCCGACGAGGACGGGAAACAAAACAAACCTTTTCCACCGTTTTAAACAGGTAATGTTACATCCCACTGAGTATACAGAAGAGAATGGTTTTGGCTGGTTGGCTTTTCCATTCATTTGTCACCCATCTGTATGTATTGGCCAGCAGCACCAACCACAATATGGCCATTCCCCTGGTAGACATCCCAGACCACAATGGGAATATATAGTATTATAATGTAAACACCTCCCATGTGGGAGTCAAGCCACCATGAGGCCATTCCTCAACAACTGCAAGACGTAACGGTGTATAATTATGAACCCTGAGAACATTAGACTGACAAAAATCATCAGTGATGTTTGGAACTGATAAGTAGCAGATAACCATTTGCACACTGATACACAGTAAGCTCAAGGGTGGCAATGAGTACAAAACAGTAGCAGCAGCATAAAACCGAAGTTTAGATGTAATTATGATGTGAACAGTAACACAAAGCGACGTGAAAAAAAAACACAGCTTTTCAGTTTAAACACTGAGCAACACTGAGTATGAACTGGAAAAAGTAATTAGCTGATGTGTTAAAAGCTGTGTTGAATTTTCCAAAAATCCAGTGGTCTGTGTGAAAGAGTAACGTCAACATCTCTCAAGCCACTACACCAGTTAACCTCCATTAGAAACGTGCTCTGCAGTCAGCTCCCAGGACTGCCACCAAAACAACCACAGCAACAACCAAGATGGAAATATGCTACACGACCAAAACAATTCACTATCACAAAATCAGTATCAAATAAAAGAGTCACAATGCAGGTACCAATTACGAAGCAAGAGAAAATTAACTCAAGCACATCAACACAAGGTCAAACTAAACAAAATCAGTGCTAGTACTGCACATAGGCAGGAGCCTAAGATCAGAAATCAGCAGCCAGCAGAGCAACATTTAAACCGACTCAACAACACGCGTGTTAATATAAAATAGCTGTCTTACCTGGATGAAGTGAAGCATTCGCATCTAAGCAAAGAGTAAATCCTTTAGGACGACAAATAAGGTCCAGACTTGCCAACAACTCCAGTGGAAAGTCTGTCTCCTGGGTGACAAGTGTGTTTGAACTGTTTATTCCTCCATAGAACCGTGCTGAAGCAACATGACTTTACTTTGTTTGTGAAATGCTACAAAGCAGTGGTGGCTAACATTAGCAGCACATGAGCAGTTCAGCCAAGGCACTGAGAGTTTAAATAGTCCGCCCCACTCCAAGGGTGCGCTGGATTTAAGTTGCAGGTAGAAGAGTATGTCATGTGTAGGCGGGTGGAGCAGCCTAGCTGCTTTAATCCACTGCTTCTAAGGAAAAGAGCATTTTTATAGATCTTAACCAACAGATGCAATGACTTGCACAGGAAATAAACCAACATGCAGAAAACATAAAAAAAATAGAGGCAAGAATAAATAAATAAAGGATTTATGCATCCTTCTTCACTGTCACTTTAGTAGGCCATAGAGATTTGTGTCCACTGTCCGTTCTGCTGCATCAGGATCACTGTGCACAGCAGACAAGTGACAGCCCTGAATGATATCAGCAGTCATTCAGACATGCTGTAATTCTCAGAGTGGAGTCTGATTTATTGTTGACGCCTAGTTGAATGGAGGCCTCATGTTTGGAAAGCTACAGCAGATAAAATGTCAATCAACAATGAACTGATCTGAGCAGGCCTTTATTGACTGTTCCCTGGTTTAATGGCTTTTGTGACTTTTTCTTGACTTTCTTCCTTGATTTTCCAGTAAAGTTATTTCTTATCCTCTTCTTTTCCTGCCTTGTAAAGACAGTAAAGTTTACCAAGGTTGGTTTGATGGAAACTGGAAATGGATGGAGTTAGACGTCTTGGTTAATAAAGGTCACGCACATTGAGCAAAACCTTTTTTGGATCAATAAAGATGATGGCTAAAAAACAGTTCATTCAGCTTTTTGGTTCTGCAAAACTTGAAGCAGTAATGCTGACACCAGCATCCACTGTCTCCAACTTTGATTACTTGAATATCTTCATGTCTCTGATGAATTATGTTGTTTTTGCCAGCAAAAGTAGCTTTCCATACTTATAGCCAGACAGGACTTTGGAGGACCTGTAAACCTATCACAATCCATTATATGTGCCCTTACTCAAGATAATGGCATGAAACACAGGAATTTACTGCTATCTGTTAACCTCAGAGCCACCTCCATTTGCTAAGTAGTAAAAACCTAAATGTAGACCATCCTGACTTTTGCGCAGATGAAAAATAATTTCTGCATCTATAAGGCCTCCATCTGATCAGATGATGTGTTTGCTGACATTGTTCAGCAAAGACAGGAACCATGTGAAGAAAATTTGGTGCCTTAAGTCCTTTGAACCATCTCATAAAAATACCTGAACAGAATCCAAGATTGACTTGTTCAAGTGGTAGGTACAAAAAAAAGCATTAATAGATCCTATAATTGTTGCTATGCATGGCTTTGTGTCTCATTCAGAACTCTTTTGACAGTCCACACCCTGCTGCCAAATCTCAATAAATCTTTTTTCCAAATGGCTCAGAAGGACTGTCTCTCCACCGCACCTCACCATCCCCAAAGACAGTTTTTTCTTTAAGTATCAGCGTGTATTTTATATCTCAAAGAGCTGAAATCAAATAGGAAGATGCAGTGTCCAAGGAAAGCAGATTGTGAGGATAGAATATGAACCAGGTGCAGAGTTTGGAGGGTCTTCACAGGACTCTCACCACTGAATTTAATTGCCTGGAAATATTCAGGCAAAGCCTTCTTAGCTGACCTGCTGAACTCTCAGATGTTGCCTCTTACACTCTATTCTCAGAGCACTTATGAGTCAATTTGACATACATTTTGTGCAGTAGGATATAATGGTACCATTACTACGGCTGCATAGTTGTGCACATAATTTGAAATCCATCACAGAATACATATGTTCAGCTGCTGTAAATGATCTGTGTCATGTTTTTAGATGTTAATAACTGACTATCAGGAGCTGGAGCTTGAGCTGGAAATTGCCTTTAGCTATGCACACATGCACAGTGTATTTGCAGTATTCAGGCCAATAGGCCAGGATGAAATTTTCACATTTTACTGTTTCCAAAATTCCCAATGTTTTGATTTATTACTGTTATTGCAGCACACCTGCCCCTGCTGGGATTGTCAGAAGTCAGACCGGTGAGCTAGCATAACTTTTTTCCAAATATTACAGTTTTGGAAGTTTTTGAATGGCTCTCAGGTCCAGCTAGCTTGCTACTATTTGGAAAAGCTTTTCTTCGGTGCTACTTGCCAGTAAAGAAGCCAAAGTTCCACTAACAAAAGTAAGCAACTGTCAAATATTTATGTTGCCAGGGAAATTACAAGCAACATGGGAGCAACGTTGCTCTCAGAGTGTTGTCATCGTGACATTGTGGTGACTCCACAGGAGAATCTGGATATATTCTGCAGAAAAACAAGATAAATCATCTGTGTTTTATGAGATAACATCCAGTCTCATGTATTTATTGTCATTGTGCTGTTTAAGTAACACATAACTGCATTAAGCCGGGTAGAAATCTGGAACTACTTTACAGTCTGATTTCATGTTTGGAACTGCATTAAATGCTAAGTGTGATTTTGTAATAAAGAAAACAATTTATATTAAGATATCATAAAAATGAATGAACTGGATAAAACAAATCATTAAACAGGTAGCCTTGACTACTAAAAGACTATTTTATTCAGTCCAACGGAAATAAAATTGTTTAGAAACACTGACACACAGCTGCCAAACAGTGGAGCCAATGAGGGAGGGTCACAGCTGCCCCCGAAACCTCACACAGGGACCTTTGACATGTGGACAGGAGGAGGGGCTGTATGGGCAGAGATTGTACAGTAGATAAAAGAAAACAATAAAACTTCAACCAAGCAAAACTGAAGGGTAAAATGAAAACAAAAAAACAGTAAAAGAAAAGTTCTAAGCAGAGGGGAACCTCACACGTATGGATAATGTGTCCTAATGACCAGGTTGTGTACCTGTTTCTTTCTCACCTGCTACGTGAACCAAACACGAGATTCTGGAGAGCAGGTTTTCAAAAGCATAAAGTCTCAGAGCTCATTAAATATCTCATGTGTTAAACTCTGATTCATTCTTCTTGCACTGTCTCACACATCCTGATTTTGTTTATTCTTCATCGGAATGACTGTGATGATTCGCAGACTGTGGACGTATCCTTAGATTTCTCCGAGGTACAACTTTTGATTTATGGTTTGCCGAACTTTAGCGGACGAAAAGTAAAATCCTGCATTGTGGAGCCATGGAGGGAGAAAGGGAGAGTCAAGGAGGGAGGTTTTTATTCTGGATGTCATTTTATGGATCTTTCCAAAAGCTTCTCCGCTCTTGGAGTTTAGAGGAGTGAGCTTTCCCAGCTGCAGACATAAAGGGCTCAATCCAGCAGGACGTGCAGTAACTGAGCTAAAGCTGTTGTGGCGAACTGTGTGGGCTCCAAGTCGATGCTCAGCAGAGGTGAGTGTATCAGCACAAAACCTGGGTGGTACACTAAGAGGGAAGAGGAGTGCTTGTTTAGCATGAATTCCATTAGTTATTGACTCTTCTCTCTCTCGAAGTATCACATGCAGGATAGCATTATCATCCCATGCATAAATAAGAGACTAAAAGCGAACCCTGAAGAGGCATCTGCTTACATTGGCAGTGACTACGAGACAGAGCAAAGAGGTTCAGTGGCGGGTCAGCCATGATAGGAGCTTTTGAAAAGCAGGCTGAACGTCAGCATCTGCAGAGATTGGAGAATCTTTTTCCCCTTTATGCATGATTTCATGGTGGCTGATGAGACGGGAGAGCAATGTTTGGTTTTCTTTGATTGATCAACATGGAGAGGTGGTCTGGATTCAGAGTCCCAGATGAAGACACGATTGACCTCCACGCAAACTCCCAGTTGCGCTGACTTCAGCCTCAGGAGGCAGACAAAGACAACTTTCTGCCATCTTTTTCCATCACACACCATGTGTCAGTTTACTTCATAGAACCAACAATACCAAACAACCAAACAAAAAGTTTATATAGTAAACAGTCAAACTGGTTTTAGATTTTTTTGCAGCACAAAACTAAACCCATTTACCAAAAGGACCTTTACTATTTTGTAACTACACAACCTGCACCACCCAAAACAACCCCCTGCACTAATCTATAGGGACACATATTGGAAATTAGTGTGCTTTCCCTTTGCAACTTGGATGGAAATTACAATTCAGTCATTTTTTTGGCATTTTAAAGGCCAAATGACATCAACAGTGACCAAGGAAAACATTCAGACTGGGGAGAAGTTATGGCTTATTATTGTAACCTTCTACGCCTGAGACTGGCAATTATAAATTGGAATTAGATGAATCGGAGCATGTAATAAAAACTAAACTAAAAACCACAAGAGAACAAAAGATGTCTCAAAGTCAAATGGCAGGCCGAACCTCTGGCCCAACGTGTAGAAAGTGTGTGGGAAAAGACAGTGGAGTATCACTGGGTGTTGAGGTTTTTAACCCTGAGGCGGCAAAGAAGGAAAGCTAGTTTTCAAGTTGCGTGGGAATGCCATCTTTAAACCTCATTATAACCATGGTCTACTGGTCAGGAACACAGAACTGTAACCAACTGGTGCAGGTTTTTTTTTTTCCTGCGGGCAATAAAGTGAATTCTTAGACAAATAGATAGAAGCAGTCTAAGTGTCTATTAAGGGTTAACAGGGGGGGAAAGGAGGAGAGAGATATTGTTTCCATTTCTGGAGATCCCGGTTTGTCTGATCAAAAACAATGTTTCAGAAGACGCTGGGAAAGAACCGTGATCCAACCTGATCCTCGCCTTCTTGTTTCTGTATTCAAAAGTGACTTCATAACCCAAACCAGACAGAGCAGACAGTCTGCCCTTTATGAGCACCATCACGCAGGACCACTGGAAAACAAAACCTCTAAGGCCGATGTGTGAAACTAATTCTGGCCACAGTGCTGCAGTACTTTCCCTCCCTCTGTTCCCAAATTTAGAAAAAACAAAATCAGTCCAGCTTTAATTTCACTGGCAGCTACAAGTCTGATGCTGATGGTCGTGACATCAGAGGTGAACTAAAGTCATTAGTTTGAAATGTCACAGATGCTGCATTGACAGTTTTGTGATATGGATCGAAATCATGCTGTGATGTAATCAGGAACAGCTTATTTCTGAGATAACATAAAATCTTTGTGTGTGTGTGTGTGTGTGTGTGTGTGTGTGTGTGTGTGTGTGTGTGTGTTTCCAAATAAAAATACATGCGGATCCTGTGTAAAAAGCAAATATTTATGCACCAGTTTAATTTGCAGAGCAATTTCACAATGAAATTAAGCATCTCCATCATAACTCAAGCTCTTATGCAGAAGCCTGAGCACACAATACACCAAGAAACCCTCAATAGAAATGATGTAAAAATAGCGACAATGTGGAAGCAATTTATGCTAATTAGACTTTTATTTATGGTCCAATAATTGGGTGCATTTGAATTGTTGATGATTCTTTTTCTCCTTATTTTTCTCCCTGCGCTCCCCCAGTGCTCTCCCTCTCAGAGAAGATCAAAGCACGTGCACTTGAATAGATGTTAATGGTGCATGGCTGTCTTCTTAGTCCTGAGTGGTTGAGATCTCTCCTGTGAAAGAAAACCAGCCAATTTGGGGTCTACGTGGACACAATTAGCACAATTTATGTGTTCCTTTCACAACAGCACTCCTGTTTAACCCATGAGAGGAGCTCAGCATTCATGTCATAAGTATGATTTTCATAACCTTCACCTCCTTTTGCCTTTTCACTGCATCTGAGAACTATAGATCAAACTGCTGGCAGATCCTGCACAAGCACTTGAATTGAACGTGAAGCTAATTCTAAAATAACGTGTATGATTCGGTAGCGCTGCTGCGTGACATGATGAACTGTGAGATAAATGTTGGCACGGAGGACTTGGGGTTGAGAAATGAAGTTTTGTCTAACACAACAGCAATCACACGCAGCTCATCCTTCAAAATGTCCTTCTGGTCAGCCCACCCACAGAAATGTTCCTCCAAAAACAGGGAAGCAAATAATTTTTTTTTTCTTTTTGATAGTAGCTTTGCTTTGCATTGCCCTACCCTGAGGCATTGCTTTTACACTCCTTCTCCCTCCTGAATATGAATGAGCCAAAATGGTGCAGCCCAGACTGAGTGGAGGAAACAAGGTGCATTATGTAGGTGGGAGGTAACCGTGCCATTGAGAGACAATTAGCATGAAGCCCAGACCTTTGGAAATAGTGTGGAGGCTGCCGAGAGCAGGCCTGACAGAATGAAAAGATTAAGACTTGAGAAAAGATAGCAGGGCATGGGAAAATCCAAAGGGAACCGGACGACTGAAGTAGCCAATGAGCAAAGTGGGGACAATGAGGCAATGAAAGTTTTTCTTTTTTTTTTTTTGTGAAAATTAATGTGCTCCTATCAACTGCCAAGTGTGTGTGCATTCCTCCATACCTAAAAAGTGCCATTTGTTTGTACGTGACTTTTGTTTCCCACTGCAGATACATGCGAGGCTGTCAGGAGGGTGAAAGAGTGAAGTGGAGGCTATTGCAAACTATTCAGCTACAAAATTCCGCCAGGTGTTAGCGAAACTGGGAATCTGTTATTGGATTGTGACTAAATGGCTGTCATGTGTCAATGAGAAGCCCATCGTGTGTTAATGGTTTTAATGAGCCGTCCTTTCACATGTTGCAGCATTTACTTTCTGGAATTCCAGTTTGGTGGGGCAGATAAATTCAATCTCTATAGTTCTGTGGCATAATAATGGACACAGTTCCATCGAAGCACTGCCAACTCCTGAGTCATCCAGCGCAGCCAATTTTAAATTTAGGAAACAGATTATCCACGCTCGTGTTGTGGATTGCGACATTTAGCCTTTGCCATTTCCTACACTCATCAAAATTAATAATCATCCAGGATTACAGTCTGGAAACCAGAGCATGAGGAGCAATAGGAAGGTCAAAAGGGGCAGTTGCAGCTGTTTTTGTGTACAGTACGTGAGCTGTTTACTGTATTGTATGTGCATACACCTGTGAGTGTGAGTTTATATTCGTGCCTCACACGCATTCACGCTCTCGTCGCAGCACACAGGCAGAAACTCGGGTTTCATAAACATCACAATAGCAGGCTGCAGAGAAATATGTGGTAATTACACGTAGTGTAGAGCAGCTGTTTCTGCGCTTCTGCTGTCGCTGAGAGAAGATATCACCGTCACATTACTGTGGGCTGTTGTGCTCAAGCTGTAAAATAACTGGAAAAAGACAAGTGTGCTTTACGACGAGTAAATGTGTAGCCCTGTCGGGTTTCCTCTGAGAGACAGACTTTGTGTTTGGACTATTTATTTGCTTCTAAAAGTAAGCACAATTTTGTGTCTTCTGACCACCAGACTCTGTGTATTATTTAAATGTGAACTTTATTTGTATAAAATCTGACTCTGACATCCCTGGAGCCACACTGCTAGCATAGCTAAAATGCATAAAACTGAGCAATAATTAATATTTTTTCTGTTCTAAGATGTGTCTTTAACGATGTTGGTCAATGTAGTAAATACTTGAACAGCTGGGAATTTTTCTGTTGCAGTACCTTCATTGTCCACTGTTGCAAAATACTAACATAAACAATGCAGGTTCAAAATTATTACAAAAATCTCTGCAAATGTTTCATCAGGTATGAAATGAATTTAACACGTTTGCTAAACCTGAAGGACGCACACTGTGATTTGCAGTGTGGGAAAGTTGTTTGTTTACAATGAAAACTCCACTGGGTAAGTTTAACAAACAGCTGAATCCCTGCTCGCTGCTGCTTCTTGTTTCTGAGCTCTGATGCTCTCAGTTTCAGCTCATCTTTATCATCCCTGCGGGGAAATTCTCCTTGTAGCCAGATGCATAAAAGCATATAACACGAAAACACAAGCTGTAACGCAATACTTCAAGAGCCATACATTTGTATGTTCATCATCCACAAAGCAGCATCACAATAAAAACAATTAACACTGTCCTTGTGAATACTTTATAATAAACAAATTAGTGGAAGTAGAAATGGAAATGAAAGAATTCCTGACAAAGTAAAACTTGTCCGATGCAGGAAACAGTAAGATGATTTCTTATGTGCAAGAGGACTACAAATTCCTGTTTACAGTGGCAGTGACATGGCAGCTGAACTGTTTAGATATTATCTAAATTTGAGGTGAGGTATGCTGGTGCTACATTGCTGCACAAAAAATAAACCTTTTCCCCCTCTTCTGCTGATGGTTTCTGATTGTGGTTTGGAGTGAGCAACAACAACCCTCCCGCAGTTCATCATGGATGTTTGTTTTGCTGAAGTAAGAGTTTGGCAGCAGAACCAGCATTGTTTTCTGTTCTCAGTAATCTTTTCCCTAACTCAGCACAATAAAAGAAATGCTACTGTCCTGACCAAACCTGTGGAACGCAAACAACTGCACAGTAAGCCTCAGGAATCCACAGGAAATGGGCCAAATGCATGGTAGAACACATAACTTACCTTTAAGATAGAGAAGTACACTAATGTCATTTGTTGTCAATAAAGGTTGGAGAACTGCAATACTGAAGCATTCATTTTCATTTCCTGTTGAAAACAATCAAGATGTTGTTTCACGTTGCAGAAGTGGAATTAAATAATCCACTTCCTCAATCAAAGACCAATCTAACTAATCATAATTAAGATATCTTGCACTGTAATCAGGATTTTAGGCCACAATCATGCATCTGCTGCCCTCATAGTTTTCAAACTGAGTCTTATACATTGTAAAAAAAAACAAAAAAAAAACAATGTCACCCTTTTATGCTCTCCATTAAACTGCAGCTGAGGCCTTCAAAGTGGGTGTGGGGACGAAGCAGTAGCTGAAGAAACAGTAAACATTTAATAGTCAGTCCACCCACACCGGACATATTTGTCCACATGGAGACTTCTTTGTGTGTGTGTGTGTGTGTGTGTGTGTGTGTGTGTGTGTGTGTGTGTGTGTGTTATGTTATATTCTGGTCTTGAGGTTTGGGCCCTGCCTGTGTGACTTGCTCCCTGACCATCATATATGCACTGTTTTTATCTGTAAACCACAGATCATGAGTGATTCGTAGCAGACCCCTCACATCAATTGTTAGCTAGGGTTGTGGTCCAGATGAACTCGAGCGTGATTAAAGAGCTACAACCACACAATTTAAAACCTTGATGAAGGCTGAATCAAAATGTCCACCCTCATGGACCAAGCCATACAGTATGTAATCTGACGTGTCAGACCGCTATGTCAAGTTTGCCAGGGTGCAGGGCTGAAAGAGGGAAAAAAAAAGAATCATACAGGACATAAGAGCTCAGTTGTGTCCAAGGACATGATCTTTATTTAAATAAAATAAAATAAAATACGCCCAGCGCTTTTCAGAGAAAGAAACAAAAACCACATGCTAAAATGATTGACTAACAGAAAGGACTGGGACAGTTAGACTAAAGCTAAAATCTTGATCCTGCAATGCATCTTAGACTTTTTTTCTGAATTGATGGAATAGTAAAAAATAATTAATGTGGTACATTTGGGTAACTTCAACTGGTCTGGTGAGGTTTTCCACAGACTTCACAATCAGCGTCCTCAAAGCTCATTGTGGACGTGAAGCATTGTGGGTTTGGACAGCCCTCAGGAATTGTGGGTATGTGCCCACTGAGTTTATAATTGTGAGGATATGACGATTCAGCCAAGGTTTCTGTGTCTTTTTCGAGGGCATGTCCACAGGTGGTCACACAGGACTGAGTGTGAAGTGCAGAAAACTGGGACACGGGTGAAGACTCAAACACAGACTCCTGAGGCAGGAGCTGTGGGGCAAAAACAGCCTACTTGGTCATAGATGCAGGAAGGCATCCAGAGGAAAAAGCAACACAGACAACCAGGCAAAGGACTGAGAGCTGACCAGGGAGTATATATACAAGGGCTGATGGCTAATGGGAAGCAGGTGTGTGGACAGGTGGCTTGTCAGGTGATGTGTTGGGAAAAACCATGAGGACAACTGGTGGCCAGGTGAGGACTAGCTGGGGTGGGTGGGAGGATTGAGGACATAATGACCAGCTAATATGATTTCAATCATATTAGCTGGTTGGATTTAATGTTATAAACCAGATGCAATCCCATTTGTGTTAGACAATAAAATTAGAGTTAGATGTAAAAACGTAGCTGAATATTAGCAAGATCACCATACAAATACTGCAGCACTTACATTTCAGACTCATCATCATGAGTTTAAAAGTGTTTCACGTTTGGTCACCAAAGTCATTCTAACCAGTGTCAGTATAAACAATATTAGCATCTGGTTTGTCAAAGCAAAAGAAACTGGTGGGACCAGCTGGGAGAACCCACTCTTTCCCAGAGGAGTGACAGCTCTGCCTGTTGCCAAACACACAGTGAGTTAACCAGCACTTAAGTCAGCAGCATCTCCCCGAATTAGAAAACAAAACAAAACTGAGAAATTGCTGAAGCAGCAGAATGTCACACCGGGGATCAGAAACAGATGTGTTGCCTCTGCGGAGCCTGACAGCACAGTGACACTCGAGCCAGGGCTCTCATGATGACGATGTTGTCTGTTTAGCATCCATCATACACTTCTATAAATGTTCTCTAGCTGGTGGCAACCAGAGCCTCAGTTAATCCAAGCCCCTCAATGCTGGAGTGAAACCACAGAGTTTTACAGTCACAGAGGAAGAAAGGCGCTTTTCCAAAGATGGGACAGTCAGCGTCTTCCTCACGCGCACACACACACACACACACACACACACACACACACACACACACACACACACACACACACACACACACACACACATATCTTCCTCCTCCATTTCCAAACAGCTCTGACTCCTCATTGAGGCTTTCATGTGTGTTGAAAGGCACCGGCTGGCTGCAGTACACACGGCATTAAAAAACACTTATCGAAGACGAGCTTTGCAGCTTTGATGCAGATGTGAAATGGAGAGTGCCCCTAAGATCGGGCGATAATTTGTGGAGCGTTAATGTTGTTTCACATGTAAGCCTTCAGAGGATGAATTGGTGATTTGTCCATCAAGCTGCAGAGACATATGAGGACTCTGCTAATGAGGGAAGACATATGGAGTGGTCCAGTGGGAGCTGAGGATGTGGGTATATGTACTGTACAGGGACAGGAGGTGTGAATAGCATAACCCTGACATCTGTAAAAGTGCTATTTGGTGGTTACATCTGTCTTTTAATGAAGGGTTTATGTATATGTTTTTATTCATGGCTGAGTACTGAGAAGCATCTGCATGTAGGGGTATTGACTGTTACCTTGATTAAGGTCCAAGTTGGCAGTGGTAGTAAACTTTGGAAGCTAAATGAAAGAGGTACATCACAAAATTTACTCTAAACTATCTGAGCTGAAGTTCTAAAGTTTTGACCATATCAGCCTACTTATAATGTTTATACATTTTGAGTCGAAATGGATGACAAGTGCAAGATGTGCTCAGAATCATGGAAAGTTTGAAGTCTACTGTGACAACTGAGCAAATGCAGTCTGCTGATAAAGACCATCTAATACAGTCAAAAGCCCCAGAACAAGTGAGCAAGTGGACATAAAGTTAAAATTGTTTCATTATAAAAAATAAGAACCATCAAGCTCAGTCAATAAATAATTTAAGTCATTCATCCAGCAAACATTTATTATCTCTCGCTTCTGTCATGTGGAGAGTTTCTCCTTTTATCCATTTTACGTCATTTAAAATTGAGAACACTGGGTTTTGTACTGTCATTCAAACAAAACATGTAGTTTGAAGAAAAGTATTATAATACAAACAATGTAAACAATTAAAATCATCAAAAAAATAAGGAAAAAAAGAGAAATACACATGTACCTTTAAATATCCATTAGTACCAACCAATGACAGTAAGAGTGAAATGTGTTTTTTGTTCCAGCACTGAATGTGCTTTTAATTATGACTCATTTATGTGAAACTCAGAGAGGCGCTGTAGCTGCATCATTACACTGAGGCTCAGAATAATCAATCTTTATAAACAAGCTTTCGGGAGGACTTTTGGGGAGGAACTCTCTGTTTCGAGGAAGTCAGTCGCAGCTCAGTGCTGCATCCTTTCCTAAATACTGGGGAAACTCTTAAGTCAACATGGAAATCATCTTAATGGGAACTGTGTTTTGATGACATTTGCGGATTCAAAGGAGAGAGAGAGAGAAAAAAAGGCATGAGTCTGTGAGAGCTCCATGGGAAATCGAATGGCGCCTCTTTCGCACCTTCATTCAAGATAAATAAGTTTAGTGTGCAGATCTGCAAAACACATTATAGCTGACTTCTTGGCATGAAAATCTGGGAAATCACTTTGTTCCAGTCTGAACTTTGCATCTTCATGATTTTATGAGGCACACACACGATTACTGTGCTGTATGGCTCTCCAAAATGAGAACCATAATGATGATAGCTTGTTCCTTGTTGTATTATTGTGTCATTAGTAAAACAAATAACTTACTGCTCACTGATATAACAACCGTCTGAGTCCACAGGAATAACAGTATGTTGTATTTTTGTGAGGGGCCATGTCCTATAACGTAACATGCAATGTTTGCACTTAGGATATATATTGCAATTAATCCTTAAACACATCATAAGCTCCTCTGCCATTCTGTGAAGTCCAGCAGCCATCTGGACAACATCCAAAAACAGCACTAGTGGGGAAAAAAAGGGAACACAACCCCCAACACCACCACCCTGCCCCCAAGAAAATCAGGAAGACAGATTCATGTCAGTCCTCATGAGTGTTTTACATCCCTCCATACTGTAGAACAATGCACCCTTTGTGTACACAAGCTTGTCCTGCTCACCTATAGGGAGGAGGTGGGGGGTTTGCTCCTGAAGTTGCCTCTGCCTGATATCTTTCAGACCCTGCCATGTCACACCAGAGGAGACGCTGTGAGGTTTATTTGAATTCATCTCCTATTTACTCAGCCCGCCACCCACCAACGCTCTCATTATCATTGTGAGCATTATTATTATCTCAGCATCAGCATGGAACGGCCTTCCCAAAGAGGCTTCGGTCAACAGAGCTCTCTGCAGGCCCGAGCCCCTCCGCAAGCTCGTAGTAAATTACCCAGATTTGGGCTGTCACTCTTCGCCGGGTTCACGGCTCCCTGCGTTTTCTCTCGTGGCCTCTCGCCCCTCGATGACAGAGAAGATAAGCATGTTACATACCGAATCACTGAGCTATGACAAAAAAGAGGTTCTGCTCAATAAGCCAGATGTAAATAATTGCTGAAAGCAATATAGGCCCTGCATCGCGGACTCTGCTTGATGTTTTGCTTGGCTATGAGCAAGGTGGCTCAGTTTCATTCGGGTCCCGAAATGCCTTTTTAAATATTTTGTTCAGACTCTGTATTATTTACAGACTGCACGGAGTCAGCCCTGAATATAGAATGCCTTACCACCCAAATGATTTGGGAAAAGGAGGTAATCTGAGCTTGAAGGTGACTATTTTTAAAAATTGCCAGTGTTTACATGCATCTAAATGAGTCGCTAGTAGTGATGTTTGACACCACTGATTTCCTGTCCGATGCAATACCAAGGAAATTTCGGGGTGGTATCGGCGATACTGATCTGATACCGATATTTTGTACAAAACTTAACGTGTTTGGAAAATCAAAATCAAAAGCAGTGTATTTCAAATTACAGCTTCATAATGAATACGAGACATCAGACTGCTCGTTCTTATTGTTTAATTATGAAGAATTATCACACAAAAAAACCAAAAAACTGAAAAGTTGCATGTTAATTGACAGCATCTGAACATGTATATCTTATTTGACATGTAAATTCTTGCCTGAAGATTTTAACACAAACATTCAATATTCACACTTTTTTATTACTGCGTTTACATTCGGCCATTGTCAACTGAACTGAGTGAGCAGCGCGCTGCGACACTTGCGTATTTATACAGCCATATTTCGCATATGACTATGACAGGCGGAAGAAGAAGTAGTTCCTAGCAACTGGGTATCATTTAGATGATATCCCGATATTAGTGTTACTTTCCACTGTGTTCCTGTTACTGATAAACTACACATTTACCCAATATTACTAAAAGCATCAATATTTTAACATGAGAATCGATTCTAGAACATAAATATCTGGTATCGGAAGTATCGATATTTCAGTATCGATCCGCACACCACTAGTCGCTAGCCCCTGCAGGAAAGAAAAAGTTTCTAAAGCAGTTTTTAAATAAATACTTTTTTTTATTCTGTTATTGGCTTTTTACAGGTACAAAGCATACAGCATGTTATAGTTTTATCAAAAGTGGAAAATACTGATGTTACATATGTAACAAATGTAAAAAATAAGTCTTCAATCTTACTTTCCCCGAAAGTAAGAACATACATTTCAGCATATGAAAATATTCATAAAAACACAGCTTAAGTAATTTAAGTTAATAAACAGTACAAAAATGTAGAAACCATACATGTCAAAATAAAGGACAAGGACAGATGACTCCATGATTTCTCATTAATTAAAAAAATGTACACAAGTTCATAGTGTTTTAGTTGGGGTCATGTTTATAGGATCATCATCATACATCAACATCATCATCATCATCAACATCATTATCATCATCATCATCATTGCCTTAAAAACACTTGGCTGGTCAGAAAATGTAAATTTGCGACAGAAAACACTACCCCACCCCCACCCCCACCCTCCAAACATCCTCTCCTACTGAACCTAGGCCAGAAAAACAGAAGAGGAAAAGTCCTCCCCCATACTGAAATCCTCAAATGTCTGTAAGGCAGGAGACTCGATTAAGGACTCGATTAATCCTCACTCTTGGAGCATTTAGCCAGTCTTCTGTGAGAAAACACACCAGGGCAGAGAGTGAAAAGGGATCATAACATTGGCGGGGTCTGCAATACCGTGTGAGCAAAACGGTGTACTTACTTTCACACTGAGGGGTGTGTCCTGTCAGCTACAGGTGCAGTCAGATCAAACACACATGCTTCCTTTCAAGCAAATTAAAAGCTGACCCCTAAAAAGACAGAGACCGGGAGTTTTCTTTTGCTTTACAGCCCATTGGAATTCTCTTCCTGTGAGTGTTAATATGATCTACCCTCTTATCTCTCAGCTGTGAATGTGACAGAAGTTTTTGTAAAGGAGAGGCAGTATTGGTAATACAGAACAGAAATGTTTGATCAAGATAATGTGAATGGAGCTTTGCGGTCCCTAAATGGAATTCAGACATGGATTTCTTTTTTTTTCTTTTTTTGAGCTGTTCAGTGTCAATGGATACGTCACAATGAGGCCTCAGGGAGATGAATGCACAATTGTATAGTTGAGTTTGGACCTGGAAATGACTGGTAAAATATTCCAAGACAGCTAATGACAAAATCTGTCACGTTACAAGTGCCATTTTTCTGCCTTACTGCATTGAAAGTCGTCTTCTTATTTTGAGTAATGTAAAAAACATGAAGTCCAATGCTCTCGAGAAATATACAGTCTTCCTTTTTTTTTTTTAAATGGAGAACATCACCATATTCTACAACATCATAATAAATAGTCTCATACATATTGCTCAGCTTCTCCTTCATTTAGAATGGTTACTGAACCATCCCCACTGTTCATTTCAATGTCTTTTGCCGCTGCATTCTCAGGAAGCAAGGCTAAGTCCTTGAACACGTCTACATAATGTCCAAAGCCGGGGCCCCAGTTCAAGAGATTGTCCCAGTTGAAGCCCCCGGCTTGCTGTCCCAGTTTATGGGGCAGAGTGTAGTGCTGGTCACTAGGGGGCATCTGGGGAACACCAGGCCCTCCTTCTGCCCTCCGACTTGAGTAACGCCTCTGCTTGAGCCTCCCACTGTAGTCCTCGTCATCAGCGTCTGACTCATTGACCTGTGAGAGCTTGGGAACCCGGGAGCTGTAAGAAACTGGTTTGTCCCGGTCATATTCCATCTCCGAGCAGGTGAAGGAATCATGTGAGTCACTTTCTGAAGAGGACTCTGGGGCCGGGATGCCATCGGCAGGGTTGCGGACCCTTGACAGCGGCCTGCGGCAGTCCTCCTCTGAGCTGGAGCGCCCATGGTCAGCACTGCAGATGCTGGGATTGCGTGGCCGTGGAGTGTTCAGCCGCTCCACTTCCTCGATGGATAGCCCCACAGGAGGCCCCGTTTCCAAGGGGATCTGTTCGATCGGCTGCTTCAGCCGACTGCCAGGCCTGGAGGTGTGGCCATGGCCGGCCATGGTCTGCGGACTCTTGCTGCGCCTCCCCAGCCGGGTGGCGTAGTTGAACATAGGTGGTGGCTGGCACATGTCATTGTGCAGGTCCAGCGGGCTGCCCTCACGGCGACCCAGGTTGAGTTCTCTGGTTGGAGTGTTACGGTAAAAGGAGGAGGGCTTGGTGAATGGGGCTGGGGAGTGTCTGGACAGAGGGTTTGGGGTGGGGCAGGCTGAGTGGGAGTGGCTGAGTGGGGTGGACCTCAGTGCTTGGGTGTACTGAGGCTGATAGGTGTAGCTTGTTGCTCCAAGGGGTAAGGGGGACTGTCTGGCGAAGCCTAGTGGGCTGTGTCTCTGGATGGAGAACTTGGGTGTGTGGCTACGGAACTGTTTGTAGTGCTGGATGATGTCTGCATCTGAAGGAGCGATACTGCTGGCATTGTCTATGTCATAGTGTTCAATATCTGCCTCTGGGCCATTGCAGGGGGCACAGGGAGCACTGGGGACAGTCTCATTGTTGTGGGGAATGTCTGTTTCATCATAGATCAGATAAGGGTTCTCCCTCTCAATGATGTCCGGTTTGGGGTTCCCCTCTGGTTGTTTCCGTACTGTCATGTCATCTCCATATGGTGGGATGTTATCTGGGTCATCAAATGCTACATTCTCGCTACCCTTCTTCTTTTTCTTCTTCTTCTTCTCCTTGGGTTTCTTCTCCTTGGGTTCCTTTGGCACTTTGGTCTTGTTGCGGTCCTTGCAATGATTGCACAGGATCAGACTGAGGACCACCAAGGCAAGGACAGTGGCACAGCTGCCGACAATAGCGGGCACTGCCCAGATGGGGAGTACCATTGTCTCTGCAGTGGGGCTGGGGCTGCAGACGAAACCACCGTTGTTGGCTGTTTTGCAGACAGTATCCTGAGGACACTGGACACCCAGACAGGCCACCAAGGTCTCACAAGTCTTTCCTGTGTAGAACTCAGAGCAGACACAGGTGAAACCTGAGCGTGGGTCCGGCACACAGCTGCCATGGTTCTGGCAGGGATTAGAAGCACAGTCGCCGGGTGGGACACACTGGTACGTGTACCACTGGTTGACACACATCAGGCTGTCCCAGCATGGACTGCTCTCACAAAGGTTGGGACCTCTGCAGCCAATCTTTACAGATGAGCTGGTCTTAGTTAAGGTGACAAGGCTGTGCTCTCCAGTAAACGGCAGGTTCTCCCCATTGTACTTCACATAAGCAAAGCAGCCATCAAAACCTGCAAATGAATAAGAGCAAAAACTGGATCAAATAAACGAGAAACAGCAGTTTACAAGGACAGAACAGTGACCTCGAGGGGAATCATTTCCAGTTGCCACCAGACTGATGAGTTCTCAAAATGTCTGCCGACGCCGGGTCGCTTCCTTCTAAATAACAGGAACTGGGAGCTATAATCAGAGCTGAAGGAATTTTGTTTAGATGGGTAATTGGTTCAAGCTTAGTACAAAAAACAAGAGAAATTTCCTTGTGGAAAGCACCTCCTCAAAAAAAATCATATTTTAAAAATGTTCTGAATCAATCACTGGCCAATTTGAGAGCAGAAATATGATTTTTTTTTTTTTTAAACAGAATCCATCGTCAGAGCCATTATAGCTTCAAGACATACATCTGGGTTGGATGAATGTCTCTGTGTCTAATTCAATCTTTTGCTTTGTGTATTGCCTAACAGCACTGCCTCACCGATGTAAATAGATTTTTATTGAATTTATCCCAGTCCAGATTAAATCCATTTGTGTCTTTTCATTAGCCCTTGAAAAGTGAGTACACAAGAGAACACAACTGTTCAGACACACACTGAGGTAAGGGTTGGTTAACGGGCAGTCTGCCACAGATCTGCGTGCTCAGAATATGTTTGTTTTGAAATATGCCCCAGTCCTTGTGTAAAAGAGGTCAACAAATCATTCAAATTGCTAATTTTTACCATATAAGTCCATAGTATTAGGTTAGTTTTTCCCTCCCCTGAAATTCTAAAATTTACTGTGTTGTATTACCTCCCTGTGGAAAGCCTCTCTTTCACCTCTTCCAAACTGTTCTCAACTCACGTTTCAGCACATCTCTTCTGTGATTTAAGGCTAAACTATGACAAGTCCATGGAAATAAGACGAAAACACTGAAAGTCCTCAAAGCCAAGACAAAGTCAAATTAAATTAATATTAGTAATTTTGTCCATAAATGATACTCTGATGAAGAAACATTTATTCAACTACTGTAAATTCATAGAAGGTAAATCTCAGCAGTGTCAAATAGAAACAGACTTCAGGCCAATTTCATGGAGTCGCTGGACGGCCACCAAATATGGTCAGCAGTTTGAGGAGCAGACTATTAATTCATTTGGGGAAAAAGAAAGTTTGTACTGGGTTTATAATGGCTCAGGAGCTCATGAGTGCAATGTCACACACATGTGCTGTATGTGCATGTGCACACACTTAAGATTATGTAGAGGATATTTCCATAACACTGTGTGAAAACACTGCTGTGTCAGTAATTTACAGTGGGTAGAGAGTGGGTGAGTTTCTTGGTCAAATGCCAGTTTTTGAGAGCTTCAGCACGTGTTTGACAAAGCACGTAACACACACACACACACACACACACACACACACACACACACACACACACACACACACACACACACACACACACA
>JBBMJY010000002.1:21499368-21518287 GCA_037833715.1 Toxotes lorentzi | reverse complement strand
ACACACACACACACACACACACACACACACACACACACACACACACACACACACACACACACACATATCTTCCTCCTTCATTTCCAAACAAACATCTAAACTAAGACTTTTAGCCTTAAATATAACAAATTCCTTGTCAAAACATCAAAAAGCCCATTGTTTTCCTATGAAATATTTTCTTGAATGTGTAAAAAAGCCTCTGAAATAGCATTTAGCTCATCATCAGACACTAAAACTGTCTGATGAAATTCATAATAATGAAGTTATTTATGACTGCTGAATGACCCTGAATTGAAACTACATAGAAAATGACAATGTGTGTAATGTGAACAAAGTATATAACTTCTCTGGACAGTGCAAGAATCCCTTTCATCAAGGCTTTGTGCCTGGAGCAGTTGGGGTTTAATGGGCTTGCTCAAAGGCAACTCACTTGCGGTAATGAGGGAGTGGAAGACTGTTCTTTCACTTCCCTTGTCCAAATTTATCCTTCCCTGCCCAGATTTATCCTTTTATATTCTTTGGTTAGATCCCTGATCAAACTGGTGATCTTCCAGTTATGTGCCAGAAAATAAGGTTTTAGGTTTCAGTTATAGAGTGAAACACCTCTTCAGCCTCACCTGCTGCAGTTTTCTGCTGAGCAGGTCCAGGTGGGATCCCTCCCAGGGAAAAAGTTAAAACGCTGAGACCCCCAAAGTCCTGTGTGGCATGCTGGATGACCCTGGGGAGGCTGCTGTCCACCTGGAGCACAGTGGCTGAGCCGTTCTTGACCAGATGGAGCGTGTGCCACTGACCATCTGACAACACTGCTTCCCCCACAGTCCGCTCCACCTTCCCCCCGACGCCTGCATCTGAGATGTAGTGGATGTTGCCGTTCCTCAGCTGAGAGAAGGAACAGGGATGGAGGTTGAGTGCAACTCAGGGTCAGTTGAAGATGGGTTCGTGGGTAAAAGGGTCACAGAAAAAAATATCAAAGCAGACCAGTCAACTTTAGTAACTTTGATTTTGTTGGCAACTGTAAAAGCATATTTTACGTGGTGAGACAAACACAAGCAGCTTTGAATCAGTGTTGAAATGCATGAAAAATGGTTTGATCCCACTTATGGGTGGACTTATTTTGATATTGCATTGCCAAAGCATTAAAAATCACATGGAAGAAAAAAAAGTTAAACTAATGTTTTTTCAAATGAGTTTTAAAACATCTAATTTGTTTACAAGGGTTTAAAATTACATGCTGTGACAGCTTTTGGTAATATTTCAGCACATGGTGGGATTTATATGGGCAGACCATAAATGACGATATGTAATTATCACAACCAGCATGCCAAAATTTGCTAATTAGCACCAAAGACAAAGTACAGCTAAGGGTAATCAGCATGCCATTAGTTTATTGCAGGTATTTGGAAATAAACGTATTGGACTAATTAAAATTGTAACCTGATGATGGCGCTATGAAAATATAAGGGGTCTAAACTATTACAATGCATTTCATTTTGAGATATTTCACTCAAAAGCACAAATATGAACCTCATGGTGACGCTAGAGGCAAAGTCAAAAGTTAATCAAAGTCCTAAGAATTCATCCTGAGGGGACCATGAATGTTTGTACAACGTTTCAAGGTGATCCATCCATTGGCTAGATAGTATAGTATATATATAGGCAGAAGTCTCTATGTTAGTATGGACATTAAACAGAATATTGTATATGAGAAATGATCAGACAGACTGGATAAGATACTTGATAAATCGCTCACTCTCTAAATCTGGTAATAATTCTTAATTTCAAGCGAATGATAAATAATGTCTGAGGAGAGTCTACATAAACCAGGGTTAAAAATGCAGTTTTTCTGATTAATGCAAAGACTTCAGCATCAATCACGAGCCATGAGAGGAAGTCTTCTCTCAGTCTCCACAAAAATACCACCGCACGGCTTTCCGAATCTGCTGTTGAGGTCAGAGATTGAAAACAAAAATGCAGCGTGACGCTCATAAATCTTTCCCCAGTGGGACACATCACAGTTAATCATGTTCTCACGACTTGTGTGTGTAGCTAATGTTATTCAGCCAGATGATGATCAGAAGCTTGCTAACAACAAATTCAGAGAAAACATGCTCATTCAAACACCCACAGGAGGAGACCCTTTCCAGAAAAGAAAGGACAGAGTGTGTCTTTGGAAGAAATTTATCAAACTCACTTTGGCATGGACAACAAATTTGCGGCTTACAGTGCGCATGGTAATCTCATATGTGTACTCCCCACTTCGATGGAAAAGTAATCGCGTTCTCCTCCCTTTTCAAAGTCCCCAAAAATCAGCAATGATAAGTAGCTTCCGGAAGAATTGATTTAAAATGGGAAAAGCAGAAAGTCCCCAAAGCCAAAGAATACTGAGTGCTCAAAACCTGGAAAACCAATCATGGATTTTATCTATTAAACATCTTGTTTTTTTTATATTTCAGTATATATAGTTCTACCTCTCAACATATGTACATATACAGTATGTATTCCCCTGCCGCTCAACTTTTTTAAAGTACTTATAATACATTTCTTGACTGTGTGTGATGGTGATTCGATGAGCACCAGAAGCTGCTCAGAGCTGAAAAACGAAATCATAAGAGAGAAAGTCTGATATAAAAAAAAAAGTGGGAAGGGGTTGGTGGTGGTGAGGGTGGGGGGAAGGGTATAAAAGGAAAATTGAAGAGGATGAATGAGCCCTCAGGCCTCTTTGGGCAGCTGCCCAGGATCAGTCAGAGGGAGGGGGGTGCTGAACAGGATGAGAGGAGAAGAAAGAGGAATGGGACTAAAGGGAGGTGGCTGAGAAAGACCCATGTAGTTTGCTTATAGTCTACACAGAGGGAGAGTGTGTGGGGTGATGATTTGTGGAGTAAGGGGTGAGACAAAGTAAGGAGACAGTGTACAGATACGTAGACATGTTTGTGCTCCATTCAGTACAACTTCAACACTATGCTCATGACTGCAGATGCTATGGGAGATGCAACGAATCATCTGGCAGCCACATTGTAGGACTTGAGCTCCGTCATCTCAAACGAATGGATGAGCCTAAGCTGATTTTTGCGCTGGCACCTACTGAGAAACGATCACGATCTTAAACTAATTTTGATTTTTTTCATCAGATAACAAGCCTTGGAAGTCCACACCATGACTATTACCTGATACCAACACTGACCGCTTTGCGATTTAGTTGGCTAAGTAATAATAAGCACATCACGTACGTGCAAGGTTATTTAAAAGACAGCATCAGTGAAAAAGTGATGCCTGTGAACTGAATCCAAGCCACAAAGTTTATTCAGAAAGACGTTTTGATCCAAGTTGGATCTTCATCAGGTCAAAATGCTGATCCTGACAAAGATCTAATCAGGATCGGCGGCTTGGAGTCAGTGTGCAGGCGTTAGGTTTTTCTTTAGTTGGCTAAATAACAATGCTGATAACAAGGAATCTGTGCTGCTCAAAATAATTGCACTGGTGATTTGGGATAGAACCTCTATGTCAACATGGCATTGGCTGTTTCCTGTGTGATCGTGTCCTATATGTGGAAGCACATTTACTTTAACACACAAATCATCAAACTTTATTTGCACAGAGCCAATTCTTCACCAAACTTCAATCATGTATTAAGGAGTTAAAGGAGATTTGTAGTGCAAATGCAAAACCCACATATGAGTCAGTGTGAATGTTAGTTCAGTAACATACTTTCTCAAATAGGTGGTGAACTTTTATTAACCTCAACTGAGTCTATCTCTGAGACAAGCTGTTATAAGAGAATGTATAAGCTTCTATTTATAATTTACTCTATATTTTAGCAGGAAGCCTCCCTGTTCTTTGATCTGTTCCTGTTGGCCATATTAATATGTTGCTTGCAGATAACAGTTCCTCTCATCAACACCTGTATCAGTACAGGGGCTTTAACCCAAGGCTTTTATTGTGAAACCACTACCTGAGGTGCTGTGCTTCATTATTCAGAAGATGTCTACACTGACTGTACAAAGTGCATGAAACCAGTATTTTGGTTAAAAACAATAAGTCTGTAACAATAAGTCTGTAACTATGATTATGTTATGCAATATAGGATCTTCACTTCTTTCTCACCTTCACAGTAGTGTAGTTGCTGCTCTCCTGCACATGCAGCAGGGTGCCGCTCTTGCTCCGCGTCCTGAACTTGACTTCCAGGCTGCTGGGACTGGCGCGGTCAGAGGACACTCCCTGCAGTGCCTGTCTAAGCAGGACGTCACGTTTAGGGCCTGGCTTCAGGGAGTAATCCAGACGGCCGGCACCATCCAGTGACAGCGCCGTGTCTGCTGTCATGTCTGTGGGAGAACGACAGAGAGACTTTACACAGGTTTCACAGACAAATTTAAAATATCAAAATATTAAATATTTCCACTCTGCTGCTGGCAGACAGAAAGGTCCAAACAATTATCCGACTGCCATAACCACAAACTGGTCCTTACATTCTCACTAGTGTTTACAAATATCATCCTATAACTGCAGGAATGGTCAGCTTGTGAGCCCTTGAGCAAGACACTGAATGCTTACTTACTGTCATATAGAAGATGAGATAGGAACTTTAATAGCTTTGCTTAAATGCCTGAAATGTAAATGTAATCCCAAAGATTTCAGGTAATATCTTAATGCAATACAAATAGCGAGGTTTTTATATGTTTATTAGCTGTGTAAACCTTAGTTTTAGTAAAATGGCCCATCTTGCTAACATACAGCTGTCAATGATGTCAATATATCGACTGTTGATTTACTGATGGCCCAACAAAAAGGCACCAAGCTCCTAGCACCACCTATTTTGTAAGGACATTACTGTGCCACTTTCTAATGTGACTAGGGCTTTACAATATTCAAGCATCACTAACAAACGATTGTGATACTTCTCTAAAATTACTGTAACCAAAAACCATAGTCAAGATGACTGAAAGCCAGTTATGTGTTATTATTAGTGTTGCAGTAATAGTAACACAGACTTTTTGGTCCTGGGCTTCTTGGATGACATTTCTTTCTTTCTTTTTCTTTTCTGAACATGATGTACATGACATTGACAGAGTACGCTCCATTTGCATCAGAAGAACACAGTGTTCTGATCCTGTTTCATGCCACAAAGCAAACCAGCAAATCCCCCACAAAATCAAACCTGATGGCAAACAGAGAAAAATCCATTGTTGTGAAAGCTCCCAGTTTTCTTAGTAATGAACTTGTTTATTTCCAGTAATAATATGAAAGACTCAAAATAAATGTGGCAATGATTAATGCTAACATTGCTAAACATAGCTACTCTTGCACCTTAGATAGTAGCTACAAGTTTCTGGCAGGTTTTGTGAGCCTCAAAGGTCCCTTCAGTCTGTTTTAGTTCTCTGATGTGGAGTCTCAGTATTTCTATATTTAAATACACAAATGCTTTGAAATAAAGCTCCGAATGCAGTGATGTGGCCTATATTTAGCTACATGGTGTAGTTTGATGACTCATGAGGGAAGAATCATAAATAATCATGGTAGAATATTCCTTAGTAAGTGCAACCTCAGCAACAAAAAGACACTTCAAAGGCATATACTTACATTTCTCACAGAATTTGCCAGTGAAGCCATCCACGCACTGGCACTGCTGCCAAGACCAGTGGTCCAAACAGGTGCCCCCGTGTCTACAGGGGTTGGTGGTGCAGGCTCCTTCCAGTCTCGGACATCTAGAGACACAACGACACATAAACTGACAATTAGACAGTCAGTTTGACAAGTCAGCTGCACAGTCAGCAGCAGGGGGGGGGCCCGCTGGAAAAAAAAAAAAAACTCCAAAAAGAGGGGCAGATGAGCTGTGATTTCGCTCCCTGTGCAGCAATACAAAAAACACCATAAAGAACCCCAGAAAATTTGCATATTAAAAGATCTGTCTTCGCCTCACTATTCACTTGCAAGACAAAAAAGTAAAAAAAAATTCTCTGAAATTCTGCAATTGGTTTCCTCTGTCAAAAATCTGCCATTTGTATTAAAAAAACATCTTTTTAAAAACTCTCGAGAGGGTTTGACAGTGTGAACAGATGCCCCACAGCGAGAGTCGAGGAGGTTAGAGAAGATGGACAGATGGGAGGGAGTGGGAGAAGATGGACAGTGGGTGAAAGCGGGAGTAGAAGGGGTGGGGCTGGGGGTGCGGACCTGTCAAGGATGCCACGCGATGCCAGCGCCTGACTGGGCTCCAGTGGGCGGCCGTTGACGGCAAACTCCATGATGCAGCCGACAAAGTCATGGGTGGCGACCTGCCCGCGCCGATGAAGGACGGGTTCTATTGACCTGACGCCTCCCACCGAGAGCCTGTTGGGCTGCACGTCCAGGATCCTGCACGCACACACGAACACACATGTATAGACAGATGAACAGAAGCACACAAAGACTTAAATGCATGGAGACAAAAGTACATATGCATAGAAATCCAAAAGCTCACCAACGCTTTCACGTATTCAGAGGCGTGCGCGTGCACACACACTCACACATACTTACAACAGAAAGACACTGCGGGTCAGTGAGTTTCAAAACAACACGGTCCGGAGACCCTTAAAAAATAAACCTTCTGCAGACCTTTGTGGCCCTTCCTCTTCTGCCAAATCGATCTCTCTCTTTCACTCTCCCTCACACACACACTAACACACACATGGTCAACACACACACACAAAAACACATGCACAGTCTCAAGTTTTCACCCCACAAGGCCTGGCTCAGAGCTGTCTGTGTGTTAAGGCTATGATCATCCGGTAATTTAATGAAGGTTTACATCAGATATAGTATATTTACAACAGATGACTTAATTTTGAGTTTGAGTCATGTTTGTAATATCGTTGTAAAAATATTTATGAGAATTGTGTGTGATTTACTCGATAGATAAAGTGTATATCTTCTCAAAACTTTATTGATCAATCTTTTCCAATGTGATTACTGATGCATATACATAGGAATAAAAAGAGTGAAAGACTGAAAACAAAATTCTTCCAACTTTATGGGATATATATATGTGTATATATACATACTTTGCTTTATCCAGATACTTTGACAATAAAGCAACAATAAAAATGAGCAAAACAATAAGACTAGGAGATTACATTTTCCATAAATGTGCATCAGATTATGTAGTCTTTCAACTATTCTATACATAATCTCATTTTTAAAGAATACTGTAGTGAAAAAGCTCAAATTCATCACTACACATTTCTAGAAACAGAGGGTAAGGTTTTTAAAGAGGTTTGGTTTTTCAAAACATTTCTTAGGGTCAGAGCAAATTTCCACTGGATGAGCCAAACTCAGTTGGAGGAGCCATCACAAACTGGTTCCCAACCTGAGAACTCCCACAATGGATCATAAGATGAATCTGAAGGGTTGCCAGATGATTAATAGGTCAGGAAAGGAGAAAACTCTTAATAGACTTTCTTTACCTGTTAACATCTTGAAAACACTTTGGTTTAAGCTGTCAAACCTAGCAGACATGCAGCTGTGATGACAGGTCAGAAGTAGACGCTGTTTTGCTTGGTGATCACAAGCCAAAAGGGTTTAATGTCTCAGGTCTACAGCCACTAATGAGAAATACCATATTCTGTGTTAAATTAAACCTCCAAACTGCTGATTGCATCGCGTTGATTCATTGCAGAAAAGGGTTTGTTGTCAGTTCAGAGTACAGTGCAACAGCTGTAAAAAATTAGGCAAATATGTTCATACCAGGTACATAAAAACCCGGACCTGTATTATTTTCCATTATTTTGCAAGACATGGAAAATTTCATTATTCATTTAGTTTTCCAGACCTTGGAACAGAAACTGTCAACAATATTTGAACGTGTACAGTTGGATCATAGAAACAGAACAGTGTGTGTGATTTTCTTACGAGTCAGTGTGTACTGCCACGTTGCTCACAGCGCAGTAGCCTGGTTCCTGGTCATCACTACACAGGTCCACGGTCAGGGATGCAGCCTACATGATGACAGAAACACACACATATGCATGTCACGTGTGATTTTCTTTAAGATTAACAGCTGTAAAGTCATGATGCCTCACACTATTATTGTTTTGGGAAAAGACATAATTTACAGTTACACCACTTACAGTTTCATCTAATCTGAACAAATTAGATTTTTTTGTCTCTCAAAGCTATGTTTATTGTCTTTTTTCCCATGTTGGTACAATAAATGTGCAACTACAGTCAGCACCCAGTCAGCTTAGTTAAGCATGAAGGAGGAAACAGCCAGCCTGGGTCTATTCACCTACCAGCACCTCCTAAAGTTCACTAACTAATGTGTTATATCTCCTTTGCTTAATACATGCAAAAAGTGTAAATCAATAATTTGCCATTTTACAGGGCAAAATGTTCAACTGCTCATTTAAAGCTTGTTAAAGATCTAATTGAGATGGTAACGTCTGTGTTAGAGTTGTATGAACATATTTAGGTCTAAAAACCCATAAGAGTGTGTCAGATTAAACGTCTTCTCATGGACTTTGGGCATAGCTTTCACTCCAGGGTTCGTGTTCCACCCATTCATCTCTCACTGAGTATTTGTGTAACTAACCCATGTTCAATGTTAGTGAGAGCTTTGTCCACCACAAGGCATTTAGGCCAATTATTTTTCATCATTCCATTACAGTGGTTGATGGGAGAGTGACATAAAAATGCCATACATTACAGCAAAACATTTCCTATTTCCCGTTAATGGCACTAAATCTTTTGCCCAGATGTGGCTTATTCTCTTCTCTCTGTGCCCGTAGAAGGAACGACCTTATGAGGAAGAAAAGAAATGGGCTGGTGAGGAAACTGTCCGGAAAAGTGTGTGAAAGTGTTGAAAAACCGGGGCAATCACGCTCCACCTCTCCTGGATCTTAAGTAAACACAGACCACACCGGCCCGGATCTCTGACACAAATCATCCTGGAGAGCATGACCCCCCCAAGACAAGACACACACAAACACTCTCTTTCTCTTTAGTACACTTGAGTTACACTTGAGTCAGACACATGGACACGTACGCAGAACAAAATCAGAGTAAAACACGCACATACAAACATAGTGATGACAGCGAGGCATGGAACAACAGCACTCATTTGTCTCGAACACGTTCGTGACTCCTTCCGAAGCACCATAAAGAACGTCAGAAACACATGAACATTTTATTAATGTCTTTTGCTGTGATCAAAGGCAGCACAGCTTTGCCTTACACTACACTACACTCAATGTCAAGTGTCTTACGCTGTGGCAGAGGAAATATTCCTCTAAAGAAACCCCCCCCGGAAATTAATACCGAATGTAACACGAAACAACGAGGAGTGTTTCTGTGTTTGGCTAACACTGAAGGAAATGTGAAGAAATTGCCACTGGAGATCATTGCTTTACCCATGACTAATATAATGGAGGGACCATAGCGTTGCTCTCTGTTGTGGTGCAGGCACTGAGTAACTGCTGTTCCGCATTTATTTTGTGCTGGTTTCTAGGACAAATAATACAGCTAATGAAAAGCTTGATGATTAGCTGTGGGGCTAATAAGGTACAGCAAAACTCAAACGGGCACACCTCACATAAAACAGGAAGAGAGGGTTAGGATAAGCATACTTAAATGTTCTTGTCCCAGTTACTCAGGCTAATAGAAGAATAGTGAAAAAAGCTGTGAACTGACCCATTAAAAGGCTAATATCAGTATCCATTATGTGAGAAATGGGATGTTCTTCATTAAAGCGCTTGTATTTGAAAAATACTCAAGGCAAAGGAACACAAATGTCCAATATGAGTGTTTGAATTTGGTCACTGATGTGGCTTCTTTGAAGCAGGCAATAGTTCAGTACAAACACCAACAAAGCATTTTTAAAACTCTCCACTGAAACCCGCGACAGTAACGTTTTCCTTGCGTACAATCAGTGGTAATTTTTACTTCAGTCTATATTCAACCCCCTTCTTACTTGCTATATATTAGCAAACAGAAGCATTGGTGTGACCCAAACACGAGGTCTGTTCACTTTCTGCTCCCCTTGATTACTTGGATCTCTGTGGTTTCTGTATTCTTTTGTGACATTGGCTCAGAGTTTAGGTGCAGGAACTGAGAACAGACCTCAACTCTGACCACCGAAATGACCCACAGCACCTTTCGCAAACATAGTGATCAGGTTCACTTTACACCGCCTGAGGGAGCTGGCACTTCAGGCACGACACACACACTTTTTTCTCTCATTCTTCAAGAACCCTAACATGACCACCTCCACATAATTTTCACAGGGCACTATATGCAGACAGAATCACAGTTTTCAACGTGTGCTGTATTCCTTTCCATCCCATCACTCTGCACCATCTCAAAACTGACAATTTAACGATTTTACCAGCTTCCTATGAAACTCCCAGTGCACGGTGAGAAATGACAGATTTGAAGTCCAGCAGGAGAGCTACATTATAGAAGGTCTGACAGGGCCTGTTTGGGTTTTTTCCCTCTTTCCTTGCCACTGCATTGCTGGCAGGGAGAAGCCTCTCATTCAGAGCATAGGAGACAGAATTTCAACCTTCAGGGCCATTTTGGATCCACGTATTGTAAATCACAACGGGCAATAAAATATAATTACAAACCATGAAAACCATAAGCTGAGCTACCCGTAGTTTGGGGGAGTTTAATTATCATCTGATGGTGCAAAAAAGAATATAAGGTCAAATTTGCATGCAGCTTTCTGGTATAAAAGCCCAGGACATAAATGCTATTGAATGCGTAGTACACCACCTAAGCCCATACCATGTGGCATTTCTCAGAATTTCTTCAATGTCTTTGCCACTAGGCCAATAAGAATTACTCAGCTGCTCAACGAAATGTTTTTCAAGAATGCATGATGAAAAACACTGGACATGTGAACTAATCTCTAACATAAAAATAGACATTCTTACCACCCCAGCTCTCCTGGCGATGACTGTGTGGAACTGCCCATCTGCCACTTTTATCATGGTCATCAATTTATAAGTTCCACTTCCCAGGTTGAAGGAGAAGCGCATCCGTCCCTCGAAGATCTCCAGAGCCAGGAACTCCGCCTTGTCTCCGGTCTGGTTATCGTGGTTGTACATAAGCAGAGCATTGCTCTTCAGGGTAGCAAACTTAATATATATGTAGTTATTGTTGGGATCCAGAGACGGAAACTCCATGTAGGAGAGCTCCTCAAAGCCATAGCTGTTCAGTTCACAGTGTTTGCCAAAAACCCCTGAGGACAAAAACAGACCAAAAGAAGAAGCAGAGAGGAAGCCAAAGAATGATTCACGGTGCTGCTGCGATAAAAATATCTGCAGATAAAATGGAATCTTTGCTGAGCAGTATTATAAGTTCTGTATTTAGCAAAAACAAAGCAGATATCACTGCTTTGTTACCGATGTCAGATCATGATCTTGCATCTTTAAAAAGTTTAAAACTTGTTCCATTCTCCCAAATTGGAGGCTCATTAAAGACAGCAGCAATACAAAGAATGAAAAATGGAGACAGAAAATGAAATGACAGTGTCGACATTTGCTTAAGAAATCATGGAATAACTTTCTTTTCTTCAGGGAGTTTTCACATCTGAAACTGTCCATCCTGCTTTTCAATTTACCAGAGCTCAATAATACCCTGAAAAAGTTTCCTACTATTACTTACCAAATGGACAATGACAGTAATATCCATCCACCCGATTCAGACAGGACCCGCCATTAAAACATGGGTTACACTCACAGTGATTGATGATGGAATCACACGTTTTGCCTGGGTTCACAGAACAACACAAATTAAAATGGATGGGGTGGCAGACAACACAGGAAAACCCAGAGGGGAACACAGTTCACTTTCCCCACAGGCCAAGTCATGCAGGCCTTTCATCACCTCACAGCTGAGAAATGCACTGCAAAAAAATCTGGGCTCACTACAAGGTTAAAATCATTTAACCTTGTAGTGAGACTTAAAGTCTTATTTTTTGCTCAAACAACCATAAATTCTATAATGTCAAGGCGAATTTCACCTGTTTAGTGCTGTTTTACAAATTTTAAAAATTTCTTGAAATAAGCGACGCTACTTTGGAATAACGTTGCTTACTGTCAAAAGATGATATAATTTGATCCAAAGCAACATCTTGAAACTTTCATGGGAAAAAAGAAGTGATCTCACTCAATTGGCAGATTCTTCCCACTAAGAACAATCCAATTTTTAAACTCAAAAATCAAATTATGTTTGGATAAGGCTGTTTTATCTTCTTTTTTTTTGCAGTGTAGAAAGACAAAAAGTTGCAATGTACATGAATCGTCAAATATACAGGCGAATATCTAAATGAGTTGAAAGATTTAACATCATGATAAGAAATGTGAAACTTGCAATAAAAGTAATAGACTGGGACAAGACAATAAATGATTTCAGCATGGTACAATGCAAAAAGACTGACAATGAATAAATACATTCAGGCTGTAAAATTGGAGACAAGTTGCTTAATGGAGATAGATTCCACTGCCAAAAACCGGGTGGGGAAAACAGGAAGTTGAGAGTTCACTGTGAGGACATGCAAACTACTGTAAGTCAATAGGTGTATTTCTTCAGAAGGGTCATTTATCTTGATGAAACCTAAAGATTTGTGGTAATTTTTTATCATCATAATAAAAAGGGACAGTAATGACCTGACTTGAGGCAAATCGCCTGCTATGGCCCGCTTTGAAAATGTCTTTCAGATGCTGCAGTCAGCAGCTGGACAGCATACAGGATTTAAATGACTGTTCTCAGTAATTCCACTTAAAATCCACTCCCCTTTTATCGAGGGTAATAACGCAGTGTATTCATTACCTTTCCAAACTAAAAGGACCGATTGAATCTTTTATAAAGCTGCTCATTTGTCACACTATTCAAAACAGAGCCAAATGAGAAATCCTTGATTAAGAAATCCGTCTGTATACAGTTGGATTAGAAATATGTCTGTGTGTGGTCATAGCTGCATGAACATGAAGGCACACAAAGAAATGCGATACTGGTGAACTGTGTGTGGCGTCTACACTCAAGTCCTGACTGGGGTCAGCCTCGCATCATCCTTTTTATTAAAGCAAACATGGTAGTCTGATATGCATCACAGCAGATACCCCCCAACTAGTAATCCAAAAACCAAACTGTTCCTGGCATCCATGCTTGTATTCTATGGCTACAACACCTCCTGGAAACATTCAGAAGCAAATATTTTCCTTGGACCGAAAGCTGTGTCTGTGAGTACATTATTATGTGAGTGTCAGAATGCGTATGTGTGTGTCCCCATGTATTTTTCTAAGCCTGACATGAGTGACTGTGTGGTCAGACGTAAAAGGTGATTCCTGCATGTGTAGTACCTGCAAATCCGGATTTGCAGAGGCAGTTGAAGCCGCCAGGGAAGTTCTGGCACAGCGCCCCGTTCTTGCAGGGATTGGAAAGGCATTCGTTGATATCCCTCTCACAGGCCATCCCAGTGAAACCCTCAGGACAGGTGCAGGAAAAACCTCCCACCAAATTGTGGCAGGTGCCACCATTGTGGCAGGGTGACGGCTGGCACTCGTCGATGTCTGTCTCACACAGAGCTCCTGAGTATCCTGGCCTGCAGCTGCAGGCATAGGGCTGAAGGGGGTGGTTGGAAACAAGGATCACTGGGACACTTTCTTCTGTCTTCATATCAGGCCCGACACTGAGACGCCTCTTGCAGCTGCCTCCATTCTGGCACGGGTTGTGAGTGCAAGGATCATGGTCCACCGCATCTATTTGCACCCCGCTCTGTCTATATAAAATGTCTTTGATACTCTGGAAGAATGTGGCCACGCCGCTGGGGTTCACATATTGTCCATGGCCCCGTTTCACAGCTGCCATAAGGAAAGTCTGATTGTTGAGCTCAAACGCTCCATAAAGCAGCACCCCTGTGCCTAGTCCTGCTAGCTGAGAGTTGGCAATGCGTAAGAAGCTGAGGTAGTGGTTCGTAAGAAAGTTTCTGACTCCTTGAGAGTTGAGTCGGATGAGTATGCTGTTGTCCACTGTGGCATTGGTGAAGCCCATGAAGAGGATTCTGGCTGTATTGCTGACTGAACCATGGACACCATCACTGCTACGAATGGTTAGTTCAAAAGTTCCATCTGTTGAGCGGCCTTTAGAGTTGAGGTTGCATGTTCCAGTTGGGATACTAAACAGACCGGAGGATGGAGGAATAAGGGAGCAGTGGAACCTGTCCTGAATGTCAGGGTCTTGGGGTTTGACATCTCCCAAAGAACCTCCGGGAAACATATTCCCAAAGTAGTGGACAAAGATTTCCATGGACCTTGGCTCTGAAGGGTTGTCATTCTGATCATTAATTTTGATATGAATTGTTCCTGTGGAGGACATCTGAGGCACACCCGAGTCCTTGATGACAACAGAGAGGTAGAAGTCACTAATCTGTTCTCTGTCAATCTCTCGGCTTGTAGTTAACACTCCAGATGGACTAAGGTTGAAGTAGCTGTTGGCAGAGCGAGAACTGAGGAGGCTGTATTTGAAAGGGCCTTGGTTGGGTGGTAGATCTGGGTCAGAGGCTGTTAGTGTTGTAACTGCAGTGCCAGCTCTCTGGTTCTCCATTACTTCAGCATAAGCAGTTGTCAAAGTCGGACCGTTATCATTGATATCTTCCAGATTCACAATCACTGTGGTGCTTCCGGTTGCAGGAGGTGTGCCAGTATCCACAGCTAGAACAGTTAGATTATACACAGGAGTTGTTTCTCTGTCCAGCTCTGCAGCCACAGACACTTGGCCAGTTTTCGGGTTGATAGTAAAAACATTTTTATCAAACTCAGGAGCAATGGAGTAAGAAAATCTGCTCCAGCTTGGGACAGAGTCTGAATCCTCAGCACTCACAAAGGTAACCAGACCACCTGGTGAGAGACCTTCGCTAACCTGCACATCATACAGTTCTTGGGTAAAAACAGGTGGGTCGTTGGCATCAAGAATTGTGATATTCACAAACACTTCGTCAATATCTGCCCCACGGATGCTTCCTGCGTTCTTGGCCAACACCTTCAGTGAAATCTTTTCCTCCTTCTCACGGTCTAGAGTACCTGTGACATAAATCTGGCCCGTTCTCTTGTTGATGCCAAAACCTTTCTTTCTGCTCTTCCCGAAAATGAGGTAGTAAACCACTCCATCATCTCCTTGATCTCGATCACTGGCGAACACTTCCCCAACCACTGTGCCTTTTGGAGCAGCTTCAGAGATTTCAAAGTAGTACTGTTTGGAGACAAAGCGGGGTACGTATTCATTGGCTCCCTTTAGATGAATGTTGACATTGGCGAAGCTGCAGCGCTCCTCGTCTGGGACATTGAAGGCCTTTACTGTTAAATGGTAGACCTGCTTAGCCTCGTAATCCAAGAAGCCTTGGGTGGTGATGGTGCCCATGTTCGGGTCAATAACAAAGAGGTCACTGTCTGATGACTGTATCACGTAAGCCATGACTGCGTTAGCTCCTGAATCACGGTCTATGGCGTTCATTTTGACCACAGTGGTGCCACTGGGAACGTTCTCCTGTACAATGGGGAAGTACTCGTCAGGATCAAACACAGGTGGGTTGTCATTCACATCAGTTACATGTACTGTGACTGAGACATAACTTGTTTTTGCAATCCAGCCACCATCAGTGGCTGAAACTCTAAGATCATGTTGTTGCTTCTCTTCAAAGTCCAGAGGGTGAGCTAGGGATAACACTCCAGTTTTACTATTAAGTGAAAACAGACCCTTGTCGTTGCCTGAAGTTATATTGTAAGTGATAAGGCCATTCATTTCTTTATCTTTGTCTCTGGCAGACAGGGTCCTTATTGCTGTTCCCACAGCAAGGCTTTCAGGTACAGTAGCTGAGATTTGGCTTTGTGAGAACTCAGGTGTGTGGTGGTTTTCCTCTGTGACTGCAATTCGCACTGATGCTTGCGCTGACAAAGGGGGATTTCCTCTGTCACTTGCTGTGATCTCAATGAGGAAGATTTTTTTCACATCAGATGTAAGAGAGGATGCAACAGTAATCCATCCACTTGTTTTATCTAGTTTGAATTTACTAGAGCTATTTCCACCCGACATCATATATTCCACCTCAGAATTAAGGCCAAAGTCTTTTTTGTCTTGAGCTACAACCCTGATGAGTCTGGTGCCAACCTTGACACTTTTGGTGACAGGAGTAAAGTAGTCAGGCAAATCAAACTGAGGAGGATTATCATTACTATCTACAATGTTTACAATTACTGTTGTCTCACTCATCAAAGGCTTGACTCCCCGGTCTGAGGCTGTGACAATGAAGCTGTGGCGATTTATATTTATACTACTAGCACCTGTCGAGTTCTGATATTTTAACTGCTGCTTCACAAATATCTCTCCAGAACTGGCATTGATTCTGAAATACTCTGACTGGGACCGAATGAAATAGAAAATTTTGCCATTGAAACCCTCATCAGGATCTGTGGCAGACACCTGTGTAACCAGGGAGCCCACTTCTGTGAGCTCAGGGTAGTCCAGATAGTAAGAAGGACGAGTAAATCTGGGGGCATTATCGTTAATATCCATTATGAATATGGTGACATCTGTGCTTACTGTCCAACCTGAGTCATGGGCAGACACTTTGACTATGTAATGATTAGTGTCTTCTCTATTGAGTGGCCTACTTATTGTTATGTCTCCTGTGTTTGGATTAATGTTGAATGGGAGGCTTGTATCTGTAATTGAATATCGGCTAATGGCATTTGAACCAGCATCCTCATCTGTGGTGGTGACCCTGGTGACGGTGTAACCCACTGGAGCATTTTCAGCCACTGTAGCACTAAAGATTTTGGAAAACCTGGGGGCATTGTCATTCACATCCAGTACACTGATTACCACTTTGACTGCTGTGTTTTTGGGTGGCAACCCACGGTCAGTGGCTCTGACTTTCAAAGTGTACTGAGCCACCTTCTCCCGGTCCAGCGGCCTGGTGGTGCGTATTTCACCAGTTGCTCGATTAATGTTGAAACTGTTCTCCTTGTTGCCATCAGTGATGGTGTATTCCAGCTGTCCATTAGGCCCATTGTCCAGATCAACAGCAGAGACCATCAGCACCCGCTGAGGTGAAAGGTTCTCCAGTATTTCAGCGTGGAAGGGATCTCTATCGAACATCGGGTGATTATCATTCACATCAAGCACAGTTATTTCCACTTTTTCATAAGAGGAGTAAGGCGGGAAGCCCTGATCTCTGGCCTCAATCCAGAGAACATACTTCTGAATGTGTTCATAATCCAGTGAGTGTCTAATTGACAGTTCGCCTGATAGCTGGTCAATATGAAAAGCATTATCCAGGTTTCCGCTGGCGATGTAATATGACAGCGGTCCACCCCTCATAGAAGACCCAGTCACCGTTGTAACAATGTGGTTTGTGGGCTGGCTTTCAGGGAATGTGAATGTATGCTCCTTCACCTTGATGACAGGGAAGCTTCCTCCAGTAACAAAGCGGACAGTTACAGTGGTCGTATCCGTTTTTGGATTAGCTCCACTGTCTTTTACTCGAACTGTGAGGGTAACTTCTGAGCTTCCCGTCAGCTTCTCATTGGCAGTGATGGCACCTCTGACGGGGTCAATCTTAAATTTCTCAGAGTTGCGCCCCATCAGGGAGTAGTGCAGCTGGGCATTGGAACCTGAGTCCTCATCAGTGACAGTAACAGCAAAGACCAAGGACCCTGAGGACACAAATGAGAATAAATTAGTTTTACTACATTTAATAAAAGCAGGCAAGTGCAAGGCCCCAATTACAAATAAAAAATTATGTTGCTATACTTTATTTTGCAAGGAAAGAAAAAAGTAAACTTTAAAAAAACTGTAGGTGTCCTACTTAACCAAACCAGGACACTCACATGGTCAAAACAAGCAAAACTCTGGCCCAACACTGACATTTTAATTAAACCCTGCATAAGAGCACAGTGTAGTAACAGTGAGAACAGGTGCAAACCATGACATTTTCCCATATCTTTTAAGGCATGTACTAACCTGATGCTGTAGAGGCGGGGATGTGGGTGACGTAGGGGTGATGGTGGAACCGTGGAGGGTTATCGTTGATGTCTGCCACTGTCACGGACACGGTGGCGGAGCTGGACAAGCCCTCGGGCTGCCCTCCATCAGTTGCCACAACCAGCAGCTGGTAATTAGCCCTGTCTTCTCGGTCCAGCAGTGAGCTGGTAATAATCTGTCCTGTAGCAGGGTTGATAGAGAACTGGCCGTGTCCTCCGGTCAGGCTGTAGCTGTGGGAAAGATAAAAAAGTTTCAGTTTAAGCTTTGGGAAGTTTGATGAAGAAGGGACTGAGTTCACTCAGATGACTTTCCAATACTTAGGTCTACTGCAAATCAATATTCTGCCAATGGACTAACCAGAAGTGCATGAGAAGTGCTTTAGAAAAAGAAAAGACAGAAAAGATTCGGATAGGGATTTTAAATAGATTTTACACCATCTGCATATACTGGGGTGGATCTACTGAAATTCCTTAAATCATGAGCAAATCTTATATTACAATGAGGTGACTACATGAGTCATTCCCCAGCAACACTTTCTCAATATTGTTTGCTGCTCTGACACAGACTGAGGGGTCGCATTCAGTGCTGTCACCATGTGGGCTATAGAGGGCACTATTTCAAGCTTCACAGAAAAATATGCAGAAATATGCTCAATAATGGTCACCATATTGTACTGGCATGACATGAAATCAGACAGTTAACCAATTATGGTAAGGAATCAATCTCTGTATTCTATCAAATGCAGCCACTGTTCTCTGCTTCACTTCACACAGAGAGCCACCGTGGCTCAGACTGCCTTCCCTGTGGAAGCTGGAGAACTCCAGAATCTCTTATTTGATTTTTCTTATTTAATTCAGGTTACATTATTGTGAAATGTACTGCTTATAAAAGCAAGAAAAATTCAATAGCTATA
>JBBMJY010000002.1:21379384-21499268 GCA_037833715.1 Toxotes lorentzi | reverse complement strand
ATATACACACACACACACACACATACATATCAAATACAACACATATAAACAAAACATAAAGTACAGACATACATAACATCGCATAACATAAAACCCATTAGGACTGAGGGGCCGCACATCAGGACTGTGGAGCTGTACTCTCTGGCTTTCAAACAAATATCATGTTTCACCCTGTATCTCATAAGTTTCCCGCAGGACCCAGACATAAATGTAAACTGACACACACATGTACACACCAGTGCATATTTTGAAAAGGCTTCTTGAAAAAGCATCCCCCTCCAGAGAAGGGAGGAGAAATTACAGAACAATGTGTGAGCGCAGAGTGGATGTAAAGCTTTTGGACAACGCGTTTGGACATAATCGACAACATAAACTGTCCACAGATGCTTGTGGTATGAACACAGTGCAGAGACTGTCCAGGATTGGGACTTACATTTAATGGGCTGTGAGAATCAAAACTAATAACTGAACTGATTCTGGTCTCCATTAAGGGTCTCGAACCCCCTGGAACCCCTGATGGGCACAACTCGTACTGTCATAGACAATTAACATCCTCATTACCGTGTTTTGGGAAAATGGAGCACTGCGGTACCCCCCAATGTGTCCCCAGTGGGGTTACTGAGGAGAGAGGAGGGGTCGGACTTGAGTCAGCGTCCGGCTTGAGAGATACAGGCCAGAAGCTCTTACAAGCTCCCCCATGGAGGGGGCTGAGTGTGAAAAAGCTGTCATCCAGCTTGAGAACAGCAGCCCAAACAAGGACTTTGGGTGTTGACTACAACTCTACGCTCTCCGCCTAAACTCCTGTCATCAATTGCAACATTGGCCTGGAATTTCACAGAGCTGGTGATGAGGTAAAACATTTCGCTGAAGCCGCAAGGCAAGCCAAAACCTGGTCCTGTATAGTCCTGAAAGGGTATTTTCACACCAGGGAATCAAAGCAAACCAAAACTGACCTGATTACTCACAGTGGTAATTGGACCCGTACAAAACAACACAAGTCTCTGCTGGATTGTAAAAAATGGCTTAATTAGTCTTAATGCACACAAAAAAGTTTATTCCTACATTAACCTGTCTGTTATAAAGTAAAATCTGAAATAAGATTTTAGTGCAAATTATCGTCTGTTCCCTACTGAGGTCCCTGGAAAAAAAAATGAATCAAACTATGAGCTAATATCTGTAATTTGTTATTGGTCTATGATCTGTGATATGGGGACATTGTCATTTTCCTCCCTCTTTTCCAACTTGAATTGTCTGAATAACAAGATCAAAGTAAAACCTATGTTTGATAGTTGATCTATAAGTTGGGTTAAAAGTGCTTTACAGAGCAGCAGAAGCACTAAAAATGTGTAAACAGGAACATTTGTTGTGTGTTGCCATATCACTCTCTCAACTCTCAATTAAAGCATGAAAAAAGGCCCCGCCACAAGAAAATATATGTATATAAAAAGAAAACAAAAACACATAACAAGGTCAAAAGAAATAAAAGAAAGATACAATAAACAGAAGTTTTAAGAAATAAAGAATTTATGAGGATCAAACATTTTCAAAAGAAATGCCTCCGCACTGAGGACATTAACGCTCACAAGTAGAACACAAAAAGGCGTTCCCTGAAAATAAAACAAATGATTAGAAAACAAGTGAAAATAAACCACAGAAGTGCAAGTGTACCTTATGACACCATTGACGCCCACATCTGCATCCGAGCTGTTGACCAGCAGCACATCTGTGCCTGTCGGGGCGTCCTCCATGATGGTGGTGTGGAAGGTGGAGGAGGTGAAAACTGGGACATTATCGTTTACATCATCCACCAGAACTGTCACCGTCCCTGTTCCGCTGAGAGATGGAGAACCTGGAGACGGAGAGAGGAAAGGAAAGGAAAAAATAACCATGAGTGACAGTGGCGGTTTACTTTTTCCTTTAGCGAGGACACTAAAAAGAAGTGAAAGAGAAATTGCCTCAGTCGCCAGGACAGAAGCAATTCATTACACTTTCCATTCACATGACAGACCTGAACATGGACAACTTTCTAACTGACAGGATTAGAAGCTCATTTTTGTGCCACAGCAAGCTGGTAAAGGGGACGCAGTAACATATGAGCACCATTAAGACTCCCATTTGAGTTCAGACACATGGCGACTACTGTACATGAATTGTCATTTGCAGCAAGAACCAACTGAACCAATTCATTCTCCACAGTATTCCTGCTGCATTTAATTCAAGCAACTGTCTCTGGCCACCGGTTTGGGTTTCCATCGGTTGTACTGCCACATCAACACACATCAGCGCAGAACACATCAAAAGGGCTCAGTGTCTCTGAAACCAAATCTTTCAGGCGTCCTTCCTGGGGTCCTGGACACACATAGATTTAATCTCCACAGAGAGGTATCTATTTTAAGGTGCACGGTACTGAGTGAGCAATTCTGTGGAATCTGAGTGAGGAGAAGTTCTATTTTCAGCAAAAATCTAACCATTTTTCTCCCAGAGAGGGTGACGAAATGGGGCTTGCTGGGCCCCGGGGTATGGATTTAAATCAATAGCAGATGAAAACATGCCGCAATGCAGAAAAACCTGAAGAGAAAAAAAGAGATTCAGACATCTGCCTTGCTTAAGCTGCCTGATCTATTTTCCAAACATAAACACAAGTTCAGCCTCATTACTGAAAGTCATAATATGGGCATTTGGGGGACATCTTTAAAGACTTGGAGGTATTTTGAGCTTTAAATGATTTGCATTTGTTTATAGTATTTATAATAAGAAAAGCTGAGATCTGAAAGGACTTTTTCCTACTTCTAACATGCAGTTGTTCCCTCCTGCAGCTCTCTTCAGGAATCAATGTGAATATGTCAGCTAGAATACACCAAAATAAAAACATACACAATCCCGAGCTTGTGTCTCCTTTGCCTGTGTACTCAGCTGTTGAAAACATTGGATGCTTGAACTTGCGTACCATGGGGGCCTGGATTAATAAAACATAATAAAAAACATTTGGACGGTGGCCACCAGAATTCTCCAGAATGTGGAGCTGTGCAAAATCAAAACATAAAAAATCTGAGAAAAGAGGGTGTTGAGGCAGGTCAGAAAAGAAAGCTTCAGGGACAGTGTGGCTCTGTTGCTCAGCCAGCAAGGATTATTTTATAAATATGAGAAAATCAGAACAATATGCTCATTACATTTTGTGCCAATTATTCTCATTTGAAAGTCAGATGAATTCTTTGTGCCTCAGCAGTTTTCTGACACGATACATAGCGCTGATAAAATGATTCCTCTCACTAAAAATGGTAATGGGGAAAAGGATCATGACCAGCACTCAGAAAATACTTGCAACTTTTGACACAAAGACTTACTGTACAGGTACCATGCTGATATCACAACTGAATTTTTTTCATTTAATTAAACAAGCAAGCTTTTCAAATGTGAAATATTGTCTTAACAGTTGTAGTTTGACTAAAATGTGCAGAATTAGGATTTCAATGAGGAAACGTTCCAATCAAAGAGGAAGAAAAGAAGATCATGAGTTTGACCAGGTATTTTATGTGAACTTTTGATACTTGGTCCCATGGATACCTTTTGGTTAATACTAAAAACATACTGTGGTATATAGGTATAGAGAATCATAGGTAAGAATCAAGGTAAGAAACAGGACTTAACCTCCCCAAAACAGCGTCCTATCTACTGAAATGTCCCTGAGCAAGAAACGAAATCCCCTATGAGCTCTGCAGCTGCTGTTAAATTGCTGACACTAAACTGTGACCTCCCTGTGGGCAGAGAGGAGAAAGAGAATTTTCTTACAAAGATCAACAAATTTGAGCATTATTGTGGGGTTTGGAGACCACCGCAGCTTCTTTCAGGAGGGCAGGGGATTCCTCACAAAATGAGATTTGAGATAGTTTACTGTAACATCACTTCACCGCCTGGCTTTATGATAATAAACAGACATTCAACCTTAAGCTTGTCATGTATCCAGGTTTTCTGGTCAGAACAGAAGTGGCTAACATGCGCGTTCAGGATAAACACAGCTGAATTCCAGAAGCAAAATAAATGATACAAACAGAGGTAACAGTAAACAATTTTCATCCCAAAAGAGATCCAGAAACCATACAACACTAATCTTTAGTGACTCATTACCAAAATGAGTCATGTCCTCTGCAGTTCTAGCTAAGACTTTGCTGACTTTTTAAGAATCCTGTGTTTATAACCAAATATAGGCAGTGTTGCATTTTGAAGTGATTATGTATTTCCACCTTTACAAATATTTGTGATTTAAAAAAAAAGAACAAAAAATATTGCTTATAAACAAAATACTGCAAAGAATTAACAGCAGCAGAAACACAATCCAAGCAGAAAATGTAAATTGTGGTGTGAACTTTAGGTAGCACCCAGCCTACACTGTATCATCACAGGGCCATTATGTAATCAAAGGACCACAACATGTGGCTAAGATCCCAAACAAATGCAGTTAGCAGGATTACTTAATCAACATCATACTTCTTGGCGGTTTTCTAATCCGCCTACACTCCAGCCGGTGGTGTCACACGTTCAAGTGCACAACGTGATTGAATTGACATGAGTCATCATTCAGGAGGTTGTCATGGCAACAGATTAGGGCAGGTCCTGCTCCTCCTCCACTGATCCTCTTAACTGAAGAGCGATCCAAGTCAGCAAGGTGTCTGTATCACTTTAAGTTAACGGGTGTGGAGCTGCTGCTGCCAGGCAAAGTGTGTTTGACAGTCAACAACTCACTAAGACTGTTGTTGATCAAAGATGTTCTGCGCAGGCTGGAGCTGCTGGGCTGATAAGTGGCTCTTAGAGCTAAGTGGCTTTGTCTCCAAAAGCCATTAGCTCCAACCAAGAGTGAATGAAGAAAATAGTTGTTTTTGAATATCAAGCCAGCTGGTATATTTTTCTGAACTCAAAGGGCCTTCTGTTACACAGTGAGCCGCGGCCGATGCATTTCAATAGCATTGTTTCCCCACTAAGAGCGGAAGCAGGCCAAGCTACAAGGCTGCCCCAGTGTGTGTGTGTGTGTGTGTGGAGCACACTGCCCTCCTTCCAGGCATTTCACTTTTGGACAGGATGTGATGTCACAACCTGTTTACTGCCCTGGGAGAACGAACAGCCTCCTCCACCACCATTTGTGAGACCTTTGACCTGCTATACCTCTGTCACCAAGAGCATCACAGACTCTGAGGCTCTGAGGCGCAGGACAGTGTTACAACAGCTAATCCTTCGTAAGCACAAGAGCCAAGACACCCCACCCCACCCATCCCTCCCGCTGGCGAAACTGTGCTCAAATACTCCAAAGCCCCCTGATGCTCCTCGGTGCAGCTCTGAACCTGTGCTGACCTCGCCGCTGTCGACAGCCGCGTGTTCAATCGAAGCATTTTTCACATCTTTTTTGGTGTATCACTTCTCACAGCATCATGTGCCTCTGTGCAGCCTCAGGACGTGCCTTCTTAGCCTCCTGGGGCTCACCGATATCACATAACCCCTGGCAGCTGTTTCCCCCCCAAAACCTGCTGTCCAGTGTGTAAATAGTTCAGATCTATCTTGTTACATCGCGTGGGCTGACAGATTTAGTCATCAAGGAACACTATATCTTGGCAGGTATGCAAATATATGTAAATGACAGTTGTTTCAAATAGCTATGGTTGGGGTGAGACATTCTTAAGATTATTCAATGGTGGCTGCTATAACAGGGTCAACACTCCAGCCGAGTATGTCGTCTGTTTCCGATTCTTGAATTTCTCCTGAATACCATACCTGTAAGAGTAAGAAAAACAATCTCAGAGCATATTTTTATGTACAAAATAACCTCCATCTCCTTCAATGTTTTTTAGGAGGGAGTGACTCAACAGGAGAGGAATGCTCTCTAAGAGTGCTGAGAAATGCCAGCATCTCCTCCAAACAGTCTTTGCTGGAATCTGGCAAAGCCAAGGGAAGAGTGTCAGGGTCAATGATTTAGATGACTGCAGCCGAGGCGGGTGTCACCTCGAGTGCTGTGGCTCAAGCTGAGGGAGGGGGGTGGGGAAATATGCCTAAATCTGGCAGCGCACAATCTGGCACACCACTATACGACAAATGACATCATTTTGCCACGGAAAGAGAGCTGGTGGAAATTTGCAACAGGAAATCATCTGCCTACCGGTGGCTGCTATGCACTGTGGTTAGAATGTTTTCCATTGGCAAATCCTGTCCTCAGACCCTTTATTCTTTTTTCTTTTCTGCAGTAGTCCTGTAAATTTTACACTTTTTTTAAAGGCAGCAAACAACTGCAGCTTGTTTTTAGTTTCTGTTTTCATCCAGTGACACTTGATGGCACAGCCCTAATGTCAATCATCTCAATGAAGCACAACCATGCAGGTAAATGTTCAGTACAATTAAATGAAGGTATCACTGAATTAGATCCCAAAACATATTCAAATCACTGCTAGCGTAGTGTACCAGTCTAACCTCTCCTTTTCACTGCTAGTGCATGTTCCTCAGAAAAACTGAGAAACTAAAATGTCTGCATTCTTATGACCATTCTGCCTAAAGACCTGTGATTTGTAGATCACTTGTTGGCCAAAACAGATAACACAATCAAGGCACTACCTCACCTCTGTCCAGGCCAGAGTGTGTGTGTGTATATTTGATCCAAATTCATCTTGGTTATTATTGCCAGAGAAGCCTGCTCCCTCAATCAGTAAAGAAAATATTGGATCTTGTGGTACCATGTTTCCATGAGGCGGTTTTACCCCAGAGAGCTGTGCTGGAGTCACTGAGCTCTGAAGTGGTATGGATACCATAAAGATATAAGTCCCGGTGATAACCCAGTCTCCAAGACTGATGTTTTTCTCCATGGGAAGACATCAGACTGATGGTATTCAGATAACTGTTTTTATCCTATGAACACTATGGGATAAAGTAGAGAGACGCTGGCGTCAGTGCATCTCGTTTCACACAAAGCAACTCAAGCGTCAGGGAGCCCAAAGCACTTGAGCCACATGAGGATTCCTCCCTGCTTTAATTTAATCTAGAAACACCATTACCATTTAATTAAACACAGCACATTCCCTTCAGATCAGGGAATGACACAGTTGGGACAGAGACAACCAAAACAGAGTCCTGTGTTTGATATTTCACAATAATACCAAAGAACTTAAAGTGGTTGTTAAACGGGTGGAGGGAACGACATTCAATTCTGTCTGCTAATATTTCACTGCTGCATCTGGGCTCTGATCTAAGCAGTTTGTTTGCTGTGGATCACGTTTGGAGAAAACAGGAGAACCTGGAATAACCCCCAAAGAATCTGCCTCCAAAATAACAAGCTTTCAGGACCCTGGGACTAAACTAGACCAGCTGACCATCTGCTGCCTCCTCTTCCATCCCAAAGATCCATAGACAGTTTTCTTAGTAAGCCTCTCAACCCAGAAAGCATTGTCTAGCATAAACATATGGCAGGGTCTAAGCACCTTATTAGTGTAAATTACCATTGGACAAATCACATTAACCTCCAAGAAGGTGCTGTGGCCATACTTTCTGAGCCGGGGGGGGTACAAATACATGTGTTAATGATGATTAAGCTATCTGTTTTCTGACCGCTGCAGCTGCTATGAGGGCGCACACTGCTGCGAGAACCTTGCGGGGGGCTGATTTGAGGGAAACAGCAGCACCCACCTCCTGGGAAAGGCTGTGAGTTGCCCTGAGTTGCTCAGTCTAAGCTGTGCTAAGAAGCAGGTTTGAGTGTCTCTGCTGGCACAAGAGATAATCTCTTCTTTCAATATATGATTGACTGATGTTTTATCAAAAACAGAATTGAGTTGAGCTGCACACAGGAAGGATAAAGCTGGGATGTCCAAACAACTGGGTTTATTAAACCAGGAAGTCCAGGACAGGTTGACTCAGGGAAGACGGATGAATGTGTAAATTTATGAGACAGCCCATCTGTAGCCTGAGGCTTAAGGCTAAACGGTTAATTACGGTTTATGGACTGCAGCTAGATTGTGCTCTTAAGGGACGGCGTAAATAAAACATCATTACTCGGGGGGGGGGGGATTGGCCGCCATCGAGACAAAATTGACATTTTTCTGCCTCTGAGAACCTGTTGCTTTGCAACAAAGCTTCTTTAAATGCGACCCTGTCCAGCACCCATGAATGGCCTCGGTGGAGATGACTGGAGGGTGCAAGCTGTCCCACTGCACAGTTTGCCAAACATAACAGAGTAAACAGAGGTTTTCTCACAGTTAACAAGCAACAGAGTGAAAGGGATATCTCAGTAGAACACTCAAAGCTGGTACCCGGTGTAAGGGGGAAGAATATTTCTAATAATACAGCAATCTCAGAGGCATTCGTCAAATTAAAGCTAAAATGTTATACAGCTTGTAAGTTATTTATGGAGTGCTACATCTGAATGCTTTTGCATTTTTTCCCCATATGTTACGGATATGGTTTGGCAGTTTGCAGGCAGGCAGGGAAGGCATATCAACAGACAAAAAGTGCTGCTTTTTTCTCATAGTTTAGAGCCTGTGGTGAAATTTAATGAAGTGAGCTGCCTTTTGCGTTTTTATTACAACGGTGTTTTTATTTGCTCTATTGTTGAATATTTGGAAATTCCTATTTAGCAGTGCATCTGTCGACTGATCACTGACTGTTTTCTATTTCATGGTTACAGAGCAACACCAACAGATCATAACCAGTGTGAGAGGTGGAGAACATACACTGGCTGTATAACTTGCTCATAATACAACTCTATAATGTTCATACATGGGTCATATAAATCTGAAATATGACTTTGGAAAAGTGTTTAAGAGGCAAGGCACGCATACTTACTCACACACACATTACATGGTGCATAGAAAGTTAGGAACAGCTACAACTAGTTATGATAAAATTAGCTTTGTGAGAACATGATGTGCTAACCAGGGTCCTAAGAGAAACAGAGTGAATAAACATCATTAAAACGTGGATCTTGCCAGGCTGAAGCACTAATCATCCAACCCACACCACCTTTTTAAAACCCCCATTACTTACCAAAGGTATTTACACAAACATTCAGATCCAGCAATTGTTAAAGGGTGTACCAGGGAGTGGAAAAGGGAAAACAGGCGATAGGAAAAAACTCTGCAAGACCACATTGTTACTGCAAAGTTTTTTAAGAGCTGATCCAGAATGTTACTGCTCTGTTAAAGTTCATTTGAGGAACCTGATATTTTATTTGGCTAAGTCTTGTGTTGCCACTAGACAGCAGACTGGCTGAAACTTTCAGAAATGGACCCCATTAAAAGGTTTATTGTGGCAAGCACTGGACAGTGATCTAGCAATGCATGGCCATATCGTAACACTGTGTTATCAGTGTTCATACAGGGCTTCATTTGGTCTACATTTCTATTGGTTAATATGACACAGATGGATCCATATGAACTATGCTCAGGTTAAATTTTCTTTGTTGTTCTTGTTCAAAACCAGATGACAGACTGGAGATTGGCAGGTCATTATTCAGCTAAAACTAAAACTCAACAAGACTGGAGGGTTTGCACACCAGATTCATGGGAGCCATTAAAGAGAATAAAAGATCCTGCTTTTAAATAGGGGTGGTCATTAAAATTCTTTATCTGCTAAGCGGTCGTTTAGCCCCCCCGATACTTCCCCTCATCCACCAGCCAACAGGCCATATACAAACAGTGTGGAACTATAGAGCGATGTGCTGGAGGGATGTGAAAGACATGGGATTTCTATGTGACCGTATCCGCTATAATAGACATGGGCCATGGGATTTACTGTGCCTTCTCTTTAATAAATGTGACCAAACGCGGTGCATGTCAATGCGCCCCGAGGACGCTCTCACCACCACACGCAGTCTCGCACAAACTCAGAGGCATACGCATGATACAAAAACAAAAATGCAAACACACACAAATACACACAAAAATATATAAAGACACACACAAAAAAGATTGTGCATGTGCATTAATACACAAACCTCCGAGTGTAGACACTAAGCATGTGAATATTAACAACCTTACACACAGTATATGAGCCATCACACAAATTACCTCTTCAATTTAATCTCAATTTTCCATCAGTTTTGTTCAATCTGAACTCACTTCTCAGTTCAACATAACTTACCATTCTAATTTTAGTTACATAAGGATTTACTAAACATGTTGTAACTGAGGGAAGTTAGATGAGAGCCCTTACTGTTATCCACAACTTGAAACAAAAAATAAAGGAATAAGAATCCTTAAAACCCAAATTACATCAGATAATTGGATTGATATCCATATCAAAATGATCAAATTAAACATTTTCAAATAAATAATAAATAAATAAATTTTAAATAAATACAGCAAACATCTAACTGATCTACTTGTTGACCTGAAGAATTTCTTTCTTTTTGCACATAAGTCTTACATCTATAAATCCCTTGCTTTTTAACAGATGGACCTCATGAAGACACCAGTATAAAAAAAGGCTTTATTATTTACTCCTTCAGAATAAAGTTGAAACAGAAAAAGGTGGGCCCGGTGTCTTCATATAATGTAAAGTTGTTCAGGTTAGAAGACTGAAGAAAACATAAAGAATGCTAACACATTTTTTTGCTGCTTTAAAAAGGCTAGTCAGCTGCAAGAATACACAACTGACCAGCTGCAATCTGTATAAAAATATGTTTCCTACAAACACAGAAGCCATTCCAGCAACACTGCTTGGCAAAAGTATTTTACTGTGCGACTCTGTTGGAGATCTCTTTGTTTTACATTCTTCCAAGCAGGCATAACTTGTATGTTGCTAAGCAGTGGCTTAAAAATCTTATTTGCCTGCAGCTGATCCAGATGTTGGCTGAAAAGTAAGATCAGCCAGGGACCATACAGACCCCCAGATATCTCCCTCTATCTGCACAACTAGTTAACTCAGAAAGACTGGAAACAACTTTCCATAAACAAAGAAGAGAGAGCGAAAAAACAGAAATACTCAAGGCCTGATCTTCATGTTTCTTCTCAACAAGACGCCTTGTAAAACACCTTTATGCAGCTTGTATGGATGCCCTCTTTTGTGGAGGGGTGGGATGGGGGCCGTGTTCAGATTTTCAAATAATGGAAGAAGTTTGCCAAATTCGTCGTTCACCTAAGCCAGAACCCATTATGAGAACCGGCACCCTGTGAGCTCCTTTGTTTCCATCCATTTCATGGCAGATTTCAGTCAGCACCACAGAGCGGGTCCTGAAGCCCTGCTCAGGCCACAATTAATAAAGTTTACCTTCACTGAAAATACTAAGAATGTCCCACTAAAGCACTATACACACCTTGCCCCAAAATGTGGAAGTCAGTCTATTATTCCTTTATGGAATAGATTAAAAACTGTTTAACATCTGTCTGATCAAAAGTATTGTTGCACTTGTGTTAAAGCACAAATTTATCTAAGTGGACATGATGAAGTGTTTGTAGGACCCAGTGGCTGCTGCTCAACTCCGCCTCGGCTTTTACATAAACACCAAACAAAACAATACGACATATTTTTTGACAAACAAATAGCTTAAGTCCTTGGCTGGAAAAATAATACTGTTACAGACTAAAGACTCTGGATGATAAATCCTCTTGAGCCTTTTTTTTCTCTCTCTGTTACATGGTGTTTTGGAATAGAACTAGTCAAATACGGCAGTATGGGAAGATGAAGGCAGACTTTAACATGTTAAGATGAATGTCTGCGGTTGAAAATGGGTCATGGTAGACAGCAGACTTGGAGACATGTCTGCACCATCCACCTTCAACATTTCCTGCCAGATAGCGCCTGGGAGAACCATTTCCCCCCACTGTCTCAGTCGAGGCCTCAAAAATGTGAGAAAATGCTGCTGGGTAATTTGGCCTGTACTATGATTATGGGGTTTTTGATATTTTGATATTCTACCCCAAATCCCTCTTTCTGCCTCTCACCAACATTGTACTGAAATGTCCTGTCAAAATATTTTGGAATTGTTGTCAGGGCTCTAAATATGGACTCCTTGTGAAGCGTTAGAAAAAGGGATTGAATCCTAATTAGTATGTTCGCTTGTTGGGCAACTTTGTCCATGTGGCACAGACCTCTAAACAGTATGTGAAACAAGGAAACCTTAACACACACATTTCTGTGACTCATCTGAAAATTTGATGCTGTTGCACAGTTTTTGATTCATACACTCTTATGGAAATGCTTCTCAAAACGAAACCATCTCTCCCACAAAAATGAAAATTCAGACATTAGGAAAAAGATGTAACACACAAAAAACTCTGTTTATGTAGAAGTATCTAGCATTTTTCAAAAAACAAGATATTCCATGCAACATTGTCCCAATTCTCACCAAAGCTTGTGCACAGTCAAAAATACACAGCGTTATGGACGGTCACATGGTCAGTCCAGGAATGAAACAGAACCACCCTCAGACCATGACGGCTGTGCCAGAGCAGCTCGGGGAAACATATACTTAACTGGGATACCATGTGATTTGGCTGCAACGGGGATACGCATGTACTCCTTTAACTGCACATTAACTGGCCTCTATGCAATAACAAGTTAACCTTTTATCTGGCTATAACAAGCTCTACCGCTGTATCCAAATAAACAGAGGATGCTATTCAATCGAACCCGCTGAAAGGACTTCTGGGGAATAGGTCAAAAAACACCCACTATTTTGCAAGCTAAAAACTCCTGAATGTTTAGGTTATTGTGCCACACAAAAAGAGCACTGGGCACACTATGAAATCAAAATGCTGTTTGTTGACATTGCAGTAAGTTTATAAAAATATTCTTTTTCAGCTTGGTTTTGCATGATGATTACAAAATATGTCTCTGTGACTCTGTGACTCTATGACATAGTGCTGAGTCCTCATCAGATACACCAGATCATGGATAATAAGCTGAACAAGTTGAACGTGTTATGAGTTCAGACATAAACAAGTGATTTTGGAAAACTATAAACTGAAACATAAAACTGTAGCTCACATAAAATCATTTTTAACTTAAAAACCGTCAAACATTTCAAGACGTTACCAGCTGCCATTACAGCTCCAAACTTCCACTGTGGTCGTACCTGAGTCGGTGGCTGTGATCAGCAGGATGTATTTCCCCTGAGCCTCGCGGTCTAGAGTCTGGGTCAGGCTCAGCTGACCGTTGGACGACAGGCTGAACGCACCCTCATCATTTCCACCACTTAGCATGTAGCTTAGCTGACTGTTGGCACCTTGGTCGTCATCTCTGGCAACAACCTGAAAAGAAAAAACAGAAATGAGCCTTTATAGAGATTTTGAGAATCAAACATGTGTTTCAAATAAACACAAGAACTGAGGAGTTTCTACATCTACTCAATTACAACAAGGAGGCAAATGTACTTTTAACCCGACTACATTTATTTTACATATTTAGATTTTAAAAGATTTCAAAAACCTAAAAGGACCATATAAAATATAATGTATTGCTAAACAGAAAATTAAAAAGCCAGATACATCCAGATACATCATTTTAATTCAGTAGTATAATAAATAGTAATGTGACACTGACAGAATCCATTTTCCCACCCTAGTGAGAACTTTAAGTGACTACTTACAAGTCCATTTTACTGATAATACTTAAATGTTTTATTTGTTAATAAATCTTTAATGATAATTTAATAATTAAGTTTTGAATGTAGAACTTTTACTTGTAACAGAGTATTTTTAAATTGTGGTACTGCTTCTTTTACTTAATTAAAAGTTTTGAGCACTTTTTGTGGAGTTTTTCCTGATCTAAAATTAGGAACGAAGGATAGAGGATTTCATAAACTGTATTCTCTGTACAGCATATGAAATACCACCACTGAAAATGCTAATACAGAATGGCCACTTTAATCGTCTTACTTTCAGTAAAGTATCTTGAAACTGTGTTTGAGCACAGATCTTGGATCAATGTCTAAAGTTACTTTTCATCACTAGAGACAAACCTGTGTTTTTGGGCTACATCAATAAACTTTACTTTTTCAGTGTACTGACCACATGGATTAGCTGACATTAGCTGGATTACTGTTTTTATTTAATGTCAGGATGTTTTTTTTTGGTTGAGAATTCTTGCAAAGAACATATTGCTCAAGTTCACACCCCCATACAAACTTAAACCGGTATAACCACCACCTCCACTTCTTTCCACTGGAGCAGCTGAGGGTTAATTACCATCACGGTGCTCAGCGGCACCATGAAGGTAATTGTTGAGGGAAGGAAGATCATTACTTATTCACTTTGTCTAATCAGACTTTCCCAGGGAAGCCACAAGAAAGAAAACCAGAAAGTCACAAATGCATCTTCTACCCTTTAGGCTGCTCTGGAGCTTAAGGACAGACAATCATTCAGTATTCAGAGTGTGAACCTATTGGGCAGTCTGACTCTTTTTCCCTCATACTGCTGAACTTTCACTACTACTGTTAAGCAGCAGCACTAAACACAACTACTAAAGTACCCATGGGTGTGCCCAAATACATTTCGGGTTCCCCAACCCTTCCTACTCTGCATGCCGCAGACAGGCATAGCCAGGTTAGCGTACAGATGTGAGATCTTGTGTGGCAAAATCCACCACGACTGGACCCTTTCCCACCACATAACTGTGCCCTCATTTCCTCCAAAGGTGTACAAGCAAAAGAAAATGGGGTTGGTCCGTCACTGGAAATCAGTCTTTCCCTTCCATTTTTTAAACTGTATATGGCTCATTTAGTCATCAGGGTGGTTAGAATGTTAATTGCCTCATGTCATGTCATGCAATTTAGTCAAGTTTCATATTTCGGTGAAACCCTATAAAGGCCTAATTGTGCAGAGCAAATTACAGTCATATATCATTTCTTTATCATTTCAGTCAGGTATTTGTCATGGCATTTAGCAAAATAAGACCACCGTGCTAAGTGGTTCAGTCGGCTGATACCGCTCACATACCTGCACTTATTAATTAGTATTACAACAAATTTGGTTAAGGCATTAACCTGTTTATGGTCTTAGGACTGTCATTCAAAACACTGCCTTCTTTTCACTCAGGAGGTCCTGTCTGTGAATGTTAATGACATCCTAACTGTTTAAATTTCAATGAATGTTTTCACAAAAGAAAAAACAAACATACTGACCTGCAGAATGTTCTTCGGTAGGCTCTCCAGGGTCTCTTGAACATTGACAGCGTAAGGAGAGAGCTCAAACACAGGTGAGCAGTCATTGATGTCCAGCAACACAATGTTGACTGTGGCACGGTCCACCCTGGGGCTGCTGCCACGGTCTGCAGCTTGGACCACTAGTGAATAGGAAGAGCGTGCTTCACGGTCCAGCTGCTTGGCCACTGAAATCACCCCCGTGACTGAATCTATCCTGAAATCTGAGTTGGTGTTGCCTCCTGAGATTGAAAATCGGATCTGGCCGTTGGTACCCTCATCTGCATCGCTGGCGAACACCTGGATAACATCAGTGCCAGTCAAGGTGTTCTCCTCAATCTCAATGTCATAGATATTTTGTGAGAAACTTGGTGTATTGTCGTTAACGTCCAGAACCATCATGGTCACATCCATGGTTGAAGATAGAGGGGGTTCTCCTTTATCTGTTGCCACAACTGTGAGGGTGTAGTTGGAAAGTTCTTCCCGGTCGAGTTCCCCAACCAACCTGACGTCTCCATCAACTGTGCCGATACTGAACTTGTTACCATAGGGTCCTCTGAGAGAGTACTCAACATAGCTGTTGGGCCCACTGTCAGCATCGGTGGCCTGGGCAGTAAACACCACAGTGTCCACAGGAGTGTTCTCCTGGATGTAGGTCATCTTCTGGGAGGTGAAGGTCGGCGGGCAGTCGTTGACGTCCAGCAGAATGATCGACACCTGAGCGGTGCTGGTGAAGCGGGTCATGGGAGGTGGAGCCAGATCGTTGACTGTGATCACCAGGTTGTAGAACGATTGTGTTTCTCTATCCAAGGCTTTCTTGCTTTGGAGGACTCCTACCTTGGTGATGACAAAGTGACCCTGGGGATCACCAGAGGCAATTTTGTAGAGGAGCTGGGCATTTGGGCCTGGAAAACATGCAAAGAGGGAATCAGACAATAATAATGATAACATTACAATTTTAAGTTCTGTTTAAATTATGGTGACCTTTTATTGGCTAACTTGTTCCATGCTGATGACGTGAGAAGCCTGATCAAGCAAATGTTGGCATTTTTCTGCAAAAATTACTTAAATACTTAAATTTTGATTATCTCAATTAACTTGCTGATTAATTTTCTATCGATCGACTGATCAAACTCTTATGAACTGACCATGGCATCTTCACAGATGCATTCAGTCTAAGATACTAAACTACAATGAGACAGACAAAAGCTGCTCTCGGAGAAATTAAATTTGTATTTTGCTCCCAGGCTTAAACACGTTGTTTTCTCTGAGTGGAGAATTAACAAAACCTGGTACCAAAGAAAAATCTAAAAAAAAAAAAACATGTCCAGTGGCACTCACAGTGCCAAAAAGAAATTAATGTGCAAGGAACTATTTAGTATGACCTTGCATTAAAAAAAACAAAAAACAAAAAAAAAAAAACAGATATCCGTAGTTTATCTGCGGTTTTACAGTATAATGGAGGTTGAATGTTGATAGTCTTAACTCGAATCCATTGTTTTAGATGCGATTGTTAAATTTGCTGTATGTGTCTGAATTAGGAACCTATAAGCGTTATCAACGTCCATTTCCACAAATTGTGCGTGTTCAACAGCTGGAGCTCTGGCTGCGTCTCTTGTCCACCGGGTGGACGATCCATTCATGTAGCATGACAGATTACTATCAAAAGAGAAACACCACTGCAAACCACTTCCTACACTGATAGTGCCGTTGTGCTGCTTTGGAAAAACCCTCACAATTGAAACATTTATTTAAATGACATAACTACAGTGCGAACGAATGGATGGATGCAGTTAAATATCTAACCTTGAAATCTGGCCTAATCCGCAGCGCTCAACTGGAACTGGGGGTTAAAATGAGCTTAAATTGAGCGTCTGTAATTCAACTCAACGGGGTATTCATGTGGAAAGCGCCGGCACCTTCCCACACTCTGGCGTGTATTTACAGTACACAAGTAATCCCTTATCAAAAGCTTGAGTGCTACTTCCACCCGAGTTTAGGCTACGCAGTCTAGAGACAAAGTCTGGAGGTTGAGGGTCAGGGCTTAGGAAGTGTTAACAATGGCAGTGTTTTATTTTGACAGTGGAAAGCGGCAACCATATATCTGAGAGGATGACGCGGTCAGATTATGTGGACAGTTGAGGAAGAAGCCAGACTCTGGTTGAGAACTAGGCAGCATATTTCCCAGGAATGTAGGTCACTATAACCACATTAGGCCTGGCTGAAGCGGTAATTACAGCAGAGAGTAGCGGTGACTGTTCAAATACCACACGGCACTTCACAAACACGAAACCCACCACCTGAAACGCAGGAATAACTCAAGCCACTTAATCATACACTTAAGATGCTGTATTTCATCAAATCATTCATGCGTGACGCAAAATAAAAATGAAAAATAAAATGTAGGTTTGAGAACTGCTGTGTAACCGACTGTCATAACAAAATGACAGGCCTACATTAAATTAATCTAAGGCTAACTCACACTTGATTTATATACTTTGAAAGTACATTAGTGCTTAAAACAATCTCAAAGAAACGTTTTCTTTATATATATGACATCTCTGGGAGGATTTAACTGGGATTTAACTACAATTTAAAACATGACGTATTTTTCTTGCCCTAAAGCAACTTATGCACTGATTTGGCAGCACTGCAAAATGCTGCTAAATATAGTTTACTGTTAAAAATATGTCCAGAGAGTATTCCTACACGTGGTTTTGTTTCTGATTTTGTCTGATGAATAACATTTAATGATCAACAAGCTTCAAAATATATATTATATAAACCTTTAAAATATATATTTAAAATATATATGATGGTAATAATAAACGATTTCAATTAAAGAAGAAAAAGAAGCTGCATCTTCCATATAATTTCCCTTAAGCACGTACCATCATCAGCATCACTGGCCCCAACAGTGATAATACTGGATCCAGGTGGTAGACTCTCAGAAACAGACGTGCTATACATGGTGCTGTTAAAGATGGGCGGGTTGTCATTCACGTCAAGCACGTTGAAATACACTCTGACTGTGCTGGCCTGTCCTCCGCCATCCTGGGCCTTCGCTGTCAGAATATAGTACTGCTGAGTCTCATAGTCCAGAGGACGCGTCACGTTGAAAACCCCCGTCACTGGGTTCAGCAGGAACGTCTCATCTTCGTCGTCTTCCTCCAGTGAGTAGGTGACCTCTCCGTTCACTCCTGAGTCAGAGTCGCTGGCCAGGATTGCCGCCACGATGGAGCCTGCGAGAGTCAGACGAGTTGTAACACAGAGGTGAGAAGTTAGATTTTACTACCCTATAGAACAAAACGACTTTAAAATATCTGCAGGGGGTTATTAGGGCTCTTTATTAATACCACTGACTCAGTGATCACTCTGCCAGTTGCTGAAATAACATTTTTATTTTGTTAAATCTTATTTAGCCTGTGCTGTTTTGGAACCAAAGGTGTTTTAGGGATGAAGACATTGCTATTACAGCGTAAACAGCTAATGATACAGTGCTTTTATGCATGATCATATTTTAATGACATCTTCACTGGAAATTCTTCGATTTATTTTATGATCATCAAACATTTTGTTTTATATTTGTCTCTTTCTTGTAATTGAAGCAGTGAGAGGGACGAAGGAGAAGAGCCAGACAGCTGTCAGTATTGCTGTAAATCCTGCTGGCTGCTGATAGATTTCCATATAAATCAAATATCTGTTACTGGTCCTTTGACCTATTAAACTATTAATTTCCCCCTTAAGGAAGATACAGAGGTTTTGGGAGAGCTACAACTGTCATATAAATTTTTTTAATGCAAAAAGAAAAAGTATATTCATATGAACTACTACAAAGAAACTTCTCCTAATAATTTGAGGCTCTTGATGACCTTAACAGAGATGTGTGGTCTAAGGGATTTTGCAGAAGACAAAACATTGCCTGTCTGAGTCTACAATCTTCTACTGCACATCTACAATCTGAGCATTTTAGTGTTGCACAACTGCAAATGGATGCTTCACTGAGTGACGCTGAGACCGTACCTGGCGCCATGTCCTCAGGGATATCAAACGAGTACATTGAACGGGAGAACTTGGGTGTGTGGTCGTTGACGTCCTTGACGGTGATGTTTAGCCTCATGTCAGATGACTGTTTTCCATCATCTGCACGCACCAGAAGGGAATATTTTGAACGGCGCTCCCGATCCAGTTTCTTGGTGGCAATCAGATCCCCGGATTCCGGGTCAATCCGGAAACTGTCATCTGCCCCACTGATGATGGTGTATGTCACAAGAGCATTTGGACCCTGAGGTGAAGACAGAAAATTACATATTAGAAGTTATGGTTAATGACATTTTGGTTGTTTTGCTTGACTTTGCAAATATATTGTGAACAAGTACATGTTTTTGAACTGGCTGAGCTCATAATTTTCTAGCTTATTTTCTTGAACATTTTTCCAACTCAGGTTCTCAGGATCCACAGCTAAAAAGGGGAGCAGTAGGTTTGCTGTGTCTTGCTGAACTTTGGTTCAAATGTATGTTCTCAAGCCACAGAGAGGAAAAGCATCATGACTACAAGCATCAAAGCAGCTCTATCTGGCAGGAAATCAGATTGTTTACCACACATTAGCGTGTCACGTCTCCAGGTCAAACTACCCACTGGTCTAGCATGAATGAAACGCTTCACTGTGACTTCTTCACAGAGGCACTCCACAAATGAAGGCCTTGTGGTTTCAAAAAGACCATGCAACAGATTACAAATCAAGATGGAGATACCGACTGGAGAAGAAGAAGGGGAAACCTTTCTTGAATAGAAAATACAATCTCTACATCCTGCACAAACATGCAAACAAGACACCGTTGGAAACTTCAATCAAGTTATTTATATCCATTATTAAGCAAATCTTGAAAGAAGTGTCAGTGCAAATAAAAAATGTTAATCAAGTTACAAACTGAAAGAAATGTGTCAGTATCTTGAATGAGGACAGGATCACACAAATTTCACAAAAAATGATGGATCATTCTACAAGATCCTTGAAAAAAATTAGATTTATATTGGAAAGATGTTAAGTTTATGTCAGTAAATTGGTACATTTCTTTGCTTGATTTGAGAAAATTATGACTTTTAGGACTCAAGGAGACAAAAATCACTTGGTGCAATGGAGAGTAACATCTTTTACACAGCTTAAATCACATATTGCATGTGTGATGTGTAATTTGTGAGGTTTATCTAAAAGCCTCACAAAAAAAACTGATCACACTAGAGAGAGAAAAAGACAAAGACACACAGAAGGTGAATGGTGATGTTCTAGTGAGACCCACTTTTCGTCTTTGAACTTTTGGGGGCTATTGTGTTCCTCTATAAATGCAACTAATAGATCCCCTGACAAGTACAAGCGCCGTGACACATGTGATAGCTATAGCATGAGGCTTTGGAATAGGAGAGGGGGACTCAATGTGATAAGACAACTGAATGAGTCCGATGACAGAGCTTGACATTTATATTTGTGCTGGGGACAAAAAGCGATCAGACAACTGTCTCACTTTGTGTCTTCTGCCAAAAAGAAAAAGCAACATCAAAAAGCTACCGCTATTCACTGAGATGAAGAGAGAGTTCTGGTTACAGCTGGTTAAGAGCTAAGCTAAAAGAGACTCTTTCAGCTATGCCTGATGTTTGGGTGATGCATTGTCCTGCCTGGACAATGGAAAGGCTTATACAGAGGGGAGTCGCATTAAGCTGTTGCTGTATCTGCATATCGACACATTTACTGCCACAGTGGACAATGGTGCTCACATGACGATCTGTATCTTAAATAAACTGAATGCATGCAGGAACGCTGAAGGGTAATATTAGCTGCTGGAGAGTAATGTATTCGCTATGTATTGAAAGACAAAGAGGCATGGTGTCTCTTTAATCTGTAGCTTTCAGGATTGTGTTTGCTCAGCACATATGGTATATGTTTCAACCTCTCCCAGACCATTTGTCAGTTCTCTGCTGCATTTTTTTTTCTGTGGCAACAAAAGAGCTATTTTTATCACATTAGCATAAAGCTAAACGTTTCTCAACTCCGCTGTCACACTGCTTGTTGCTGCTTAGCATCTTTGGTCCTCTGACACTAGTGTCTCCTTGTGTAACAGGTTTCCAATGAAAATGACTTGTGTCTTTGTTGCTGCCATCCCTCAGCTCTGTGGAGCATTTTAGCATCTTTCAGCTCAATGTTTTGGTTTTTAGTTTCCTTAATTTTATGGTTTTATATCAATCTAAACATTCACACTGACACTGTTTCCATTGTTTTTTGTTTGTTTTTTTGGTGAAAAGGTGCTGATAAACCGGATTACAGTTAATTCAGGACATTATTTCTTGCAGAGACAGGAATCTAATCTAGTGAGTCATTGATCACATGGTCATATGCAAGCACCTTTTGATAGTATTAGGAAGTTGTGAACATCATCCAGACTGCTAGCATCCTTCTGGTAGAAGATTGAGTCGTAAAAGGGTAAAAATCAAGAGCATAAAGAGTAGATATTTTAATATTTTACTAATTTCAGAGTTGGATCACTTCGACCAGATTCTGTCAGGCCTCAAAACAAATTAAATATTCTCTTTCCGTATTCTCTTTAACAGACTTTGCTAATGCCCCTACCAGTCTGAACATGGCACAACACTTTAGACGGAGTCAATATTGTACGACTATGTTCATGACTTGCTCTTATCTCTTTCCCATGGCCTGTTTTTATGAGGGATAAAACCTGTCTTCTTGACCTTGAGTCTCATTGCATTACCAGAGACCCGGCATGAGATCCAGGCCCATTTAAAAAAAGGGGGAGACGAGGAGGACAGAGTGAGGCTCTGCTCATCTAAGGACCCTGCTGTCATCAATCAGAGGCTCCAGATCTGGCAATCCCATCAGCCACCTGGGCTGCAGTCCGGAACCCAACACCCGTGGTTTGCCAATTAATTTTCTGATAGGGTTCAAAGGCAGAGCAACGAAGGTGGGAGAGAGGCCGAGCAGGGGGTTCACAGTCCAACACACATATAACTAAACACATTATGAAAACGGCTAAGCATTTACTTAAATAAGAATAGTAAAATACCCTCCATTTTACTACTACTTTTTAATGTACTCATTTCTCTGACTGGTCCCATCTCTCTCTCTCTTTACTGAACTAACATAAGTAATTAAGATCTTACACACACAACAACACACACACACACCAACACCAGTCGCCCTCTTGAGCTTCACTCAAGAGTTTGACAATTTTACAGCTCTCAAAAGACACGGCAGGTTATTGGGGGAGAAAAAAAGAGGGCTGACCAATTAAACAGCAGCCTTCCAGGGAGCAAAGTGTACCAGACTGAAGCAGAGGGAAACACATTTAGCAGATGAGTGGTTTTTGGGAGCACGCAGTTCCTATGAGAAGTAAGAGGTGTGAAGCAGACAGCGCCGGCGGGGATAGTAAGCTTCCTGTATGCACAGAGCAAGCAAGCCAATCATAACACAGACTCCTGAAACACAAGAAATGTGTTGTCACCGAGAGCTTTAAGATAAAGACTTAAACCGGCTGTGCTGCTGGTGATGCAAAAAGTGGTTAGAAATATACTTGCAGTGCGTTTGCAGGCCCCTGGAACACATTACCATTCATTTTGAGGCTACGCTTACTTTCAAAGACCTCTCCTAAAACACCCATTGTTGCACATTTGTTCATTAAAAAAGGTTTTTACCTGTGACATATTTTCCACATGAGGTCAGAATTCTCATAAAGCGGTCAGTCTTTCCAAAAGCACAAAAGGCAGCATATTTCTTTCAAATGAGGTGAGAAACATTTTCAGAGAGGCCTAGCCTACATTAAACGAAAGACCAAAGTTTTATATTGATTTTCTTTCAAACCTTTTCTTCTTTTTGGGGTGGAAATGGGCGTAGCAAAAAACGGATGCGTAGAAACAGCATTTTAATACCCTCACACATGAATCCCACATGTAGCGCTGTTAAATTGGATAGGATCATTATGATGTCTGAATTCAGCCCGTCAGCTGGCCAACAGCTTGCACTCTTGGCTACTCTGCACTGGCTCACACATGTGGCTTTCTCAACAAGGGCTCCAATGCGTTCCGTACACTTAGTGTCAGCGCAACTTAAGTTTCCTGCGCAAGGATGTGGGCAAAGACTTGGCTGGACCCATATCTGGCTCTGAGTAAGAGCTGGAATGAAGTACAGGCTTCTATTTAGCAACCTATTCATGGCAGGGCTGAAGTTTGGAGTAAACATCTCTAGAATCTGTAATTCCTAAAAAGACTCCTCCACATTCTCTTTAAGTGTCCCTGTTTTCTTTTTCTTTTGACTCCCTGACTGAAAGCGGAATGTGGCTTCCTTTGTAAGTCAGTTCTATAGTTTTGCAAAACTTATATATGCAAATATGTGCAAGTAAAAATGAAGCTTCATTTTCTACACAACTAAAAGCCAGATGTTTTATCTTCTGGGCCACAGCTCGTGCTGACACAACTCCTAACTTCAGATATGAGGAAAAAGTGAACAACTGCACAGTTTGATTTCGATACCACATGCTAAACCTTTCAAGATCAAAGCAGTGAATAATCTGGTGCTAAAAAAAGAAAATAATCAAATAATGTTCTTAAAATCCCCTTACTGAAAAGACTGACCTGTTTCCAGGTCTGAGATTTAGAGTCAATATACTATTTCGATAAAAGAAAAATGACCAGAAGTGGGACTTGGTACGACTTTTCTCACATTCAGAGCAAAGAGAAGGTGGTTAGGCAACAGCTGTGCAATAAAAAACGTGTGGCCTCATAAGTTAACATTAAATTTGAGTCCATATTCCTTCTTTCTAATCTCTCTCCCCTCTACGGCCTGACTTTTTCCATTCATTTCAACTGTGTCCTTTGGCATGGGTGAGGGACCGCAGACCTTGGAGATGCCGGCAGGGTCTGCGTTTTGCTCACTGCAGGATTTAATGTCCATATCCTGCCTAAAGCAGCTGAAGATGAAGCTTTTAACTAATTGAGAGTGATGCTGGTGATGTAATGTGAACTATGGGAACCGTGGAGGGACTATCAGAGCAGCAGGCCGAAAAATCAATTGCTGGCCACTCTCCTCCAGGCTCTCCCACTGCGTCTCAGATAACGTCAATACACGAGACAGAAAAGGGAAATTCATTCTGTGTATGTATGTGTGTGCGCCAACCAGAGTAAAATGTACTCTTGGCAAGCAACCATTATCACCAGTACCACCAGCACCACCTGCTCCCAGCAGGAAACTTTGAAACAGATTAATTTTTTGTTATTACTACTAACAAAATTAGAACTAAGCCACATATTGGTCTGAAAGTAAGTGAGGCTGAAAGCAGTGGCACTTAAATAATAAAATAAAATAAAAAGCTGTGGAACACACTGGCCTTGATTTACTATTCACAAACAGGTCTGAGGTCATGTAACCAGTATCTATGGGGTGTTTGCAGAGCCTGGGTTAGAATGAAGGGAGACTGTGCATTTGCTGTCTTTGGCTTCAGACCTTCGGACAGGTTTTACAAAAAAATCGACACATACACCTGTATCCCCTCATTTTCATCCCCTGATGTTTTTACTCTTTTGTTTTGTTATTTCTGACTTTATTATTTTTTTGTTGTTCTAGTGCCTGTTACAGTGCCTGGCAGATTTAATTAGGTTAAGTGATGTAAAAACATATATTTATTTATTTATTTCATTTATCAAAATCATAACGTATGTGGGACCGCCCTCTGCTTCATAACAAATACTACATGGATAGTCAAAGTTTCCTACCATGGCTCTTCTGCCCTGAACATCTGCAATTTTCTGGCATGAAAACGATCCAACAAAAAGACATTAAATGTCAATTTAGCTTCATTTCAATGCTGACAGCTGCATTAGCCTCAAAAACCCTTTTGAATCTATAGTGGTTTCTACAGTGTAGAAACAAAAATTTAGAGCATATTTTTAATTCAAATCACTTCCAGGACATCTATTCTGAAAGCAGCGGAGTGGAAAACGTGCACAGAAAAGTACAAAAACACTTGTCAGACAGAATAGAAACTTGGGGAGCTATTACCTCGTCTGCATCCGTGGCTGTTAGCTGCATTATCTTGAAGCCATCTCCAACGTTCTCCTCAATGGTCACATCGAGAATATCATTAGGGAAAACAGGCGGGTTGTCATTGACATCCTGCAGTGTGATCTCCACCTGCAGAGGAAGAATAAACACCAGTTTCCGTTAAAGCTCTGCCAAACTCAGCCTGCTACAGCTGTTTCTTGATCGCTGCAAAGAAAAAAACCTGTCCATCCTCTTGGATTTCAGAAGATGGAGAAGCCGCACAATAAGTGGGAAGTTATCATTATCTGACTCCAGAGAGGCTTGAGAGGAAAAACTGTGAGATGATGAAGTGTAGTATATTGAGTTGAAAGACTCAGGTCAAAAGACTGAGACCGAATTATCGTTTCATCCAAAGGTCATTTATTTAGATCTAATAATAGAATAAGTCTACCATTTACAAGTCAACAAGTCTGCCCTAACACAGCAACTGCATGTTGTGGTCAAACCTGAGTTTAGACCAGAATCTGTTTTACTGCATAAAAAGTCTTATGTGGTTGAAATGTGCAAGTTTTGAGAAAAACAGCACATAACAGAAGAAAATATAAACTGATCGCACTGTGACAACCAGCTAGTTAGATGGACTTGGCTAAAGCTAATTTAGCCACAATTTCCTGCTTCCTGTAAATGAAAAAATGATGCTCCAACACATTACTGTTTAGGTCCGTTAAACATATAAAGCAGTAACTTAATATAATCATACTGGAGAAAACAAAGAAAGCTGAAGCAAGTTGCAATAATGGTAACTGACTAATGAAATTCATGCAATTTTATGTGGTTCAGCTATTTTTAAATTAATTTAAATAAAGATTGATCTCCTAAACAAGCTCATTATCAAATACTAAAGTAGTGAGAAAAAACAAGAACATTTGTTTGTTGTCATGTTAGTAGTTGTACTTTGGTTGCAAAAACAGAGGCAGTATTAGTACCACTGCATAAAGTGGAGAACTGCACTGTGGGTCTATGGTAGACCTCAGACACCCCACTGTCACTGGAGCTTATGGAAACTGTACCATTTACAAACTGACTTAAGGCTCTTTTCCATAGAGCCCTACTGCGAGTGTAACAGTAGAGCAAACTAACTGCAGCTCAGGGAATTTCACTCCATGTCTTAGAAGCCAGAATAAACACACATTATTGTAGACCACAGACCCCCCCTGATGTGGATAAACCTTGTCCCCTATAGCACCCTGATAAGTTGAATTTAATACAGATGCAGCAGTAGTAAGAGTTAAAACTGCGAGTAGATCAAGTGTTTATATAAATTGTAATTTCAATCAAAGTGACATTTTCCTCATTTTACAAAATACATCGTGGTATTAAGTGGTACATGGTGCCCACTTAAGGATCACCAATGATTCTCTGACCACACTTAGGGAACCCTCTGTCACCAACGTGGCTTATGGCAAAAACATGTGGACACTCCATTCCACAAGCTTTTTGTGTTTTTGGTTTTCATGGTTTTGACAAGGCCACTTAGTTTGAATTAAAGGAAATTTTTATACTACAGCATACAATATTTTAGACAATGGTGTGCTTCCAACTTTCTGCCAACAGTGTAGGGAAGGTCCTTTCCTGTTTAAAAATGACACTGCTGCCAAGCACAGAGCCATGTCCATTAAGAAACTGTTTTCAGAACTTGTTTTGGACAATGCCCTGATGTCAACCCCATCCAGCACCTTTGGGATGAAGAGGAGCACTGAGTATGAACAAGGCCTCATCACCCAACATCTGTGGCCAACCTCACAAATGTTTGTCATTGCACACATATTAAAAAAAAGGCTACAAGAGAACTTCAATTAAAAAAAAAAAAATATATATATATTTATATATATATTAGGGCAATAGATATAAATGAGTTCCTTGCTACAGTTCCAAAGGGGATCAAAGAAACCACTTATAGCAACACAATAAGAAGAAGTTTCACAACCTCAGCTATGCAAATGTCTGAGGGAAAGTGGAAACCCTGGAGACAGCGAGAGTGAGACATTTATGGTCTCAGATGTTCTTCGTCTGGTGTGGTGATATTGCATTTCCACTCATATCCCACAACTTAAACTGCGATCCCCTGCACCTCATCCACTAACCCAAATATGCATTTCAAAGCCAGTAAACACGACTCACTTTTGAATCATAACAGACATTTTGCTACGCATTCTCTGTTTATTGCTTCTATAAATATGGAAAAGCCGTGTTTAAATTCTCCAGTGATAGGATCTCCATTAATGTTGACAGTGATTATGGTAATTTTTGTGCCAGGCATCACAAGATGCCCCCACCTCTCTTTCTCTACTCTTTGAAACACACACAGATGAAACTATGCATTAGTGAGATGAAAAAGGAAATGGGAAAAGAACAGTTGTCAAAAGTCTACAATGGGTACAGCTTTTTGAGGCAACAAGAGTTTCCCAGCAGGCATCCACGAAGCAGACAATGGGTCTCAAGGCCGTACGACCACCATGGTGGGGGGTCAGATGCAGCAGACTATTCATACACAGCTACTGACAGGAAAAGGAGACTTTGCATGTCCCACAAATCTGCTTTGCAACCAACAGAAGCAGGAAGCTCTTCATAACAGCTGCCAGCAACTCCTTTTATAAAAAGTTTAGTTCATTAAAGATGACCCAGAACAAAAAGCTTGTAGGAGACATGCATGAAATGGTGTGAATAAAATAAGCTTCTTACTGTTCATTACTAAGACACCACCACTGCAGCAAGGGCAAGTCTGGTACGGTCACAATTACAACAAACCTCATCACTGAGCACTTATTCATCTGATCTGCTTGTGCCCGGATGAGGATGTTGTCCACTTATTAAACCGACTCTGAGTTGGTGTCTGTATGTCTGCATGAGTGGAGATAATTACAGAAGAACAAGACAGATTATGTCCTGGGCACCAGCGATGCAGAAGTCGTATAAACAAGCGACAATGACAGCGGCTCTCGACTCAACTTGCGCCTGAGCTGAGGGACTGGGGCAAAGTCAACAAACAATGAATATTTATCTCCCGCCCTGTGTGTCCCCTTGATGTGTAAATAATGCAAGGCCCACTTCTGAGGAGTGAACTAATTAGGGTAGATGTGCAGTTTTGAGAAATAATTACGCCTCACGCTTCCAGTTTGCATTACCAAGGCTCCCATGGGACAAGAATATATCAAAGAGCTTTGGTGAAAAATTCATTGGAGGAAGAGAAAGCAAGGTCAGGAGGGGGGAGGCTGAGAGAAGCAGGAAGAGAGGTTTTGTTCCCTCTACCTGTCTGCGGTGGACCCAGACGCCCCGGCTGAGGCAGGTGAAACACATTAGTTTACAAGGTAAAAGATTGTGTTTCACGAACTACTGTTTCAAGTTGCAGGTGCTGCTAACTGGCTGCCAGGGTTTTATTATTTATGGAGAGGTATGAATGATTCACGCGTCAAGTGGTTCCTGAGAACTGTCGATTATGAGACCTTAAGTGATAGAAGGTATCTGTCCAAGAGGTTGAGACTGGATCTCGTACTCAGCAGTGATAAATTAATCTTCCCAAAAATTCCCAAAGCTTGTATGATATAAGAAGGAATGACAGGTGGGATCATTTAGATGTCTGAGTTACGTAATCTACTCTCCTTTGTGGCTCATAAAATTTAAAGAGTCTAAAGGGTTAGTTCACCCATATTACAAAAAGACATTTTCTCCACTAGCCTCTCATAGTATCCTGCCATGCAGATAGTTTTCTTTTGTGCTGAAGTTTCAAGATATCCATGTCCACAAGATATCTGCAGTCACCCTAATATAATGGTGGTGAATGGAATTTTATTTGTGTATCTAAACGCATGGGAAACTATATTTTAAAAATTCAAAAACAACTTGTCTTCCTGGAATAATGCCCCAGTTATTTTGGATACTTTACAGACCTCATTTGGAACTACTTTTCTCCAAAGATATAGTCCCTGTGAAATCTGTTGATAGAGAGTCTTGTGGATTGTAGCACCAGGAATGAAATTCCATTAACCTCTATTGTACTGGGGTGGAGGCAGAAGTTTCAAAGGCCTTGGAAAACAATATCAAAACTATCTGCAAGCAAGGCTAGTTGAGACAATACAGTATGTCGTTTTGTAATTTGGGTGAAATGACCTTTAAAAATCATCAAAGCGTTGCTGCTTCTTTCATTCTCATTTTGTGATTCTGACACTACACATTTAGCCATCTTTAAAAAGACTTGCTAGTAGAAGTAAAAGCAGACTACAGACATCAAAGCATAGACTTTCACCTCAAGAGTAACAGAATATACTGAAATAAGTCTTCCATCCCACCACTCTGTAAGATCCAAAGTGAGGAGAAACCAGAGTTGTGGTTACAGCTGAAGGTAAAAGCATCACCTGTATCACAGAGAGCAAACAACCTTTGCTGTCCTCCCCACATCTAAAAAGTAGAAGCAGCACCGGTTTTCATATGTTTCCTACTTAAAGTGTCTCATACTTGTAGTCCAGCCAAATCCTCTGCAGACAGACAGACACAGGGGAAAGTCACTGCAGGAGCAATGTATTATTTGAGCACAATCCCATGTAGGCTGTGCACATATTTTGTCAGTTACCGACTCAGTTGTTTTTAATAACCGGTAGAGGGTCTGATTAATTAAGTGAGTGATGGTTTGCATTACAGATGAGTAATACAGTGCATGCCTGCTCCATTGAACACCATGAACTTCTGAGTGAAAAGGGTAAAATTCACATCATTAGCACAAACATTTCTTCCAAAGCTGAAAAAAATGTGACCTCCGAGTGCAACTGATGCAACAGTTGGCCTGTAAAGGCTGAGCTCATCTGATCGTAAAAAGTGGAGCAGGGTGCGCCTCCTGCAGGAAACAATCATTTCAAAATGATTAAATGTCTCATTAGATGCTGTTGACGAGTCGGGGTCAAGGGTTGGGGGAAGAACACACTTCCAGCTCTCGTTATATTTGGCCTCTGAGATTGAATGATTCCACTTTGCATCATCCATTTTCACTCATGTGCACATGAGGTCGGGTTGGACCTAATATGTCAAAAAACTGGGATTACAAATCAATTCCAAATATAACACTTCATCATGGAATCAGAGCCAGAATCATATGATGTTAAAAGAAATTACTCAGGCTTTTGGCACAATATAAACAGTCAAATAGCAAAAAGGAATTTTTGCAATGCCATAAAAGAGAATAAGCACCAAAAACCTTTGAAACATGCTGATTCCACTGAGGTATAATAAATAAATAACCAAAACCAATCTAATCTGAGGTATAATGCACTGTTTGTTTACAATAACATGATGTTTATCTAAGATTACATTGGTCTAATTCCTCAGCCGGGTCTTGTGTAATGTGAGGACAGTGCTTTGAGACTGAGGAGAGTCGAAGACTGGTACAGCTTGGGCTGGTTAACAGAGTATTCCAGCAGAGGCAGAAAAATACCAAAAGGAGCAGGAGAGTCATCACTGAGCCTTCTCATATTCAGACAGAGAGGTTACATCCCATCCAACCGCTGACTGTGAAACCTTCGAAGAACCACACCTGTGCAGGTCAGTAAGGACATCCTAACTAATTCCCACAACTGCCTCAACAAAGGATCAAACTTCCAGGGATTTCTAAAGAACTCCCTGAATGCTGGAAAACCATTCCTTATTCAACGTTCCTGTACTACTTAGGAGCCACAGAATTGTATGTAGGGAACTGTCATCTCCTCTCAGCTTTGGAAATGGATTACTGACTGTCTAGAAAAAGCCCAGACCCGTGTCTGTGTTTGTCTTGCTTGATCTGAAAACCTTATGGCATGATCTGCACACATCTGATGAATGCCCTGCTATGTAAGAGAAATTGTAAAGTGGGACTGGGGTGACAGAATGCCACTTTCAACATAATTCATTTCATGCAACTGTGGAGACACCCAGACAAAGACCATCGTTATTTCACTTTATCTTCACTTCCCTCTCTACCTCTCTGAGTGGTTGTTTCAACTGTTTAGACAGAACGCCATTGACTCTTGGCTCTAGATTTATGGAGCTTAAGAACTCACAGGTTCTGTGGGTCAAGAACACTGGTAAAAATGCCACCTTGGCTCTGTCTTATAACAACAAAAGGAATCACAACTGAATAATTAAGACAAGGTCAAACTGATCTCTTCCGTACGGCTTCTTTAACACGTGTACAATCGCAACTGGCTTGATCTGTCAAACAAATGCCTGCAGAGTAATTCATCTTCCAACCGCAGTCATCAAAACTCTGCAAAATGCATGCGCGCTCTGGAGACAGGAATTTGAGCATGCCGGAGATGGGAATGTGCTCGGGAAAAAGCAGACAAAGCTGGATGTCAGCCAAACCTCAACGCACTGTGCGAGAGAGAAGTCAGGATACGATCATATCCCCCTCAAGTCCCTCCGAAATCTTCTGCAGTCCCATGGAAAGAAAAAAATGTCAAGAGTGAGTAAGAGAAAGAGACAGACAAAACAAAACAGGAGAGCCTGCAAATGATCACAAAGCACCTTGGCCTCATGTAACCAACAAGGGGAGAGAGAGGAGAGACAATGTCAGACAAGTGGTTTTCATAAAGGGGATCACTGTCCTCTCAGTGGACCACTTCACCAACTGTTAAAAGATTGTTTGTCTACAGCAGGCCCCTTCAAGCCCCCTGCAAATCCTTGCCAAGCGAGGTTCCCTCTGAGCATTTCTGGTGGGATCTATAACCCAACAGAACGAATAACCCACCGGGTCATCTGGACCAGTGTATTGTTTCACAGAGGCGCTGGGCTCGTAGACATCTCTGCACACACGAGAGTGGAAAGATATCGTGATGGATTGCCATTTTTAATGGTCCCGTATCCGGCCATGAGCGGTGCAAACTCGGGTTCTTCTTCACTCTAAACAGCCATAACTCTTTCCTTGTTATTCCTACCTGGGAGAGTTAGATGGAAAGTTTAATTAGACCTTGTGCAAGATCAGAGTAGAGCTAATGGAGGTGAGACAAGATTTAGCTCTCCTTGAAGCTGGAGCACAATTCAAAGCCATCATCGAAAATTACCATAGCCTATTAAATGCAGCACATTCTGCATCCCTGGATTAAAAGGTTAGAAGAACATCAAAACAAGCATTTTCTCCTTCTTGTGAGATGAAAGGTAAAAAACAAAATAATTAGCCTATTTGTGAAAAGTATGCTTTGAAGATGTGAGGAAAGAAATTTATTTTCTTTTTATCAGTTGTCTGTCTTTTTTAAAGACTTTTTTTAAAAAATGGAAGGAGACCAGAACTGGAGTCAGCCGTCTATCGGTCTCCATGTTGGTGCCACTGACTCTGCGTGAGTCTACGGCCTTATCACTGCGCTCTCTCCACAATTACCTCCAATTACGGCATTCAAACCACGCAGACCATGGAAAGGAGAGAAACTGAGAAACACAGCACTTTGTAATTGCTCATAAAAACTCTCAAAATAGATCAAAAAGTATTAGATTTTCAGATTTTTTAACCATTTCTGAGACTGAAAACCTCCAGATCCAAGCTGAAGTAAACAACATCCTACACAGAAGGTAATTGAGAACAGTTACTGACGTACTTCAACATTAAATATTTCACATGGGTATTAAACATTTTGAAAACGTCAAACTGTTTCTACACCACATTTCCAAACAGAATAACCTCTGATGGCTGCATTTACCTCTTACTTTGATAGAAAAAAAACAAACATTTTACATTCAACATAAGATAAGCTCATTTTCAATTTTCAGATAATGTCAACTTTTCAGGTTATACTGATGGAAATGTGCTTTCGACAGAGTTTTACATAGGATAAGAGGTTAGAGAATGTTTTCCAGACTGTAGATGAGAGTGTAACTGTTCAACTGATATGAGAGGAAGGAAAATCCCCAAAATTGGAGATACAAGCTTCAGCTTTCATCCAACAGCTGCAATATAACACACTGCTCGAGTTTAAACAAAGTAGTCAGAGTCATCGCCACCTGGATCATTTACAACATTAAAAATACAGCTAACAAGTTAATGCAATAACTTAACACTCTGAAGGGTGGCCATTCCTCATCATAAGTACTTTTGATTTATGAGTGTATTTCACTGCATCTTACTTATAATGGAGTATTTTTCCAATGCAAGAGGTTAGAAATCTCTGATCTCTTATTTATAAGAGATCTGAGTATTTCTTCAACCGATTGTGATGTCCAGAAAGTTTATATTATTCTTATTTTGAGAAATTTAATTTGACTTATCTGGAGCCATTATAAATATGTATAAGATGGGGAAAATTGTTTTACATGGCCCAGTTTGTGATGTCAGGTTTCACATCAGTGGGATTTTAACAGAAAAATGTTAAATGTTAAGTGATATACAGTAGATATCAGGCATGCTTTTTTTTAAGCCAGTGCCGGTTTCCAAGACTCCTGGAAGGTCTGCAAGAGGCTTTAAAGACTATTATGGCATCCATTTCACAGTTTCTGTCAACCAGTGATGAATGCACGACATTTACAGGAGCTGTGGGGACAGAAAAATGCATTAGCAAAAGATTTTTGTCTGGATTTGACCTAATTATTAACAAGTCACATCTGTGATGACATCTCCCCCATGCAGTAAGCTAATTCTGTAACCTAGAAATCTAGGCTAAACAATTAGCCTACTGTAATGATGTTTGGGACTGATTTGATTATCAGTTCATTAGATCTGATTTCCATCATGTTTACCATTATGGTTGGGAATTCAGAGTGCATCAAAGATATGTTGCCCCATCTGCTTATTTGATGGCGGTGGCGTTATAGTTTTGAAATCTCCCCCCTTTCAGTTTTGGGGTCAAGAAAACAACAAGGGGTTTCCACTGTCTTTTGAGAGTTTCTATTCACATCATAATGTCAGGTTTACATTCAATCTTGAACCAAATGTGAACTGAACACATCACTGAAAGGCAGCGTTCTTTGTGGGAAAAAAAAGGCTGAGGTGAAGGTGAGAATCGAAAAAAGATGATACTTAACTGCTTTATACTTAATTTAAACAAGTGTGAGTGAAGGATAGCGACTCAGGAATGTCAGTACATGTGTGCGCCTGTGTGTGCCCGTGTGTGTTTGTGTGTATATGAGGATTGATGTAGAAACCAACTTTAATCCAAAGCAGGACTCGGATTGTTGTGTGAAAAGCTCCAGGCACCCCCTGCAGCAGCTGTTTATGTGAAAAATCCCTGAAAACATTAACATTGGGAGGAGCAACAGAGTAGGGGAGTGCAGTGTGTGTGTGTGTGTGTGTGTGTGAGAGAGAGAGAGAGAGAGTGTGGGTGAACAGGGCGAGACACGGTAGTCGAAGCTGTGGCTGACCTATGCTCCTGGAGGAAACCTGACAGCCACCCACAGCTTCTGCTGACCAAACTAAAAATAAGACAGGCGTGATAATAAGTGATAAGTTGGAACAATGGTCTTAAGTTTAGATTTCGGAACTGCACTTCCCATGGCTACCCTTCAAAATACTGTTTCACACCACATATTTTAACTTGGTTATTCCTCGTTCAAAAAATAACCTTCTCTTTTTCTGCTTCATCTTCATGAAAGCCGTTGCTCTTTTTGGTGCACCAGACATCTGCCGTGGTCATTTTGGCCTCAGCAAGAAACAGCTTGGCAAGAAAACCTGATCTGAAGACATTCTGAGGGGCAAAAGAAAAAAAATAACGGAGAAATGTTGATGAATTTAACATGAGGTGGCGTAAAAAAGACTTCTGCCAAATAACTTGACAGTGAGGGACAGTTTCCCCCTGCTGTGGCCATTCATGGAAACAGACTGGAGGGCCTTGAGATGGCTCAGCTTCGCTTTTCTCTTTCTCACACACACAGATACAAATGGATGAAAATGCAAACTGCACCGATCACACGGTAGACTATGACATTCTCATTCATACATGTGTGATGGTAAAGGCACCCCTACCCATTCACATTGCACACATACCTCCACGTGCACTTCCATGCAACAAGGAGGTCTTACAAGGCTTCACATGTTTAAGTCTCTCTTATTATCATGAAGATGGGCCTTTTAGAAGTACCATCCATCTTAATTAACAAGCCATTTGTATGCACTTCAGCCCCCAAGACAAAATAGCATGGGAAGAAATCCTGTGGCCAAAGACGAATTCTAGGGCTCTAAGACATCATTAGCGGATTAAAAAAAAACAAAAAAAACAAACTTCAATAGCCTTCCCATGTTGCCTGCACATTTCATTATCTCCCACTGTTCATGGCAATGAAAGTTCAATGTTCATGGCGTTCTACGGTTGCGATCCAAAATGTTCTCCACGGTGCGAGAGTCCTGCTTGTCAATTTAGAGTTCCACATAATTTGAGGCACCTTCTTCTTGATCTGAGGCACGGCCTAACATCAATGCCTCACTGTCTGTTAAGCAAAAGCGACTGACGTATAGCATGTCGCTCTGCGGCTACTGAAATGAGCGATGCCTTTAGACGTCAAACACCAACAAACAAATGTCAGCCTCAATATGATCTGTTTTCTCTCACCAGTCCTGTGGCTAAACGGTTCGCAATAAGAAGAGTTGTTGAAAGATCACTATTTTATAGGGGTCTGTTTTGGCAGATGTCTGACTTTTCAAAATGGTCACGTCACTGGGTAGTGTGTAAGTGTATGTGAGTGCACACAAGAGCATAGAGGTCTTCCCATTGGACCTATGTCCGCAAAACAAAAAGGAAATGTTTCAAAAACAGCCTTATGGGTAATTCGCCCTCACAGCCATCGCTTTTTTCTTTTCTTTTCTTTTTTTTTTTTTGTCTGGCGGCACGCTTGAACGCAGCTGAATAGCCAAGAGACAATTCGTCTCAATTCCCCATTCAGGAAACCTACAGAGACTATTAATTGTCAACTCATAAAGGGCCCATTGGCGCCCCATGAGAGAGGAAGCAGCTCATACTCTTAGACTTTTTTCTCACTCCCCTCATTTCTCTCTGTCTCTACTATCATCCATAACACCTTTAGGTTTTCTCCAGGGTTTAGAGGGTCAGTGCGCGAGGTCAGAAGGTGATGATTAATTCCTTGGAGCAGTTGCAATGTGGGAGCCCTTGGTTACTCTGGGGTCAGAACCCTGTTTTAGCACAAGGGTATCATTTGTTAGCTGACCTTTCCTACAGCTCTGACATGTATTTTGTGGATCGGGAAAAGAAAAGAAGGGAAAGCAGAAGACTTCTGTTTTTCATTTCTGTCACTTCTTCCTTTAAAAAAATTCTCCAGACTTTTACCCCAAAAAAGAGACAGACCGCCCAGACAACAAGACTTGTGGGTATTTGGGAATCTGACAGAAAGAAATACTCAGACAACAAAAGAGCGATGCTGTCCTTCTTCTCCTCTGAATTGGGAAGTGAAACCAGCAATCAGCAATCATTCAAACAAAGGACTTCTTAAAGCAGTGAACACCAAAGTCCGTCAAAGTTGGTGTTTACTAGTGAGTAAATTTTAGTTTAGTCTAGCTGGAACAACAACAACAAAAAATCAAAAGTCATTATCAATATATGTGACAAACAATGTGGGGATGAAACACAAGATATACAGTGCATCACACACTCAGTCCACACCCAGGCAAACACACAAACACAGCCCTGACAAGTGACATATTAATTCAACATTTACACAACATTTTAAACAATGCGTCCACGAAAAGGCGGATTGTGTTCGGAACCAGAGTCTTTATGAGGTACGTTTACACTGAACAACTTCGGATAACACAAATACACACATTTTGTGTTGGGAAAAATGCAAAGACGGTTAACTAGTTATCTTACAAAATAAGATTCACTTTTATTTTCCATGTTAGTGTCCAGGGCACTTTTAACAGGATATCAATGTTGAATCCTCATAATGAAAACAATATTTACCCACAAACTGTCAGTACCACTTTCATGACTTTTAGTGGACTTAGGAAAAACATCCATATGACCAAACTGTGTCAGTATCACTACAATTGGTTCTGGATGCTACAACAAAAAATCAATTTGACGGTTACATGTCATCCAGGGCAGCAAGGGGGAAAAAAAAGAGTGACTAATGTCTAAGCCTCTGGACGTCTGGTCGATGTCAGTCAGTGCAGAGGGGAGGATTTAAGAAGGGCTGCGCCAGGGCTTACAGTGTCACATATGATCTAGTCACCGACAGGAGCAGTCACCACCTTCACCTCCACCGGTCCACCCCCTCACCACCACCACACCGGGTTGTGGTGGTGGTGAGGGGGTGGACGAATGCATGGACGAAACCAACCACTTGGCACGACGGGACACGGGGAGGGGGAGGGGGGGGGGTGCAAGAGTGGAAAAAGGGGAATGAGGGCAGCAATTGAAAGAACAGAAAAAGACAAGTGAGGCCCTAAAGTCAATCTGGCCCTCTTGTCCCTCCTTTCTGCTCCTTTTCTCTTTTTATTCACCCCTCCTCTTAACCTCCCCTTGTTTTCTCCTAACCCCCCTCCAAACTTTTTTTTTGAGGCCCTCTCTCAGCTGTACTGCTTGGATTTGTTCTACAGTGTCCTGAAGTGTTAGACCAATATGCTGTGCTGATACTGGCCTTTTCAAAAATATATATCTATATTTCTGTGGTCAAATGCTGATATTCCAAATGTTTGTTCTCAGCCACGGCTACAAAAAATTATTCAGTACGTTTGTGTAGAATTAATTCTGCTCTTTAAAAATGTCTCTGCCACTACAGTTAAAGTTTAAGGACCCCATGACCTTTCTGCAGAACAGTAACACTATGAAAAACATTAAATCTTCAGTGGTAATCTAATACCACACTAGCAGGTGCAATTAAAAAATCAAACTGATGAAAGTCATCACCTCTTTTTGAACAATCCCAGCCTCCTGCCTTCAGTCAAACCGACCGGTTCATAGTTTAGATTGATTCCTCATTGTGTCACGTCCTGCTTCTACAGGAAATAAATCACATTAAGGAGGTAATACGTATTTCTCCGTCAAACCATCCAGCTTTACACAGGGTCGATTCACTCTTTTACTACTCTGCCCATCTTCATGATAAAAAGAGAGAATTTCCCTGGTGATTTCACAGTTATCTTTAGTTGGCCTTGAGCCTTCAGGTATTTGATAGAAAACCTGTAACGGAGAGTATGGAGCTTGAAAGATGAGGGCATTTAAAAAGTAAGGAGGGCCTAGTGTTAGATGCTGAGTTGTGTTTTAATAATCCACTGTCAGTCTAACTAATGTCCTATCTCTGTAGTTTTACTTTGTGCAATCCACTCACTACCCTCACATGCACAGCCCTCTAGTCTCTCAGTCTCTGGGTCTTAATTCCTGTTTCTATTTTTCCACTGCATGCGAGAGCTCCTCTTTCATTTGAGATTCCTCTGACATGTAGTTCAGGTTTCAAGTAAATCCAGCTTTGGGCCACCACTGTTTATACCTACCTGTTTAAACAATAGCTAGAGAGTTAAGAAAAATAATAAAAAAAAAAATCTAACTAAATAAATGCTAGGTGTGCATCTCCTTCTCCTCTATGTAATTTAGCACAGCAGACTGACACAGCGAGAGGTTTATTTTCCATTACAGCGATATAATTTCCATCTGACACAAGGCTCGGTTCGTCAGTAGACCATTGAATTCTCATCTTTCCACCCAGAGAAAGGTTTTGCTGAGCACACAGTCAAGTCGTCTGTCTCACATTCATGCAGTTACACACATTCACACCTGGGAGCTGCTCAGTGCAAGCACAGCCATCTACTGTTGGCAACTAAGGAGCTTTATTCAAGCTGTTGTGGCTTGAATGAGAGTTTAAGTGCCTCTCTCAAGGGCACCTAAATGTTATTTATTGAGAAGGTGTTTCTCACTCAGGTTCTTCTCTCCATGTTTTCCCAGTTGGTGAACAGGTTCAAATTTTGCACACGCTGTTGTAATTTTTCTAAGCATTTTTTTTTTTTTAATTCAGAACAATAATGTTATTGGAATGGCTAAAATTAAACATATTGAGAAATGCTGTGTGGTTTATAAGCAGGAATTGATGATGCAAAAGCAAGCTAACTACCAACCTTCCACTGACAGCTCTGGCCTAAAATGGCTTATTTGAGGAGCTGGCTAAACAAGATAAAAGCAAGCTAGAAAGAGGGCTAACTCTGCTCTATCCACGTTGCTTTTTAAAGGGTTTTAGTGTAACCTTACTTTTCCTGTAGGTCTTTAATATGGTTCCTTGTCTCTTTGCATAAAACTTTAACTCAAGCACAAAAATGATACTTCTAAGGAATATTTTCATACTTAAGACTCCACACTGCCTTTCAGAGAGAGTCTTTCTAAGTCTTAGCTACCGCCTCTCTGTATGTCTCCACATTGTCTAGGAATGCCTTTGCATAGCATGGTAGTCTTAAGAATTGGTAGGCCAAAAAAATCTCTCCGGGCCAGATGGTTTGGCCGGACAGCAGAGGCCTGGGTTCCCACGGAGGAAACACTAAAGTTGGAGCTTTTTCAGTTACGCTTTGAGCTCCCTGCAGCACTCTGTAATACCATGATTCAAACTCATTGGGCTGCGTGATGTTTAATTGAACCACAAGCTGTTAATCCAAGGAAAGAAAATCAACTAATCCAGATTAAGGTCAGCCAGACGGGGAATGGAATTGTCAAAAGCACTCCCTGGCCTGCTGGGTACCTTTAAAGATCAGGCTCATTACTTGAAAGCCAAACATGCTCACGTGAAACAAACACCAAATGGACTGGAGGGGTTTTTGTCGTGCCGTGAGATTTTGACATAATCTCACACCATTGACTGCTTGTTTGTTTGTTTTCTACTGAACTAAGAATCCAAATCAGGAAAAGACCAGTCTGAGAAATGTGTGACTGGGCTGATCCATGGATGGAATTTTAACAAGCGAGAGTTGTTAGGTATGAGAGATCCAGGGTTATATGATAGCGTTAGCAGACTCTCATGCAGTTGATATGGATCTCACGCCACACATGCCTTTTCTCACGCAAACTTTTCGTCTTTTCGTGTTGAACAAGAGTGGAACAAGTTTGGAAAGAACTAGACCCATTACATCGAATGACTGGATAATATAGGTGGCAGTAATGTGCCAAATGGCACAAATACCAAAGAAGAACATAATTCGAGGAACAAAGCCTAATTCACTCCCTCCTTATGTTCCATATAAGCAAACACACTTTCTCACTTGCCAACAAACACACATCTAAATTTTATCTTCATCGCTCTTTCACCGTCTCTGTTATCTTCTCTCACAAAAAGAAATGACCAGACCAACATCTTATCTTTATGAACGCAGCGTTGACAGACACAATTTGAAAATAGCTCTCCGTTGCTGTGGTGACAATCCCATTCTCAGAGAAAATAGCAAGATTATGTCAATTCTGTTCATCAGGGCAATGCAACAGCGGGACACTTGGTCAGGCGGTGTGTGTGAAAGCATAAAAAAGCACACAAAAAAGCATTAATACAGCTGGACCATTCTTGTACACTTGAAGGAGAAGGATCGGCTCCAAAAAAACAAAAAAAAAAAAATTGTAACACTTTGGCTGAGTCCATTTATAAGAAAAATGTGCAAACGTTTAATAAATGCATTTAAATACATTTATTATGTACAGTATTAGTCAACAATATAATTTCTCCTGTAAAGACATGTTTTATATTATTACAACTATGTTTTACTATGTTTTCATTACTTAACTGTTTATACACCAGCATCAAGTCATGGATGCCCACAGGAGTTATACCTGTTGACAAATGCATGAATAAACATTTATATCTGCTTTACAACTGCATTCTTTAACTACGTAGTTCTATTTCTCATGTTGTATTTAATGCCTGATAAATGCCAATGATTAGTTATGGTTCATGTTATTATTGAATAAACCTGGTTTATTGCCCTCGTGTCACTCTGAATAACTGTGGACCATTGTGGTTCTGTGATTAGAGTATATCATGCACGCTGACTGGTTTGTAAAGGTCTCGTGGCCCTGTGAGGTGCTTTGGATTAATCTCTCAAACAAATGGCATCAAGCACTATACTTTACATTCTGTGGCTATTAATGCATAACAGAGGGGACTAAGCAGTAAAAGAATTCAAGTACGTGGAGGCAAGCCCACATTAATGTAATATGGGGGGGGGGGGCAAACCAAATGTAAGGCTTTATATCTAAGTTTATAGCAGTTAACATGGTCAACAATGTTTTATTTTATGTGCTGTAACAGTAATTTAAGTATTAAAACCTGAAAACCAGCTCCAGTCATTTGAAAAATTACTTATTTAGCTGACACATCTCAACATGCTTTCACATCTCTCTCAGAAAATAGTTTTAAAGCTTTAAGTAAACAGATGGGACGACTGCTTGATAATTTACAGTTGAGGATGGTCAAGCAGAGTTCCAGAGGCAGACATGGATAATGCATACCTCACTTTATCCCATAAACCCCTGAGTGATTTCAGGTGGGACTGGACACTAACATTTGTCCACAGTGTCGTTTTTTTCTCTGAGCAGTGGGGAAGACGGGGGAAAAAAAGGACCCAAATTTGACTAGGCAGCTGTGTTTGGGAAAGGAAACTATTTATCAAAAACAGGGAGTGATATATGCTGTCCTCTCTGTGCTAACCTGAACTGTGGGTGCGTTGTCTCATCTGCGGCCGGTCTCATCTGCAACTGTTCTCAGAGATCCATCACGGTCTCAAAGATAGATATGCAGCACTCTGAGGCCTCTGCAATTAGTGCATCAACAGCTGGGGAGACCATTAGACACTCCTGGGTGTTTGCTTCATCTCCTTTGTTTAGAAAAGACCGAACAGCATGGACAAATACAGGACACTAATGAATGGTGTCTGTCACTGCGAGTAGGAACGCCTGGGTGGGAGTCGGGAAAGCTTTTAAGGGTACAATGTGAATTTTGGGGCAACAATGAAAAAGGGGAAAGGGGGCTGAAGTGACGTCAAACAAAACTATGGAGAGCAGTTTGGAAAATGTTATTAAGATGTGTAATTTTTGCAGATGTTCATTATACTTTGGCCAGGGTTAAGAAAATAAGTGGTATTACAGTCCTGCCATTTGTCTTTGGAGAATAGATCATTGGCTGAAGCCTTGAATATGAGCCATTTGAGGCCGTAGTACTGTAGTGCATGCAAGGCAATTAAACCTGAATGTGAACGTAATGCTGGCGTGATGAATACTTTAGACTCTATGTCTATTAAGGCTTACTGTGGAGAGTTTCAGTGACTGAATGGGTCACATTACTGTGTGTGTGGCCACAAACAACACTTGTAGAGCCCAATTATCTGCATCAATACAAAATTCCCATTGCTGACATTCATTTACATGCATACAGACTACAGGTAGGACCCGAGGCAGGGAACATGGTGAAATAGTGAGAGTGGGAGTCTGAGAACTGTCCACCTTATCTTAAAGAATTAAGATAACCCAGAAGTGAATCACTCAACATGGTCTAAACCTAATCTAAGCTCTGGCTGACGTATTCTGCATTATCTCACCTACACTCACACGCTGCCATGCACACACACTCACACTCACACACGTATAAAAACAAACAGGGATTACAGATGCCATTTATCCACTATAAGTCAAACCGAGGGCAGGGTACGGTGTATGCACAGATGAGAAAACTTTTACCCCAAATACCCTAAATGTGGTTGAGTCTGCGTTTAGGAGATACTGAAAGAGATGAGATAAAGGCAGAGAGATTGCACTGTGCTGCCGTGGCCTCCAAAACAGTGACAGTGATCACTTTCATCCTTTTTTTTTTTCCATTGGGCTCAGTAGAGGTTCAGTAAAGGTTGTAAATGTGATCATCCGAAAAAGAGTGAACTCCTCTTTGCAAGAGACTCCCCTCGATGTTGTTTCTGGCAAATACCATGGAGCTGGCAATTGAAAAGAGTGATGCTATTTTCTGTTAAACACTCTCTTTTTTATTTTTTTGTTTGGTCTCTCTTCTCATCTATTCCTGAAATGTTATACAGTAAATATGTTGATTCTTTGGTCAAGTGTGGGCTAGAAATCGAAGGCCTGTAATCAGTTTTCCAAACCTCTCCGCCTTCGCTTGGCTGGGCTGTTTATTTCTATCTTGATGACATTGTCCAAAGTTGGTTCATGTTTAAGTATGAAACATGAGGACTTCAAAATCCATGCTTCTGTATTATGAGTAAAATCTAAGTCAGAATGGGCCAGTTTCTTCTGAAGATGAAATATATACAGCAGCATAAATACACAGTATAAAGATTGAACTTCTCTCCCAGCATGATCAAAATCTATGTGCTGAGTATGGGGATGTCAAATTTTAGGGCAATACATCTTGGTTGTTTTCCATGCATTCCACAAGTATAACACAAGTGTATTTATACAGTGCAGCATGCTGCCCATAATCTATGACATGAAAACGAATGGGATAATTAAACCACTATTGACACTAATTAAACGTTCTCCAGCATCCAGATTTAGAAGATAAACAGAGCTCAGCCCGATTTAGTTCAACTGTAGCTGACTGTGGCCATCATGGCTGTAAATCAGCTTTACAACCAGTATGTGGGATTTACAGCCTAACCAATGTTACTCACCACTGGAGGCTATATGCTCATATAAGACTGCAATGCTATATGGTGGAGATTAACAGCAGAGAATAAAAGTTTTAATGCTGCAGTGCCACACTTGATTTTTAAAGAAAATATTTGAAATCCACAGCGAGTTTGGAGACAACAGCTGGCTCAATTATCCATCACAAGACTGTTTATAATGGACAAAATAACCGGCTAGCTCATCCGTTTACTGGGATGTCAGGAGTAAATTAGTCACAGGAAATGTGACAAAAGTTTTCAAGTAGCCTCCTTCTCCATTTCAGAACAAGAAGTTTCAAAAAAAAGAAAAGCATTTAGCAGACCACTTTCACATGGAAAAAAAGTCTCAAGTGAGGAAGATCTGAGATGGCACCAAGAGTTTCCAAGGCAAACTCCACGTCTGCTATTGCAATAAGTAACACATAGCACAGAAAAAAGGAGACCCTGACAAAGAGCAGCTGAGACAGAAACACAGCTCAATAAACCAGTTACCCTGCAACAATCCAGGCTACAGATATGTTTTCTTTCTATTTTATGGTCTTTTGTGTCAAGAACTAGTGGATATACGTAAACTGACTCCTTCCAATACTTTTCCTTCTTTGGTCTTTGCTTCTAAATCAGGCAAAAACTGGACAAATAAACAATCACTAAGTCACAATGTGATTGAAACAATACCCAGTGCCATTGCTTGGTGTCAAACCACTCTGGGCCAGATCTGACCGAGGCGACACGAGGCTGAAGGAGGTCGTAAAGTTAAATCAGCAGGAGAAGGGAAGGAACGAAACACAAGGGTGGGGATTGTTGGAATTCTCACAGCACAGCCAGCACAGCTTCCTGTTATTTGTTTTGTAGTAAATGCTGACTCTCAGGGGGATATGACTGACCGTACTGCTGGACACAAGTCGCCGTCTGTCCTCCGACCGCTTCTGTTGTCTGCTTGACTTGGTGTGTCTTGTGAGTGTGAGTGTGTGAAAGCATTTACCACGACCTCATTTCCAGACTGACGAGGTTAAAGAATGACACTGCTGCAAATGGTGCATATGAAATACATATGAATACAGACAGAGGAAGTAATCACGGTACAGCAGCCAAGAGGTGCCAACCTTGGGAGCAACTGCAATAAAAGTTGTGTTTTTCTGGGTAGTTGATGGGCTATGCAGATACTGAATTAAACACTGTTGTGTATCTGAGGTGCAGAGCGGCTCCTTGTGTGCATGTGGCTGTGCAAGTCAGCATATCAATATGTTTACCAGTGAGTTATTTGACTCAACTGACTCGTCACCATAAAGTCATTCAAATCTGTGCTCCTCCATTGAAAGCCAATGGGCCGGGACCTTTCCTCGCCTCATTATCTGGTTCTGCTTCTTCTTAGCAAAATAAGAGAAAAACAGGAAAAAGAATTAAAAATAGAGAAATAGAAAGGGGGAGTAAGAGAGACAGAGTAAGAAAGAGAAGAGAGAGAGACTGGAAGGGACAAAAGGAAAAGTGTTGAAAAAAGAGGTGTGGAGAGATGCTGAGAACTATAGTACAAGACAAAGTTAAAGGAAAAAAATGTAAGAAATAGCAAGAGGAAGTCATAAACAAGCCGAGAACAACAAAAAATGGGAAAACTATAGGTAAATGGAAGAGAAAGAAAACTGGATGGAGCAGACAATGCAAAGGAAAGAAAGAAAACACAACAGAAAGAAATAACATATAGAGGCAAAGAATTAAGAAAAGCGACAAATGAAAAATGAGAAAACACATAAAAAACGAGGAAAACCGAAACGAGGACAAAGTGGTGCAGTGAGAGCCGGCTGTGAAGGACTGAGCAGACTCCACGGCGTGAGTTTTATTGTCTAACTATTTAATTGTAAATAACAGGCCTCGGCGATGTGAGCGACCATTCATTCGCCCAGACAGAGTGATTAATCCATGCTGGGCTCTGGGAGAGTGGGCAAGATGTGTGTGTGTTTGAGTGTGTGAAAGAGAGAGAGAGAGAGAGAAAGAGAAGGCTCTTTCTTTTCCTTTCTTGTCTCTATCTCACTACCCTGCAGGTCCTAATTGGTTAATTTCATAAACTTCTCAAAGGGGTGCTCGCTGAGGCCCTCCTTCCCTTTTATTGAAAAAGCAGGAGCCAGTTAAGCATCGCTACCTGCAGCTCCTCTGTTTTTTGTTGCAGAGGGGGATGAGAGTCAGATGGCGGCCACAGGGGTTCCTTCACAGGGAAATACAGCAGGGAGATAATGGGCACGTCACTCGGGCCAGACAACGAGCGAGTGCAGCACCCGGCTTGAAGCTGGTCACTTCCCAGTGTTTTGTCCATGTGAAGACTCTATGACCTGCTCATTATTTCATTCTGGGGTGCTGCCGTGATATTATAGCTAACAAGCAGGACAGGAAACTGAGTAAATAGATGTAGTGCAAGGTGATTTTGAGAAACACGCTGCCTGTTGACTGGTGGCATTAGCACTTCATGAGTTCAAACTCAGTCTAGTTATAATACAAATTCTTACTAAGTGGGGATTTAAACATCACTAAATTAAAACAGAAAACAGAGATTTGTTAGCTTGATAAATCTGTATGAATCAATCAAATGTTTCCAAGAAACATATATACACATTACTCAGGTGTTTACTAACTACTTCTTAAGTTTTATTGGTGCATCTCGATTAAGTAAATCACAAGTTTGAAACTAGCGACTAAAACTCAGGAGGAACTTTACACACAAACTCAGTGAAGGATTTACAGACTCGACTTTGTGGAACCTAATCCAGGATATTGTGTGTCCTTCTTATGTGACAGTGCTCCTGCACCACTGTCACAACTACAAATTTCTATTCTGCTCATCCCACTTGGTAACTGGAATGACTCAAATTCTAATTTTAGTCCAGCTGCATTATTTTCATGCAAGGGAGTCATTTGGCTTCATGCACAAAAGTGTTAAATGTTTGTTTGCCAACTGACCAGGGAAGTTGTTTCTTCTATATGAGGCTGAAAATAGATTTGATATGCTTGAAATAACATTCAATGAATGAACCAATTTTGTGCATTACCAAAACAGCCAACAATAATCACCCAATAATAACTGCATTAAATGGCCGCCTTCAAAATTGGTGCGGCCAGACATTGAAACGTCTACATCAGTTACTTTGCCCGCAGGAGTCGCCACGCAAATGCCGCTCTCTTGGAAGAAAGGCATTATGGAAACCTCCCTATCAAAGCTCGGGATCAGAGTCTTTAAACTGTTTTGCCCCTAAAATGAGCAAGTGAGCCGAGGCTCTGAGGCCGTGTTTACACTCCCCCTTCACAGCAAAGTGGACCCTGCATGTATGTCTGGTCCAGGGGCAGGAGATACCATCGAAGCCCCCTTTTGTTGCATGCGACGGGCGCACTGCTGCCTTTCCACCCACCTTGACCGATTATTCCTTTCATTTATTTATTCATGTGATTTTTTGCACCACAGTATCGAGCTTTTACGAGAGGAATTCCAGCCTTTGTACAGTGGAGGGCCCTTCACAACAGATAAAAACTCAAAGTATAAACAAGTTCCCATTAGGGAACTGGCAGCCAACCAGTCTTTACCTCAAAGGGATCTGCGTTATCTGCAAAGCTGCCTAGGCCTGAGTCCGGGTGATTCACTGCAGGGACTGCTACAGAGGACTTTGAGATGAGCCAGGTCTAGGTGCAACCATGGTCTAAAGGCCAATCTGTCTCTATAAAATTGACTTGTTCACCTCAAATGAAAGAACAAAGGGTGTCAGCATGTTTGGATCCATGTGTATCGTCTCTCAAAGCAAACATGCACTTTGCCATGTGTGAATTTTGTGTTTTAAGAATGCATTAAATCAACAAGTATGAGCCTCATGGACCATTAAGACTGCAGCATTCTCATGAAACAGCAAGACACATACCTATAAGGAATGAATTTCCCTCAGGTGGCATTTGTCTGCGGGCTGTTTCACTTAAGGTTTATAAATATTGTCCTGGTTTGGTACTGAAGAGGATTTTAAATCGACCGCCTGTGTGGTGATGTGCAACACTAGAGGTACTGTACTGCTGCTGCCATCCATCAGCATCACCACAGCAGTTTACAGTTCTATAAAAGTGTTACTGTGTCTTTGCCTATCTGTAAATCAGGTGTGTGGAAGACTGACATCATAAGTAACATAAGACTAATAAACCAGCAACTAAATCTGAAGGAGTTTCATAAATAATGTGTATTAAGAAGGTAGGGTGGCAATAAAAATGGAGACTGGTGCATCATGGGACTGCTGTCCTGCTGCTGAGGCAGTTTTTTTTTTTTTGTTTTCCCTCACTGAGTCTTATGAAAGATATTTAAAGATTTCAGCTATAGTCAGTGGCATAGTTAATCTGAGAAGAGACAAAGTTTAAGACAAAATTGGAATGTGAGCAGTAAAATGACCTTCCAGAAAAAATTAGTTTGCAGGATGTGTTTCAGTGAGGGAGCAAAAAAGAAGAAGAAACACAAACATTAACATCTGCAACTTTCTTTCATCTCAACTTTCTGTGCCGTTAGCCATGACCACTGTTCACATTTGCATTTACATATACGACTCTGCAAAAGCCATCTTATTTTTTGCTTATTGAGGCCACTTATCAGTTGCTGTTCCCAACCCAGCATAAATCCTGAGGATTAAAGGACTTCAAAAAAAAGACGTTTTTGAGTTTGTAGGAGGGTGGGGGAAAAAAGTGGGGGTTTTGGGGGAGCGGGGGCCGACAGGATGAAAAGAAGTTGGGGGCCCATAGAAATGCTAAGGAAGTGGCCCTCTTTTTTTTCCCCCCAAGTTGCTCAGGGGTAGGAAGTTCCCAGCTCCACCACTTCATTAATTCATGCTATTTAACAAGCGGGATTGTAGTGGGGCTTCTTCGGCCCCCTTCACACTGGAACCAACAACAGTGCCATCAGTAACTGACAACCCCCCGGGCAGAGGGGCTATGGCCTCCGGGGTCCACGCTGCAAACAGAGCCACGGGAAGCAGAACCTTGCCATTCAAGAGTTCAGCCTTTATTTGTCATCCCTGGTTTCTCCCCACCATACACATCCCCAATCACGGGCCTCCGGGGGTGGACGGCGGATTGGAGGATGAATCTCTCCTGTTTCCTCTTAGGACGGAATAGAATAAGGGGGGGTTTGCTCATCAGAGGAATCAGTATGCTCATCCATAACTTCTTAACGTTCGCTGACCACAGGGTTTGTGAGATGCTGGGAGAGGAGGAGGAGGAGAGTCGAGGTGGCAAGTGCCAGGAAAAGAAAGAAAAAGAAACAAAAAATAGTGACGTGCTTACAGACCAAATCATCCAAACTTTTGTGGCAGATTTTGCTATGTTTTTGTGGATAAATGATTCACGGGGTGTTTTCTCTTCCAGGAGCAATGAAACAACCAGAATTTGGTCCAAACAAAATTTACAGTCTGTGAAAAATGCAACAGCACAAGCTCATTTAGCCAGGTCCTCACAGATAGAGCTGATTATTTCCCACATGCTTTCATCTGGTTAGAAATAAAGAAAAACAAACTTTTTTCCCAGCAACAACAACATGGCTGCTATTGTTTTCACCTTGTGAGTTTGTGTGTCTTGGGCATCAAGGCAAAACACTGGAAACACCTACTTGTGAGCCTTAAAAGCCAAACTATAAAATAATCATATTTAAATAATCATATTTTTATAGCTAGTAAACAAAATATTATAAAATGAAAAAAAAATGGAAGCTAGGTTATCCTCTTGGTGAATTTGCCAAAATTAAATTGCATTAGAGCCTGTCTGAGAGTACGTTAAACAGAATTCCTCAGGAGATCTTGCCTGGGCCCCACATCACTCGTCGTGCCTGAAGGTGTTGAAATCGGGGGTGAAACTGCCATATCTGTAACCTCAACCTCTGAATTTCAGTCGCCCTCAGCTGTTCCGCAATTTGCCCATTTATTATCCTGCGCAACCGTCAAGGGACGGCGACTGAAAATAAACACTGCGCATGGTGTTATATAGTCCAGTGACATTATCTTGAGTCTGTTATCTATTATAGTGAGACCATAATGAATGAGGTTTAAAGAGTACATGGACGATGTCTTCTCATAGCTCATTAAGCCTAGCCGCAGTCGGCTGAGATGAGGGAAGAAGGGACAATTAGCTTTAGGCTCCGACTGTGGCTCGGCCTCATCTCTTCATTGCTAATATAGTTATTACGGGATGCCAATGGGGAGACCACCAGAGAAGGATCGTCCCTGAATTATCACAGTTGCCTTTCAGGACCATGGAAATCCTCTAAAGGCCAGTGATTCAGCGTCACACAAGGCTTTTATCATCTTCCCACTGGGGCCCAGGAGGACCCCCACTAAGACCTACAGAGCAGCACACCAGCCTCCAGTATAAACACATAGACAAGTGCTCACACATACACTGAAAACACTTGTATAAGAATCAATTTATATACAAATCAATAACAGTCATCAATAAAAGTATTGTTCTTCCTAGCTATGTCTCAACTTCACACAGCATCACAATTCGTACAGGAGCATGTTGTGCGTTTAGAGATGAAAAACTAGTTGATTAAGTGATTAGCAGACAGAGATCACAGATTCTTCTTTAGAGCAATTTTCAAACAAAAAAAATGGCTGCTTTTCTGTTTTTTTATGATAGCAAACTGAATATATTTGATGATGGTGACAACATTGGACTTTGTGAACCTGTGATTGGAACTTTTTAGTATTTTATTACATTTAACAGACCAAATAATGAATTAACTAAGAGAGAAAATAATCAGCAAATTACTTAGATAAAATTAATAATTTAAAAAAATGACTAATGTACACTCAAAGAGGTCAGTGTGCAAACTAACCCTGCTTTATTTTTGATTGTGTTGTTGATAAACACTATTGTCCCTCAATGCCATGCTCAGAGAGCATTTAAGAAAACCTTTCTCTTTGTCAAATTTAATTGTCTAATGTTTTCCAAAGTCATGGTTTGACTGATGTGTGTCTTGTATCACTTACTGTTTATAAGAAAAAAAAAAGAACAGAAAAGTTCATTACTTTATTGTGTGCTAACTTTTTCTTTTTCAAAAGCTTAGTTAAAACTCATAGAAATAATATATACTATCAGTACATGGAGTAGAATCAAGGTAGAGTCATTTCTCCCTCTGAAAGTGAAGGACTCTGCAGTGAGACAGGGATGTTTAGTTAGGAGCATAATTGCCACAGACAGAACTTTCTAACAGGCCAAACCATCAAAGCCTTGTACAAACAAAAGTCTGATACATCTCTGGAGAAGACAGCTAAAATTAATTGCTCAGTTTCGCTTTAAGAGAGGTCATCTTTTAGCTGAAATGGATCTGAGCAGAATCAAAAGTGCTGTTTATTCTTCAGATGTACACAAAGCCGAATGGAAATGCTGGCAATTAATGTATACACGTCTCCTGCTTCAGTAAACTTTATTCCCATTGTATTGTGACAGATGTAAAAAAGAATGTACCATTGAGATGACAGCTTCTTCTCTTCCTTTTTCTTCACGTCTCAGTTTTAAAACATTTCCCAGGATGCGGCACATCATTTCTGAATGAAGTAATGAGAATTAAGGACGCCATTGCTCTCAGCAACCTCAATTTTTGTTTTTTCTTTTTTTCTTTCCAACTGGCTGATGACTTTAACATACACGGATGGGTAGAGTGGGTAGACGCTGCTTTTTTCCCTTAGCCAAACAAGGGGAAATGCCTGGGAATTACCTGTTGGACCCAAGAGATCGTTCCAAGCCCCATGCCAGGGCAAAAGGACCTCTGTGCTTGCAGTGAAAACACTCACTTTAACAAACAAAGACAGAGGCAGCTCACGTCTCGAGGGCAATATTCGCTCATTAATTCCACTTAGCTCAATTTTGCACGGTTTTCACTGAACACTGAGTGACAGAGTTTCCTACAAAGACAGCACTGAGACATCTTCACTTCTGTGGCAAAAATCATTAGTTAAAGTTTGATAAGGCTACTGTCACGCTGCTGGAGCAGAGAAACTGTGACTCTGAGCACCAATTTGGCAGGGAGAAAGTTTCCAATCTGCCTCCCCGTATGACAACTTAGGCTCAAAGAAAAGAGTCCTTAACACACTTTTTCCAAATTAAATGCAATACGCCGTTACATCTGATTGCTGGAGCAAGCTTTGCTCAGCTGGGTTAAGTTAACCATCAAAACGGGTCAGTGCTTTTTAATGTAACTTCATTGCCAGGAAGGACAGCAGCCGGCAATTAATTGTCAAAGGGAAAAGCGGAAATCCTGCAATAGAGTTTCTAGGACAGTCCTGTCAATAGTCTGTAAAATGGGATGGAAAAAGAAAAATTTGGCTGAGCAGATGTGTCACAGTTCATGACTCTTTTCCCCTATTTCTGCCCTTTATTCACTCATTGTTTCTTCTGAGTCATTTTGATAACTAATGGTGGAAAAGACTGACCAGGCGTCTCTTTGAAGGCAACAAAAGCCCCCTGGGCTTGTGACATCTCGGCCTGGTAACACGTAATCTCAGCGGTCCCAGGCTGTGCCACTATTAGCATGGCAGCAGCGGTGTGCGGAGAGCCGGTCGACCTCTGTGCTTGCTCAAACCTCGGCTAAATCTGTCTGATTCTCATCAAACACAGAGGGGGGAGAGACTGAGGGGGAAAAAAACTCGAGCCTAGACTCAGTACAGACACTGCACCACACAACTCGCCTGGCAGGCAAAGCTGTCACCATTCAGTTTACTCCAGTCCTCCAAAGAGACAAGCCAGCTACAAAAACAGTCTGGTGGTGCCTTGAATCATGAGAAGGAGAGAGGGTTCAGAGAGAGCAGAGACAGGAGTGAGGTAATCTCAAGTTAATGGAATATGATAAGGAAAAAGTCTCTTTACCAAAACAAGTCAGGGTGGCAACTGAAAGGTTAGTTTTAATGGGGTTATCTCAACTTGTGTTAGGGTGGAGGCCTTGGCATTAGTGGCTGAGATGAATGCCTGACCTCTGTTTCTGCAAAGTTTCACTTCTTCTCAAGTGGGACAAGATATATTTTTGCCCCTTTCATATGACCTATTTTACCACCTCTACCACCACGTTCGCTCCGACTGCTTTTGTATTTTTACCCCCACCCCCCTGCTCTTCAAGGGTTTAACCTTGGGTCACCACCAGCTTCTTAATCAGTTCAGCACATGACCATTCCTTTCAATCCCCACATACCAGGAGAGAAGTACTCCCTGATACAGTATATTACAATAAAGAGCTCAGGACCCAAAATCGAGGGACCATATCCCCATATGAAAGCCAGGGCCCTGATACATCAATAGACAGATTTGGGTGTGGGGCAGTGGGGAAGGGCTGCGAAGCACTTCTCCAGAAAATCCACACTTCAAAAGAAGCCAGTATTAGATTGAGGGGGGGGGGGGGGGGTGTGTGAGGAGGATAGAGTCCCTCTACAAAGTCTGCCATGCCAATCCACTGTGGTCACCAAGAGAAAAAAAAAGAAAGGGAAAAAAATGATGTTGATTCTTTGAAGGATACAGGGCAGAGTTTCAAATAGCCTAATGGTTACCAGTTGGCTTATCATCATTTTGATGTCTTAAAACTAAAATTCATGGGCTGTGATCTCCCACTGTCAACACTGCACGATTTCTGAGTGTTAGACTCTCCATTGTGATCTCATTACGGCTCTTTCACCAAATGTCGGAAAGATGGTACTCAAGACAGAGCTGACTCGCTGTCAAAGGGGGCCACAGCAATTTCCTGGGTCAGCTAAAGAGCTCAAAGGTTAGAGGTCAAACAGTGCTCTAAAAGGTTGGAAGCCAAGTCAGGAGGGGTTAGAGTTCAGCCGTTGCCGTTGTATTTCTTTTTCCTGCTCATAAAACCCACAGAGTCAACCCCCCCATCTCAGTTAAAAACATTAACTAGCAGCCAAACTAGTGGGATCACCTTACGTCCAGAATTATCTCTAATCATATAATTCCTTCTGTTTAGGATGCCCTCTTAACCCGTATGAACGATTACAAATTTAGCTGTTAAAGGGCACAAGATAAATAAGTCTAACTTGCAATGACAAACCCTGGGATCAGGTCACGGTGATGACACAGTACCCAGTACTACATGTGTGTAGGTATGCAGAAACAGGGCAAAACGATGACGCTCTGAGGTCAACAACTGTTCTGAGCTTGCACCCAAAAATTCAGCGCTGCATTCTTCAGCATCAAATCATGTTCAAAATTATTTTTGGCAAGCTTTGGCAATATATTAGTTAGTGTTTTGGAACACACTGAAACACGCACAACCAGAAATTATTCCATCCTTCACACAACCTGGATGTCTGCCCAGACTAAGCCCACATACAGTATTTATCAGGAGGGAAATGGAGCCAGGGCTTACTTCAAAGAGAGCCTTCGATAAGAGTGGCCTGATAACCTTAAACCTGGACCAGTGTACTACACACTCTGATGAGTGGCCAGAACTCTTGGGTTGACACGAACTTGTAAAAACAAGAGCAAGTGCTTCAGAGCAGTACTTGACCAGTATTTAACTGGTGTTTTATACAAATGCTTTTTTTAGACAACAGATACCAATGTAAGATTTTTTTCTATTATTGGCAATATAGTTTATTCACCCAGTGGAGTGGAGCCTGTCAAACAGCATTTAGATCATCATGAGATGCTTAAACTCATAAATTGTCAGGCTAATGAAGAGACTTTAAGTGTTGGGAGAAATAATACAGTCTTCATTTTAAGTGGTAAGTAATGATGCAAAAATCAGATACATTGGAACAGGATCAGCAGCAATATTGACCTTATTCAGTGAATCAGGCTTTGACCAGATGTGACAAGATTTAAAAAAAAAAAAAGAAAAAAAAAGGTTCTTAGTCACTGTAGCATAACAGTATTATAAACTCGCAAGACAAGCACAATTAAAATTTACAGGACTGAAAAGAATGTCAGTGTATGAACAGCACCTCTTTGTTACACACTTTCTACCTGTAAATGCCCAAGTTCTTCAACTCTACACCTCAGTTTATATCACAGAATGTCCATGGAAAATGTGTAGCCCAGAAGCAAAGGTCCTTTCAGAAGTGATGTATTCTGTGTTACAGTAAAAGGCCGATATCTGACCAAAGAATCAGTCGCCAGTGATGCTCCCTGGATCGTCCACAGCAAATACAAGTGAAGAGCACTCTCCTGCAAATGAAGATGACAAACAACCTCTGCACTCAGAGGCGTTGAGACTCAGAGGGAGAGTGTCAGGGGTCAGAGAATGAAACGGCAACACCTCTGCAGCCACTTGACAGGATGAAAAAAGAGCGGGAGACAGGGGTGGCGGGGTGTTTGAGAGAGGGTGGGAGTAGCACTTGAGGCCAGAATGGAAGACACAAGCCTCCCAGCAGCAGCAGTCAGAGGCAAGGGGACACAGGGGCTACTGTTCCCATTGAGGTCTTTGTCTCCCAAGCGATCTCTTGTTTTTCCTCAGCAAACCGTGGGTACAATGAAGGCGGCATGCTCCCCTCCCCTCCCCAAGGGCTGTCAATACTGGACCTATCAGACCCTGAATGGCCAAATCAGCCTTCCCATGAAAATCAAGTCAATGACCTGCTTCCCCTGGCTCTCCTCCTTGTGAAGTGGGTGACAGCTATAATTTCAATAAGTAAAACACGGGGAGAAAGAGAGCGAGCGAGCAAGGAGAGAGTAATGGAGAGAGAGAGAAGGAGTTTTCTCACATGTTGCTGAGGGCACTTTGCCTCAGACTCGGCATCCTCATATAAAATGCATTAATTCCTTCGCTGTGAGCTCACCGTAAATGATTTGATTGTGGCCGATTCGACATAGTTTTCCGAGCTTCCCTGAGCGCCATAAAAAAAAAAGAAAGAAAAAACACGATGCTGGGAATGCTAAGACAATTTTGAACCAAACATTTAACTTCAGCCTTCTGACCCAATCAAGTGGAAGAGAAGACAGGCTTTGTCCACCTTGGCCCATCCAAGAAAAGTTAAGAGAAGGGAGGGGGGAGAGAAAGAGGAAAAGAAATGTAAAGATTTTGCCAAGCTTTTGTCACGCTTTAAGGACTGGCTTAGTCAATTGCTGTCAGATCAAGAAGACAGAAAGAAAAACAGCCGTGGTTGCCTTACATAAAAAACACTTTCTCTAGCAGCCAAGTCGGGAGAGTCCCCATAGACAGAATTACACAGTTACTCTTAAAGGATTTGCATTTAAAAGATTGCGTACAGGCCTGAATGCAGGTCGTTTCCCCGTGACCATAGAAACATGAGAAAAGGTGGAAAATTCAGTCCGCTGAACTTTAAACGACTTTATTAAAGTGTCACTAATCAGACGTGAAAGACACAAGGTTTTAGTGTTTGGGCAAACTTACAGCAAAACCAAAAAAAAAAAAGCTTAATGACCTGTTAAGAGCATTACTTTGAAAAGCCTTGTTGATGTCCCGTTTCATAATAAAGAAAGGACCATTGCTCATGTCAGGAAAAAATTAATACCTAAAATATTCTAAGAATTTGACTTCAGCATTGTGTGGAGGAATTCTGATATCAGGCCAGCAGTGTTACGAAAACAATCCTTTAATACCTGCCTCCCGCATCATTTTCAACCATTTTTGTAATAACCGAAGTGCAGTGTGGCGTTTTTGCCCAAATAAAGCAAGATATGCTTTTACATTTAAACACAGGATATGAGCGTCTCTATGAAAACTAATATTTTTCATGTCAGATCCAGAAGACAAACAAGGGAGTCATCAAAAAAGTCACATGCCGTGGAAATGAAATTTTTACAAAATACTGATGAAAAATGCTTGATTCAAAAACATTCTGGCATCTACTTCCCCCCAAGAAAATGCCAAATACCTAAGCAGAAAATTGCTACCATTACATCGTAATGGGATAACAACCCAAAGAATAATCCCTTGCTAACAATGGTGAGGTTTGAAAAGACTCCTGTGAGTCCTGCTTGGTGTCTGCCAGTGGAGCACTGCATTTTACAGCCACCAACCGGCGATGTAATCTCTGCTCAATGGAGACCTGGAGAGCGAGCCTCCACACTGGGGTCTCTATCCATCCACCCACTGATCCATCCAACCCACCCCAAAAGAAATGATAGACCTCATTTTCATTCGACAGAAACTGCGTGAAGAGGCTGGGGGTTCTTATGATTGGAAAGAATAAAACCCAGGCAGGAGGGGTTTGGGGGTGTGGAGGTTGTGAATGGGGGGGTAGATGAATTAGCATCGGTGCTACAGAATAAAAAGAGCCTCTGATCTTCCCGGCTAGTCCTAATCATATACACACTAAATGAATCATCCCGGGACTTCTCCCGAGTTAATTTCAGTGCGAGAATTAATTAAAGCGAGAGTGAACTGATGTATGCAGAGCAGCAGAAAAACAACAATGTAAACAACACCAACAATGGGGTAATGATTGCAGGGGGGCTAATTTGTGTCATAATGATATGAATTTGATTTTGTGAGAAGAAAAAGTTCGATGAGGAAAACAAAAACGCTTTTTTTGAAGATGAGAGGTTTCCAAATGATGAGGGAGGCATGTTGGTGCTCATTTCGACTTCTTAGCATAAATCCAGAATAATGCACTCAGGATCGTGATCCACTGCAAGAGGTGCACAATCTGATTGGTTTCGCGACTATGAACTGCAACATTTTTAGTAAAGTAACAAATTTATTTGCTCAAATCAGAAAAATTGAAACATTTATACTTTGATAGTAACTGGGCAAATTCCATCTATTGATGAAGATCATGTAATATGTTGGAAACTAAGGGGATTCTGTGATGACATGGCTTTAAAGTGAGCTCAAGAATGTAGTAAGATCAAGAATGGACTTTGGCCCTCAGAAACTAATTTGCATTAGCACATAATTGTTAAAGAAAATGCAACTGATGTCTGCACAAGATGTCTGCAGATGCATTTAATATTTTTGCTTTGGCAGATCCGTTCAATATAAGCAAATTTTCCTGAGATCATGTGTCAATGAAACAGAGTGATTTCCTCACTTGATTGACCAGTGTCTCATAAGCTACCAAACTACTGATAATGTTGAATAATATGTAAAACACATCACTTCTTTTGAGTCAAATTAGACATAAGACACAAGAAATAGCAAATAAAGCTTTTATAAACTAACTTTAGGGCAAACTGCCCTAAAACAGAAAACAGAAAAACAGAAAATGTCAAAATGTACATTTATTTATGTGAAAATTCCCTGTATTATGACTGTGACATAAGGCATCTACAGTAAATTCAAGAAAACTAAAATCAGTTGGCATTAATGTCAAATGCACTTCATACTTCAACATTTACCCTCTTTGTCATCTAAGCCCCGTGTGGGGGAAGAGGGGGTATTTATACAGTCCCAACTCTTGTGACAGACTGGAGGAGTTGTTGTGTTAATACCAAACAGCAGCATGTCCACACAGCCTGCATATGGAGTCATATGCTGGGGGCAGACGGGGCACTTTGACAGTCAGGGGATCAAACTGGTTCCATATGACCACAGCTGGCATTGCTCAAGGCCTGGGGCAACTACGGCTTCCTCACAGTCCGAGTAAAGGGCTCGTGCAAACTCAACAGCGGGTGTCGTGTATAAAGCCTGCAAATACATCTTGAGTTTCAAAGGCGATTTGAAATCTGATGCCAGTGCCCTGTTACGATTGATTTCCATGTGGAGAGTTTCAGTCCTGCAGAGGATACCCAGAATTCAAAATGAAAAAAGTCTTACTGTAAAATAAGGCTTGATCTCTGACAATCAAAGCTACTATGTGTAGAATTTTTATGAGATTATAGCATCTTGTACTGATGGCATAATTTGTTTGTGTAAAGAAATGTGTTTCTTCACCGAGTGCAGGTTTAGCCTTAAATCCTAGATCATCAGTAAAATACCATTTCAATACTATAACTATATACTACACTAAAAAACAATATCACAGTCCCATGAGACATGACAGAAGTACAGAAGGTTATATTTCAATCTCACTTCTAACTAAAGCACAGTTTTGTGAATGACGTCCCATGAGGGCGTCAGTAAGTGTCTCAACAGAGAGAAAACGCTTCATAAAAGAACAGCAAAGTGCAGGAATCCATAGTCAGCCGATGAGGGACAGAGAGAATATTCCACACTGTTTTACTGCCCGGCCTGCAGCGAAGCATGATGGGAAGTAATAACCACATCATTACCAGCAGCGCCTCAGCCTTGTCAGACGTCAGAGGAATAAAGGAAGCATGCAGAGTTCACACTCAGGCTGCCAGTCTACCGCGCTGTAGGACTCTGTCACACATGTGAACATACATACACACATATACACAAACATTTATCGGCCTGATGAAACACAATCACAGTTTCTAAAAGAGTATGTCCACACACATACTTACTGACACACATAGCTGGTTGTTTAGCTGCCAAGACAAGAGGCAGTGCTTCCGCTCAGGTTCTGCCAAGTAAGGTCAAAGGTCACACGATTCACTGGGAAGAGCCCTGAGAGTGTTGCTTTCCATTGGATCACTCACTCATTATCAAATAACTGCATCAAATGGCATGAAGCCTCTGCAGGGTCATGTGTAAATCTGCAAGTGGAGGGATTAGCACCAAGGCAGCTGTCATGACTGAAGACAGCAGCGATTTTAATGCAAACGTATACACACATGCACACGCATTTCTCCCTCACACACATAAGGGCTCTCCTCTTTCTTTCTCTCTAAATTGAATCTAAATTCAGTTTATACTGTACTCTGGGTGTGATAGGTAATTTAATAAAGTAATGCCAACACAAGTTGTGCAAGGTCTGCAATGCAAGTAAAGGACAAAAAAAAAAATAATAAAATTTAACACTGCACTTTTGTGAGTTTGTGGGAACTGAAAAAGCGGCTCAAATCAAAGCAGTAGATGATGAGAAATCCTGACTTTTAGTCCACAGTAAGTATCATTCTCCAAAAACACCAGCTCCTACATTTCCCATGAAGCACCGTAATAGTATCACTATTCCTGATAATTTACAGTAGGTGGAATTTTCCTTTAAAATCGTAGCTGCTTAAAACTAGTGAAAAAAAAATCTGCCAGTTCATGGATACTGACAGTCATTTCTAAAGTTAATTTATATTGGAAACAAGTTTAAATATTGTTACTGCACTGGATGTTTTTTGGTTTGTTTTTTTAAGAACTCTGTTATAGGAGCAATGACTTCATAATTTATAGATTTTTTGCAGTGTGAACAGCATTTGAGGCAGATTTTGAGGAGCTAAGTATAAGTTTCATGTGTTGCATTGTAGTTGTATACCTCTCTCTCTCTCTCTCTCTCTCTCTCTCCCATATGCCCACAGTCTTCTGCACTCACTCTGCAGACCTCAGTGTAAGTGAAGCCCCAATAGCAGCAGCCCCCTGGAGCAGATAGAGACATAATGTAATATCTGATCACCCTCCATGTAATACCATAAGAACACAATGTCCTGGGAGAGAGACTTCATTACGATCTGTCTGTCAACAGCAGGCCAGCCAAGTTTAGACAAAGTTTTGGATGATTCATTTTTCAGTGAGCTGTTTTTTTTTTCCTCATCTTGGTGAGCTACGTGTCAGTGCCAGAGACGCCAAGCGGGATAACTGCAGAAAAATGAGGAGAGAGCGCCAAGATTTGGTAGATTGTGCAAAAAGTATGCAGGAACAGTGTTTAAGGCTGAAGGCATGTGCTGTTATAAAGGAGGTATGCATGTGAGCAGGCAGACACACATGTACTTGCACAAGCATTCACAAACAATGCATACAAAGTCAAAATAGCCCAGTGTTTGAAAGGAAAGACCATAAAGTCAACTTTGTGGACAGCACATTGTTAAATTACACCTCGACATCCCCGCACAATAGAGCCCAGTGAAATTAGGCCACTGCATCCATTTGCATAGGAAAATCACAGAGTGGGCAAAAAAAAGAGAAGAAATAAAATGAGTAAAAATAGCACATTGTCAACGAATGTAATCGAAACCAGAGCCACAGCTTTCTCTTCTGCCCCTTCAGAGATCAAAACGGTCAGACTTTCCCTTCGTTTGCAGCCTGAGATATCACCAACTTTAATAAAAACATAACTTTCGTCTGACAACAGAGCCAAAGAGGGCAGCTCAGGTACCCCAATTGTGAGCAAGAGCCTCAGTCACGTTGACTAGGCCCGTACTGCGCTGCCCAGAACCCTCACCAGCTGGTTTCAATTAAACAGGCCCAACTGGAGAGGGGAGAGGAAGGCCGCATTCACCAAAATGGTTAGCTATTTCAAGCCAGGAGTTCTTTCTGCTCTCTGTTTCAGACAGCAGATCGGTTGTTCAAAATTTGTGTAAACACAGTGTTTTGTTTGCTATCGAGGGCGAGCCTTTGCTCGCTGTCATGCAGAGCCACACAGTATACCGTGCAAGATGGAAAGCTTGCATCTAATGTGCTTTATGATATTGCACTGAAAAAGATGCTTTAGGATTACTGCCTTGGAAATAGAAAGCAGCAGCGCCAACACAGAGCCGACTCTGATCCAAGAATCTCCCTGAATGAGATAATAATCCTCCAAAGTGAGGCTCATGCTCTGCAGTTATTGTCTTGGTGACCACAAGCTATTTTCCTGAGACGTTCCACTCGGCTACGTGCTCAAACAACCACAGCCTTTCTGTAAAACGACCCATGGGAGGATGATGTGTACGGGCAATTTAACGAGGGAGGAAGCTTGTGTGCTCTGGAGGTTTGCAAGGTGCTTCAGAGTCAACAATGCTGCACAGAAACACCTGATAAGAAGCACCTGTCAGTTCAGTAAGAGCTTAAAGGGTCAGTTCACCTAAATCTCCAAAAGAAATTTTTCTCCCTTACCTGCAGGTGATGATGTTTTTGAGATCTGTGCCTCCACTGTAACGGGACCGATCTCAAAAATGCAGACAAATAAGCCAAAATCAGTCTGCACAAACAGAAACCTCCAGAGGTAAGTGAGAAAATATGTTTTTGTAATTTTGGTGAACTGATCCTTTAACAATTCAACCTTGGGTTTTCCTTTTTATTTCCCAAAATAAAAAGGAAGCAGCATTTAAGTTGTAAAAATGAATGACAATATCATATTTATACTCTGTTTCAACTTGTTCCAGCACTTTCTGAAGTCTACACTGAGTAAAATACCAAAACCCAAGACTCCATGTTTTCTGCAGCTTAGTGTATCATTTTATATACTTTTCCCCAAAATCCAGCCTGAAACATCTGATATTTTTTGAAATCTTGAGATTTCCACTAGAATTTAACAAAGTTCTGTGGGTCTGAACAATGTTTGACTATGGAGCATGACTCCCCCTTCGCTGGGTCAGTGGGGTTTTAGAGGTAAATGATGGTCCACAATTACTGTACAGACCTCTTTAAAAAGAAGGGGTATGAATGATTGGAAAACAAAAAGCACGAACATTAAAAACGGCTATAATAAGGGGAAAAACCCATTAAATCACACGAGATAGGTCAGAGGATTTTCAAGGTCCGAGACAAGGCCAACAAGCTGTCAAATGAAGAGCATGACCAGAAATACGACTAACACTCTCTCACATGATTTTAAAAACTTAACAACTTGCACAGAAATCCAGTGCCGGAAAAGTCATGCAGGGACATTTTGAGAGCTGAAATATTTCAATTCCAAAACTGAAAACAGCTGCTAATCGACTGTGGCTTGGCTTATTTTTTTTTTATTTTTTGAGTTAAGATCTCTGCAGAGAAAGCAAGGAAAGACACACAATTTTCCAAGATTGAAAAGTAATAATCGCAACAACACAACTAGAAAACATAAAAAATAAGTTCTGTACAAATGCTAAATCACAATATGGTTAACCTCTTAATAAAGTTGGAGTGTGTGCTGCACACAGAGCAGGAGCTACAGTGGATCTCCTGATGGAAAACTCATAAAATAAGAGGGGAGATAACAATAACACAGGCTCTCGCTCTCTGGTGCCAGTCTATCTTTGCTTGTCTCTTGTCTCTGACACTAAAGCCCTACTCCAGCTCTCCCTCCCTTTCTCCCAGCTCAAACCTCGCTGCCCCCCCACCCCCACCCCACCCCCCTCCCGCTCCTTTCCTCCCTCTTTTTCCTCCCTCCATCTCCCATCTAGCTCCTAAATTATCTGTCCGAGCTGTGGGAGATACCCCTTCCTGCCTGGGGTCGCTTGTCTTACCACAAGCTGGGGAGATGAGGTGTGTGCACGTTTCAGTGTGCGTGTACACGTGAGAACATTGCAAATGAAGCACAAACACACATCCCCTCTCTCCTTCTCGTTTGATGTCCCTGGAGTTGGGAGGGATGTGACCGCACTAAATGTCACATTGGAGGTGTCGTTGATGGACGGCCAGCGGGAAGTGAGATGAGCAAAAGAGCAGGAGTGAGCACTTTTTTCTTTTTCTTTTTTTTTGAGACAAAAAGCAGAGAGACAGGTCAACAAGGCACCACAGTGAAGTCTGAGCTCTGAAAACAATGGAAATTTGCAGTGTGTATTTCTGCATGTGAATGTGTTCGAGTGTTTGTTGATGCTAGAGCTCAGTAAGTCACGTGTAAGAACAAATCATTCTGTAGCTGGGATCCATTATTACCGCAGAGAATATGTGCCAAAATCAACCCTCCACTCTCCCTCTTTCTCTCTAACTCCCTGCATTTTACAAGTGAAAGTAGTGGAACATAATTTTTTCTGAGCTGGACAGACTCGGTCATATTTTATGGTCCCTTCACAGTCAGAGCAGAGCAGAGAAAAGTGATGAAGAAATCTCTGAGATGTAGTCATTCTCAGGCCAAGATCCCTCTGTAGCACTTGGTCAGGGAAAATGTACGGTCATAGCTATACCTGATCATTCCCACTTAAACTACCTCCAATCAACCTTGCTGTGGTTGAGTGACTATAAAGCTTGGAAACTTTAGATCACGGCTTCTGATGGACCTTCTGATTGCACTTGAAGAAATCCCTCCCTCTCAGTACAAAACGGTAAACGGCTCCCTTTTGATCACGCCTGATTCTGCAGACCAAAGGAGAAAGGCATTCTCAGCCGAGATTAATACTATTTCAGTCGCACATTTGGTTCGAACATGTGCGCTTAAGACAGAGGAATGACCCCTCCCAAATGAGGCATGACAATCAAAGTCAACAAGAGAAATGTATCTCTGATGTGAAAATAAACCTGATGATGCAAAACTCTGCGGAGCATGCACAGCTATGGCAACAATCATTTATTATTTTAACCCAAGGTCCTACATTGACTTTGCATGAGGCAGAAACGGGGCAAAAAAAAAAAAAAAAAAGGCCTGCGGACAGTCAACCGCAGAGCTGAAAGAGTTTTCTTTAAATGCTCATGTACATTCCCTTTATAAACATAATTTAGCGGCAAACCGAGTTTAAAAATAGACTGTGTAAATAATTTTTGTTTTAACCTGTTTAGAGTAGCTGCAGGGTGGGGTTACCACACCAGGACAATTCAGTTGGCCACAAAAGACAATACCATGAGTGCTACAAAGTTGAAACAATACCACTGAAATCTCAAGGTAATTTACTGTACTATTTATTTTTACTAAGTCTAACAAAATCAGTTTTACGGGTGCAGTAAAACTTAACCAGATCTAGGGCTGGGGATTGAGCCTCAATGCTTCTTTGGTACAGACCGAATTGTGACCACAGCAGCATCAAACAGTACCAAAAACTGGGACTGAATACCTAGTTTAGATTCATAATCTTGTCAGCTTACTCTTTTGATGTCACAGTTCCTGATTTAAACCAACTTTATACTATTTTATCAAGCAAAATTCTTTTGACTTCTTGTTTATATGCAATTTTTAGCATCAGAGAACTTGGGTCTCTCCTCAAAACAGACATTTCTTCACTTCAAGATATAAATGTTGGGAACCACTGTCCACCATCATTTTCACAGTGATACCAATGCTCAGGTATTGCACTAAAAATGTACTGACAAATTGTGTGTGTTTCTGGATATCATCACTTCATTTATTCTGGTTTTTGTCTGCGCTGCACACGGTTTTAAAAGCCATTATTCCAATTACACACAATAAAGTCTTTAACTTGAAGATTTTGGATTGTAAGCAGGTTAAGACAAACACAACATGATACACAAACAAGCAGAACCACAATGTAACTTTGTATTACTGGAAAATTCTGTCATGGATAATGAATCTGACTCAGTCAAGTATAAAGAGTCTCTCCAGAAATAATCTGGCCGGTTGGTAAAATACTGAAAGTGACTGGTGAATTGTGGGAATTAACAGCCTTTGTGGCTCGTGGCCAAAAAAAAGTTAGTTTTGCTCGTTCATTAATGATGTGACGGCTGGCTTAACTTTATAGAATATGGCACAGCAGAACAATATGAGCCCGCCTCTGACTTTTCAGCCACGGGTTTGACAAACGTGTACTATGAGCCATGGCAGTCGCTGCTTTCTGATGAGAAAAAAGTCAAAGACAGTGAAATGTGAGGCAGCTTGTTGTACACATAGTTAAAACTTTGAGACTTCGAGCTGTCACAGCTCCACAGAAATGCACAAAGCACCATTACTTTAACATTCAGCTAACGTGGTCAAAAAATTTTTCCAAACAAATTTACACTGTGCCACAAAATAAATGGAACAAGACAAACAATAACAAACACTCTCATGTAATAAAGGGACATAAACCACTAACTTCATTAAGTTTGAATCTGCAGAACAGAAATCACAAAGTGTCCCAATGATCTTATTTGACAGTAACATAAGCATAATAATCAAAATTGAACTGAATTATTTTGACTGAGGCTACAATTTAAAGTTTTCCTGCACTTAAGAAGGAGTTTGAACAGTGTTTGGTCAGTGTGTGTGTGTGTGTGTGTGTGTGTGTGTGTGTGTGTGTGTGTGTGTGCGCGCGCGCATGTGTGTGTTTCTGGCAGCGTTTGCTTGCATGCATCTATGCATGAGCGAATGTTTATCCAACTTTTATGGCGACTGTCTCGTAAAATGGACATACGCTCTGAGACAAGCGGCACTCTGCAGCACCGGTTCACACACAGGTTCACCCAGAGCGACCACCTACCAGGAGGGCCTGGCAGATGAGTCACCTCCTTGATGACCATTTCAAAAAAGCATGTCCAGCCAGATTACTGCATGAATTACAACCTTGGTTATGGCCAGGACTACAGCAATACCACCCTTTCTCAAGCACATGTGGACAAGAAAAGACACAGTCAAAATATCACAATTAGACCATGAATTACAATACACAAGGATGCAGTTTGTTCTGCATCATTCCTCATCCAGTTCTTGTAAAATGGGCCTTCTGAGGAACATGAAATTCAATACTAAGCTTGTGTATAATTCAAATGTAATCAAAGCCTTTTTTTTAATTCAATTTGATTTGACAAAGAACTTTAAAAGCAGCGCTCAGGGGCCTAACTGTAACACTGTTCGACCTTTCTCTGGAAACTGTGCTCATCAATATTTCAGTTTTTATTAATACTCTCCCACACAGACACAAATACACAAGCAAAAACCAGCATCCGTATCGTATTGTCCAGCCATACATGACCTTCTCCTCCCTGCCCAGATGACCTGGCTGCCTTCACAGGTTTTATATTTCAGGGTGTTTTTTTTTGTTTTACCCTTTATCTCCTCTACAACCTCAACATCACCTCTGATGCCCTAATCACACGTCTCTCCCAGTTCATGTTGAAGGATGTTCAGCATCACTAAAACACAAACAGCTTCTCAGAGACACAAACAGACAGGCAGACACAAAGGAGATGCAAAGACACAGAGATATATACAGCCTAACAAAGAGGATGATGAATACAACAGAGATCAAGCTATCCATAGCAACAAAGATCAACACTAATTTCTATATCTGACTCAGCCATCTGCATTCCCCGGCTGTGATGTACAAAAGCTCTGGGCAGGCAGATTGAGCCCTCTTGCCCCCACCTTCTTAGGACATGTTCCGGCGCCTTGCCCTTGCCTCTTCCTTGCTACTGTGCCTGTGTCTGGCACTTCGAGAACCCTCCTAAAATGCTTCCCCCCACCACTCCTCTTCCTTCATTCCCACAACTCCCAATAACACAGTCTGACATGTCCAGAACCCTCCCAAAAACACTCTTTTCTTTCTTCAATCTCCTGAGTCCACACAGCTCTACCGTACATCCTTACTGCTGAGCAGAGGGGAGGAAAGCTGGCTGACAGGGACATCCATACACACTCCTAAATCTGCCAAGCCAAGACACTGGCACAGACAAAAAAATAATAAAAGTCTCCCGAATCGCGGCTGGGCATGTGCAACATTTTATCTGCGAAGGCAAAACAAAGGAAGGCCTGTTGAACACTTTGACCGTGTTTACTTTCAAGGGGGAACAATGCCTTTAGGAGGAGGGAGCAAGGACTGATGTGGCACTGGAGGGCCTCTCTGGAAAAAAAAGCACTTCATTCACCCTAAGTTTAAGAAAACAGTTGTAGCAGTTCAATCTACAGGGGCTACAGGGTTGGAATATGAGGAGGACTGTGTCTGATGAGGGGAGAGAGCACAGAAGACAAGAAACAGAGACAGTTGAGGTGACAGGGAGATCTCTGATGTCTTAATAATTCAGCGATAGTACCTTTTTTCTTACTTTAGACGAATACTCCATTAAAAAACCTTTATGTATGGAAATAGGTTTTACGGCACCGACTTGTGTTGGTTGTGAATGACAAACGTACACAGTGACAACACAAGCAACAGCATTTTGATACCGTTCATATTCTATTGTATTTGTTGTGAATCCAAACTGAATACAGCTGCTACTGTAGGGTTATAGGGTTTATGGTGGAGTGTTCCTTTAAGACCTGCCTATCATGCATGGTCTCTGTAGAGCTTGAACTCAGGGGGATTCACTATTTTCTGACAATATATAAACCAAACAACTTATCAGTTAATCAAAAATTAAATCACAGAATAATCGATAATGGAAAACAGTCCTTAGCTGCAGCCTACTCCTGAGAATGACCTTTGCACTTGTTCTCTTATTTATCTGCTAACATCGCCAACTAAAGTTCACTGTGCGTGTTGGAAATTAACAACTGAACCCAAAACTGTCAAAACAAAATACGTGGCAACACTTGCAGAGGCTTCCTTTAACATTAGGGGAAAAAAATTCAAGGTTAAATCCAAGCCCAATCACACAGAGCAGAAACTCTCTTCCTCACTTCTCTCTAATACTGGAAACATTCAAGTATGATGCACTTCCGCTCATTCCCCAGTCAGTGATGTGCAGGTGTTTTGTCTTCACCAGCTGATAGGAAACACCTGCTGTCACATCGCTGATCAGGGTTGTGGCCAGAAGTGGAATCACCACTTGAAAGTTTGAGCTCATGGACAGGAGTCTGCCGTAGGTGATTCAGTGTGACTTCACTCAGTATGAGGTATGAGGGGGAAGGGCTTCCCTTCACTTCTAAACGAGGACATCGGAGGATGTGATGAATCAAAACTTTGAGGGAAATAAAAAACATCCTCCTTAAAACTATGAATGGAATCTGGATCGACCAACAATGGATGAACCTGCTGCCAACAGATTTTTTTTCAGCATCTTTCTCCCAACTAGTTACTAAGAGGAAGGAACACAACGATTTCTGGGTAATGAAGTCATTGGAACAACATTCCAAACTGCCACTTAGAAGCTACTGCAGTAGAACAGCCAAATATGATCCTTTAACTTTCTGTGAGTTATTGCACAGCCACTTGTAGGCTTAAAGAAATGCCCATCACACATCATTCATGACCCAGATGTGAGACAAAAGGAGTATACAGTCCTGCAATGATAGATCTAATCAACAATCAGTGACAATGCCGCTCAGTGTGCCTTAAATTGCCCCCTGGGGATAAGTAAAGTTTTCTGAATCTGAATCTGAATCAAACAATCTAAGATGCCAAAACTTCAGGAAATAACCCAGAATGCGCTCTTTCCATAACAGGCCCAGCAAGGTCCTGAGTTGTTTAAGATCAGAATCATTGATAAAGCATGTCCAGCCAAATTCTCTTTGCTTGAGTGTTTCCAAAGCATCAAACATGGTGCATAGCAGGGGGGAAAAAATGTCAGCTTTCCCTCATGCATCCAATCAATGGGGAGAATGGGAAATGGAGAATGTGAAAGGGTCACAACCCCAGGGATGAAAATAATCCCCCAGTTGCTACCGGGTATATGGTGTATAAACACTGCACTGGAAAAACATTAGTCTAAGTCTGAAGGTTTAAACTATTGTACCACAGTGTGCTTTGAGGTCCCTTTGACAGAGGCGATACAAATAGAACGAATATAACCTGTTCATTTGTGCTGTTAAAAATACAGCTATAAACGACTGCCCACTGCCCTCCAAGCAGATCTCACGCTTCTCAAAGTGGAGAGATTGACCACCCAGCCAGGTGGCATGGTAAAGCCATCTCTCCAAGGGGTGAGAAAGTTCAAGCTAAGCATGAAACCAATCTAGAGTTTAAAGTTTGGGAATGGAGCACTGAAGAACTATATTCTCTCATTAGCCCAACAGTAGAGTCTGCAGGAAAGCAGATTGCCATCTTCGCTGCAGGCAAAGTGAAAGAACATTTGATATTCCCATTTGGCCCAAGCAAACCTTTAAGTTAACTTAGCTAACACGATTTTGCCAAGTAATCCTTGATTTCAATAATATGTGAGTTTGTCTCCAAATAACTGATTGCTGTGTTGGATTTCATCTTCAATATCTGCAGTGGTTGAAAAGGCATCAATAACAGCTGTCAAAGGCTTCCCGCTAATCTTAAACTCTTAAATCATTCCACATCAGGCATTTTTGAAATGCAGTAACACAAAACACTCTTCTTCTGAGGGGAAGAAGAAGGTCACACCTTTTTGTTTTTGCTCTAAAAACTCCAATTTATAGTATAAAGTATGTGTGTCATTAAGCCTGTGATAACATGGCATTTTAAGTCCTGGTTAAAATTTCCAAAACATATGGAATCACATTTGTTTTTCATTTGACTGGTGGCAAGGCCTTAGCCACCCAAAACTGAGTTTAGGGTTTCCACACAACACTTCAGAGAAATTAACTCTGTCTGTTTTTTAGGGAAAGCCTAAAAAAGGTGCATCGCATAATGCAAACTCAGTGGACAGCTTAGGTTTCACTCTCTCTGCCCTTAGTGTCTTTCACAGAGTCTTAAGAGGTCACCCAATTTTAATGGTCACTTATTGCCTGTGGAGCAGTTCCCGGTGGTATAAAGGTACCTCAAGACCACCCCAGTGCCAAAACAGCCTGAGGCCCAAAGGCTCAAAGTAATACTGGCACTGATGATGCATACCTGCACTGGAGAACCATATGAATTACTCTTTTTTTTTTTTTTTTTTTTTATTTCTACATGAGACACTCAGGAAACCATCGTGGGCTTTGAACCCAAAACAGCAGCCATGAATGATTTATGTCTACAGTGGGGAAATTAAAAAGTGGTCTTTTTTGATTTGTGCACTTCATATCCGCTGATAAGAATATTTCTGTTCATGAGAGCACAAGAGGAATTTGTTCAGAAGACATGCAACACTTATTTCCCTTTCCAAGACTGATCAGATATTAGAGGAGGCACATTCAAGGTGAATTATTATGGCTAGTATGTTGTTGGAAATGGGAACAATAAAGTTATCAAGCCAAAGAACAAGGCCTTCTTACTCATGTCCAAGAAAATGATGATTTAATATAATGCAGAGCCATGCGTAAAAAAGGAATTTAATTAATGAGCAGACAAATGCAATAGGTGGCTCTGTTTTTTGTGTGACTTGGACAGTCTCACTCCCCGTTTTTTCCAGTTCAAACCTTGATCTCATTACATTTATTCCATCCAAATGTCTCTAGCAAATGCCAGTGGGTGAGTTCATGCACTCTCCTTGCCAAACAGAACAAATAGACAAATAGTGCAAAAATATAAGGTGGCTTTCCAGTACCTGTGGAGAGTTCAAAAGTCAGCAATGCACTAACCTCAGCACGTTGCGTTCGGGGCTGGCTGGCATCTGTCTCAATGGCGTACACATCCACCAGGTAGAGGTCAGAGCCTTGTTCTCGGTCCAACTCTGCAGCCGTCTGTATCACTCCAGTGTTGCGGCCAATGGTGAAAAGGCGCCCCACGGCTTTTCCACCGCTGCGCACTGCCACGATAAAATACTCCACTTTGGTCGCAGAGCCCCGTGGGCTTGAGGCATCCAGGGAGATGACATTAGTGCCTGGTGGCTGGCCTTCTTTGAGGATGGTGATGTATTTAGGCTGGGAGAAAACAGGCCCATCCATCCCTTGGAGGATGATGGTCAGCTCAGTCCTGGAGGTCTTGCGGTCGGTGCCGTGGTCAGTGGCTGATACTTTGAGGGTGTACATGAGTCGCGATGGTACCAGCTGGGAGGCCAGGCGAATATCCCCACTGTACCTGTCCATGATGAAAGTGTCTGAGTCTCCCTCCACGAGCTCATACTCCACTTCCCCGTTTGCCCCCTCATCAGGGTCAAAAGCCACCACTGTTGTTAGGATGGAGCCGATGACTATGTTAGGCTCAGCCACAAGGGCATTCTGCGATACAAAGGTGGGAACATTATCATTCTGGTCTGTGACCCATATTGTGATATTTTTCAGGGCAAAGCGGCGAAATTCGGCTGGAACTGCCTGGTCTGTGGCTTTGATTGTCAGCTCGAACAGATTGGAGAATTCCCTGTCAATTTCCTTGTTGGTATATATGAGCCCAGTGTTCGGGTCAATGCTGAAGTGGTTTCCCCGAGGAATCTGCTGAACAATGGAGTACTCCAGCTCCCCATTGATGTCTGCGTCTGTGTCATGAGCTGTAATTGTCATGACAGAGGCTGAGATGGGAAGATTTTCAGGGATGGATTTGAAAATGTCACCAGGAGTAAATATGGGAGGATTATCGTTAAAATCCCTGACATGAATAACCACAGGAATGGATGAAGAGCGTGGTGGTCTGCCATTGTCCTTAGCAGTGATGTTAAGTCTGTAAAATGACTGAGTTTCAAAGTCCAGCCTTTTAACCAGAAAAATGCTGCCAGTGTTGGGGCTGATACTGAAAGTGCCGTGGTTGTTTGTGGCTGTGATGCTGTATGTTATATCTGCGTTTTGACCTGAATCTGCATCAGTGGCAGTCACAGAGGCCACCAACTCTCCTATCCTCATATTCTCCAAGACGTCAACAGACAGTGAGGATTTAGGGAAGGAGGGGGAGTTGTCATTCTCATCCAGGATGCTAATACTGAGCATGCAAGAGGAAGACAAGGCCACAGCTCCAGCATCAACAGCTATGATTTTCAAAGAATAGGAGGATGTAGATTCATAGTCCAGTTTCCCAGCTAATGTAACCTGTCCAGAGCTGCTATCAATAGTGAACTGTCCCTCCTCGTTGCCCTCAGCGATGTGATAATGCACCAGTCCATTCTTATTCTCATCCACATCAGAGGCAGAGACTCTCAGCAACTGTGTCATGTTTTGAGCTGACTCTGAGATGGAGGCCTGGTAAATGTCTTTGGTGAATTTAGGCGGGTTGTCATTGATGTCTTGAATGTAAACTTGCACTTTGGCCTGGTCTCTGAGGGGCTTGGGGAGACCCTGGTCTGACGAGACGACCACGAAGCTGAACACGGTGGCGCCTCTTTGTCTCATGAGCAACTCACGGTCCAACTGCAGCGTGCTGGTCAACTCCCCTGTGATGGCGTTCAGCTCAAAGTTGGGCTGTGGAGTCTCAAATGTATATCTGACCTCACTGTTTGGGCCAAAGTCCTTATCCTCAGCAAAAACCAGCCCAACCAGCGAGCCCCTCGCCTGCTCTTCCTCAAAATGAAACACATAATTGGTGCTGTTAAAAAGAGGACGGTTATCGTTTACATCGTCCAGAATCACACTGACATTGACAGTGGCACTTAGCGGTTCCACAGCACTGTCTTTAGCTGCAACCACCAAGTTGTATCTGTCCTGTATCTCTCTGTCCAGCTCCATTTTTATGTACAACTGCCCATCTGGAAAAATGCCAAACACATCACCTGTGTTGCCACCAACAATGTCGTACATAATCTCCCCATTAAGTCCAGAGTCTTTGTCGGTGGCCTCCACTTTGAAAAAGCGGCTGTTGACAGGCTCGGACTCCAGGATGATGACCTCATACGAAAGCTGGTCAAACACTGGTGAGTTGTCATTCACATCATAAACACTGATGATGAGGATGAGGCTGGAGGTGTGCTGGGGGACCCCCATGTCTGATGCAGTGACCTCGACCTCATAAGAGCTTGTGGTGACCTCCAGCGGCCCAGTCAGTGTGATGAGGCCATGCTTCTCATGAATATGAAACAGGCTTTTGGGGTTTTGTTTGAGGCTGTAGACCACCATGCCATTTGTGCCTTCGTCAGGATCTGAAGCTTTGGCCTGGAATATGACGTGACCTGTGCTCCAGTTTTCCACTGCACTCACATGCTCCACAGCATGAATAAAATGAGGAGCATTATCATTTAAGTCCTTCACAGTTATGTTAACAAAAGCCTCTCCTGTGATCTCCCCAGCTCTGGCTACAACTTTCAGCTGATAAAACCCCTGCTCCTCTCTGTCTATCTGACTCGATGCTGTGATCTGACCCGCACTGTTCACAGCAAAAAGACCCCTCTGGTCCCCTGAGGTGATTAGGTATGAAATATTTGTGTTTAGATCTACGGTGGTGGCTGACACTGTCCCTATAATTGTCCCAATGTCAACATTTTCAAACATGACAAAGCTGTAGACTTTCTGGCTGAAGACTGGTGGGTTATCCTGTGTGTCTATGACAGTTACAGTCACAATGGCCTGGGAGTGTGAGCGCAGGGTTCCGCCATCTACTGCTGTCACCTGCAGCTGGTAAGCAGTTTTCTCCTCCCTATCCAGGGGCACAAGCGTGGTAATCTTGCCTGTGTTGCTGTTAATGCGGAATTTGGAAACATCTCCAGCTGTAATTACATATTTCACTGTGCCATTTCGACCCAAATCGGGGTCTGTGGCTGAAACAGTGGTTACATAAGAACCAGAGGGCTCGTTCTCTTTCACATTGGCAAAATACTGCACAGGGTAGAAAACCGGCCTATTGTCATTGATATCCTTTAGGGTTATGTTGACTTTTCCTACAGACTGCAAAGGGGGGCTGCCTGCGTCTGCTGCCTGGATGTGGAGTAAGTAGGAGGCCTGATCCTCCCTGTCTAGCTCCACGGCTGTGCTTAATCGCCCTGACACGGCATCCAGGCGAAACAGCTCCTGGACACTGGCTGGAGTCTCTGCATCAAATGAGAACCGGATAGTTCCATTGGCCCCGAGGTCGTCATCTGAGGCAGACAGCACCACCAGCTCAGTGCCGGCAGAAGAGTGCTCCACCAGAGAAACATGATATGTGCTCTGTGTAAATGTGGGCACTTGGTCATTCACATCAGTGATGTTGACTATCAGTTTAGTGTAAGAAATCTTGGGCTGCAGCCCCTGGTCTTTGGCACTAATGTTGAGCACAATTTCAGATGCTATTTCCCTATCCAGCAAAGCGGCGCTGGTAACCAGACCACTGTTTTCACTGATGGAGAACCAGCCCAAAGTGTTTCCAGACACCAGGGAGTAGCGCAGGTTGGCATTCTGCCCAGAGTCACCATCTGTTGCAGAAACCCCTTTAATGTAGCTGCCTTTTGGTATGTCTTCACTGATATCTACTCTGTACAGTGTTTCCTGAAATATGGGTGGGTGATCATTTATATCATTCACAAAAATAACCAGACTGGCAAAGGAAGAGCGGGCCATGGGCTTGCCATTGTCTGACACAGACACAGTCAGGTTGTATGAGGAAATTCTCTCTCTGTCTAACACGCTGGCGACTTTGATCAGACTTAAATTGGGCACAGGAGACGTGTGCACTTCAAAGTGTCTCTGCTCGTTGCCTCCTAAGATTGAAACAGATATGTTACCATTAGCTGTGGGGGAGTCTGCATCTGAAACAGTGAGTAAAGCCACAACTGTGCCAATCTGTGCATTTTCATCAACAGATGCAAATTTAGAAGTAGTGGGAAAATACCTAAACTTCACAACCGGATCATTGTCATTCACATCTAAAAGTTTAATTGTGGCTTCTGTTCTGCCAGACAGAGAGGGCACCCCATTATCCACTGCATGAATAGTCAGAGAATACTCTTTCTTACTCTCATAATCTAAACCCTCTTTTATAATAATAGTACCTGCTTTGGAGTCAATTTGGAAAGGTGTCCCCTCATCTAAGAAGTACCTGATTTCAGCATTGGCTCCCTCATCCTGATCTGATGCTGTAATCTGCAGAATACTAGAGCCTACTGCTGCATCCTCAAACACACTGGTTTGATATTGCTCCTGTTCAAACACAGGGGGGTTGTCATTTATGTCTTGAATAGTGACGTTTACTTGCAAGTAGCCAAACTTTTTCGGGTCTCCTTTGTCCTCCACTTCAATCAGGAGCTGGTAGAAGGGAGTAACTTCCCTGTCTAAGCCTCCAGTTGAAACAAGGTGCAAGAATGCCCCCTCTCCACTAGGATTGACTGTAATATCCAAACGGAATTTCCTCTGCTCGTTGCCTTTCACAATTCTGTACGTGGTGTGATCAACTCCGTTACTTCCAATGTCTGAATCTGTAGCAGTGTCCAGGATCACTTGCCTGCCGCTGCTGGCGTCCTCCTTGAAAGACACGACAATTGACGCGTCTGGAAACACCGGGGAGTTATCATTAATATCCAAAACTACTATCCTGACCTCCGTGGGGTAGGTGGGCTGGCTGGACAGCACCACGACGTTGATGACATCACTTTGCAAAACCTCCCTGTCAATCACCGAGGAGGTGTAAATGACTCCCGTGCTGCCGTTAATTGCAAACAGTTTGTGGTTCTCGCTGAAGCGGTACGTGAAGCTGGGCTTGGTCTCTATCGTGCCCACGTAGGTGCCGATGGGTTGCTCCTCCAGGACCTGAAACTCTTGACGGACTTGACTGGATGCTGAATACTGCGACAGAGTCCATAACAACAATAAAATCAAATGAAACCGGGCTAAACCCCTACCTGTGAGCGCCATGGTCAGTTAGCCAGTCCACCTTTCTCAGACAGAGTCCATGCCTATGATGCATCAACTTTACTGAGGTTGAACGAGACACTAAAACATTGTATTCCAACAAAAGTGCAGAGAAAACTCAATGGGGAACCCAGCAACAGTTTCTTTCCACACTTCTTCAGTGTCCCAAAGCAGGCTACTCCAAAAGTGTTATTTTATCCTCCGCAGCGCACAACTTTCATTTCAACTCCTCAAACAGCATTTTCAGGACGGAAACTGAAAATCCTTTAGAAGGCAAAACCAAAAAAAAAAGTTCCTCGCTGCTTAGAGATGCGTAAAAAAAGTTTATCCTGAGTTAGGACGCAAGTCAGCGGTGTTGAGTGTGTGTGCAGGCGGCTGAGCCTACGCACCGTCCCATGGAATAACGATGCAGAAGCTTCAGTCATATTGCGCTTAGGAGTCCCAGTAAGTTAGGACAAAGCTGGAGTTCGGCAAACTCCCTCCCATCACCGATCCCATTGGATAGCGGTGCCTCTGCCCGCCCTCCCACCGCCTTTCTCCCCTCCATTGTGCAGCGCAGCCCCTTGTCCCTGCTTGTCGAAGAGGATGTCAATCAAATAAGACAGGCAACGATGCCCTGAGCGCTCCTTTCTTACCTCAGTATCTGGTCAAGAGTGGTAAAACTTAAAGCATAAAAAAGTTACTCCAGACTCCTGTTTTAAACACTTTAGAGTATTACAGTAACACCATAAAATATCTGAAATATCATGACAATGTATCAGAACAAATATGATAAAGTAGAGATAAACATAATAAAGATGTTAGTGCCACAATTCAATCAACACTCAACAATCAGTTACTCCCCAAAGCAGATCAGGGACAACAGTTCAACCTGTTATTTCCAACAAAAATGTAAGTTGTTTTGGAGCCAAGTGCTGTTGATATATATATATGATAATTAGGTGGCTAATAAAGTCTCATGTTGGTGTGTTTTCTTTTTTTTCCCCCCAGAAGTCGTCCCATCAAATTCATAACTGTGGGTAAATAGTTCCATCTAGTGGCCAAATCATGGCTGTACCACATTTCAGTAAACCTCTGTGAAGAGCAGGAGAGAAACTGTAATTTGGGAACTATGCGACCGAAAAAAAAAAATCATGTTTGCATTAGGCTTGTAGTTTTAAGACTTTGAGCTACTTCGTTTCTTTTTTTTGTTTGTTCTTTTTTTGTTTGTTTTTTTGTTTTTTGTTTTTTAATGTACCCATACACACAAGTAGAAGGATGTAAGCACACAGTTGTTTGTATACCTTACCAGAATTAGAGAAAAATGTTTCTGGTAAAAGTAATTTATTTAAAATTCTACCTATGTAAAATAATTAGTTCATCTATACTTATCATGGCCATGTGATGACAGATGGGATCAATGTGTCGGACCATAATTTTGGAACAGAAGCATCAACACAGGAAAGACGTTGTTTCTATGACCCCAAACAGCTCAACACTTGTATGGACACCACAGCATCACATCTTAAGCTTATTAAGCTTTGCAGGTTAACATGTATTGGCAGCTGTTTCTGATTTTAGAAGTAAAGCAGAGATCTCCGTGTCCTCTGTGACATTTCCCAGATGTACTTTCTGTGAAAACCAGTTATTAAATGTTGTAAGAACCCAAGAGTATGAAAGCTAATTTTTCCAACCTCACTGGCTCCGTGTTGAGTGAAATTTAAACACATAAGGCATTTAGAGCTGGGACGACATAAGTACAAAATTATATGATGGTCAAAACAGTATTTGGACAAGTCAAGGATTACAGTTAAATGAATTATAGACAATCTGGACTGCAGCATTTTTTCATATTTACAAAATATAATTTTATTACCTATTTTGCAATTACTGGCGAATATGTAACTGGAAATTTGGTCACTCAGAAACTCAGACTCTATTCCAACATTAATTAAATACTTTTTTCTATCATTGTGGTAATCTAACTTAAATTAGTCTATTGATACAGGAATGCTCTTTGAGCACAGCAGGGAAAATACATGATCACATAGACCAGAAGAGATTGATCATTTCTAGAAATACCTACTCAATAAAAGTCTATATGTTCTGAGAAGATGTCGGGCTCAGGTCACACAAGTTCACTGAAAAGTCTAATTGCTGAGGGAAGAACTGTTTGAATTTCTGAGTAGATGATGTGTAGAAGCCTGCTGCTGAACTCCTGCACTCAGCTTCATCTGTCCTGTGAAATAACATTACAGAGGATAATTGCAACTCTCCTGCTTCTTAGAGACATAAATGTTTATTCAGGTTTGCTATTTCACAATTTGTGGCTTCCGTAATCAGTCTGTTGGCTGCCTGGATGTTAAGTAGGACATGAGTCAACTAATGTAATTGAATTACAGAGTGGGCTGGACCAGTTGTAGCTGCTCAGCCTGCGTAGCCTGACACAGATTCAATGTTTTGGTAGCAGACAGAGCATCAAAGCAGATTACTTCCTCACAGGAGACGTTTAGCTAACCTGATTACACTGGCTAAGCCAGAAGCTCTCAGGATGCTTTTGATATAAATATCAAGTTGTTGTTATGTTTGAGCTAATTCCCTTATTATGCTGACTGATGGTTTCTGGTGCTGTCACTGATCCGAGCGTTAATTTTGACATGGAAGAGATGCTGATGCACCAGCACAGAAAATGCAAATACAGAAGCAAAATGAAAGTTGACACAACTACCTGTTGACAGTTTTGTAAAGCCGTCTTTGTATGAGCTCCACTATCATATACCATAAGAGGAATGTTGTGATAGTTAAAGCTGGCAATGAACTTTGCCTGTTTTTGTATTATACTTGTCAGGATGGATTCATGTCTTCACTGTCTGGTTTTACTCTGTCACCATTCTCATGCAGCTCTTTGTGAGAACTATTTTACATCCTTCCTAATAAAATGTTTTGCCTGTGCTGGTCTCAAGACTTAGAGATGGTGAAGTCTGTTGCTGCTTCCATCAACCCAACACTTTGGTAAAGAAGCAGATATGCATGACAATCATGGTCCACAGAAGAGGATTCCTAATATTTTGGTGACCTCCCCATGAACCTTCATCTGGTGCTACCATAAGCTACAAACACTTTGGTCCGTCAGAAGGTACAGTATCACCAGAGGACCCTGGGATTTTCTGTAATAATGAAAGGGCTCATACAGACATAGCTCAGTGTTTTTGGTGCAGCCTAAATTTTCCTGTAGTGCAACAATCAGACAAATATTCTAAAGTTTAAATTTGCTTGACCACAAAAAAGATCAGATTGGCAAGAAATTGAATTTCATGTTCCAAAAATGAGGCGCTGTCTCCCCTCTGGGAACTCTGTGCACTCCTCCTATGCCACCCTGTGGCAGAAATGTGAACTACTCGCACGTGAAACACTTTGTAGTTTAACAGAAGATTAACATGGAATATTCTAATCACATGTATGCAACAAAGGGGACAAACCCTTTTTGATTTGAATGAGCCAATGGTCCTTCCTCTAGGGCAAGCCTAATTTAATTTTTATTTAGCTCCCTTGCTCGTAGATCCTTGGCTATTTATTAATTTCATTTTTGTCTCAGTTTGAGTACTGTCATGTTGTAAAGGTAGAAAATTAAAGTACAAACCAGTTATGAATAGATTACCCCAGGACTTTGCACACCTTTACCCCCAACATAGTTATATGTTTGGAGGACAGATTATTTGACACAGATGACCGAAGTCTGTGTCTGACATACAACTGAGAAACACTGCTGAAGTGTCCTTAAGAAAGCAATTGAATCCCAACTGCCCCTGGTGGATAAACCCAGATTTGACACTGCTGCCATCAGTGTGTAAATGGGTGACTAATGCAGTGCATTTATTTATTTTTTACCAAGCATCCTTCTCTTTGAGCATCCTGACCAGCAACCGATCTGTAGATGACCAAACTTTGACCTCCCCAGAAATAAAGTTTCTAATAAAGTTTCTAATAATCTTAAGTGCAACAGGCTAGCTCATCAACTTGTTAACTGAAAACAGCTAACTCATATTTATTATGACCTTAAATAGCGAAATGAAAGGAAGGCAAGAGAGAGAACAGATCTGAGATTCATGAGTGAAGATTCTTCTAACTGCACTTTAAGAGACAGTTTGACAGATGCTTTATTCCAAAGCAACTTTACTACATTATACACATAAGGAGCAAGTTTGGGGATCAGTGTCTTTCTCAAGGATGTTTCAACATGTGTACAGGACAAGCAAGAGATAAAACTGTCAATTCTACAATGAATGGTTCTCTTTGATTCTCTACCAGCTGAATACAGCCCCCAACTTATAAATTTTGGTCATGTCACTTCCACAGAAATTTGAATTCAGGCAACCTTCTCTGCTGAAACTCACCTTATGACTGAGGCTGATCAAATAGTTGGATTTAAAAATAGTGGTCACTGACACTGTCTCGTAGATCAAACATGCACCAGCTCAGTATTTTCATTTTTTGTTTATGCCTCTGCAAAATTCCCTGAGGCCACGTAGAAATTTGCATGCAAAACAAGTTTATGAGGATGATAAAATAAAAGTGAAATGAGATTATCTTTCTATCTGGCTCTGCTGATAACCAAACGTGTAGAGCAGGCAGACAGATGTCAGACCATCAAAGGCTGTTTCCTCCAGCTCAGAGCAAGTACAGTGCCCACTCTCATAAAATCTATCAACATATTGTAAAGTCAAAGCTCGGCCATAAAGATCAAATGCAGGAGTCAATGAGAAGATGAAGGGCTGCGGTAATCCAAAGCAGCTACTCATGCACCATGTTCTGTCTCCTGTGAAGTGCACGGAAATGGGATCTGACCCGAATGAACTGACACAAAAAAAGGACAATCAAGTTTGAACTTGAACTTGAGTTAAATTAAATATGAGGACAGATAATACATTGTCTTTTCATTCAGCGGCACTTAAGCATAGTTTTCAGCGCCATAGTTCTCATCCTTCCAGAGTCATTCAGAAACAATGTTGAAGAGGAAGGTAAACTGGTCCTTTTTTTTTTTTTTTTACAAGCAAATCATTGGTTTCAGTCTCAGGCAACAGGAGTTGAGTTGAATAGGCTTTTAAAAAGTGAGCTACAAAAAGGTTATTGTATGCCTCTGGGAAGTGAGAGCCAGCAAAACAACGCTGCCCTCTTTTCTAATAACGAGCGAGTGAACAGCCAAGCATTAATGCTGACAGTGGATCTATTGCATGTCTGTATTTGTTTAACATGCTTCTGGGTTTTAAATTGTAATGCTGGTTTTCTGCAGCAGTTTTCCCAGCGACCCCTTGTTCTGAGCCTAATGTGAGGCCCTGCTGTTTCCTAGCGTGCTTGCCTTCTCCCGGTTTCCATCTCCGCTCACGCTGAGGAAATAAATATCAATCAGTAAACTCCACTGTTGGGTACATTAGGTGGGCGTTGTATGAGATATCGTGTGCACCAGCATGTGCCAAACAAACCAAACAGTCACTCATTTTGGGGTGGAGGACTGAATATTGCAGTCATGTTGAAATGTAGAATTATAGTATGTAAATCTTTGGGATGAAATATACAAGTGGTATTTCAGTATTTTCACTCTGGACTGAGTCAGAAGCGGGAAAAGGGAGGGATGATGAAGATGTGATGAAGTGGTCTACCCATCCTGGCACTTAAAAACCACAGGTAACTCACTAATAAAGCTGCTTGTACTGTATGAATTAATGTCTACTTTGATAACATTAAGTTCAATCACTTCACACTTGCTGACAGTTGAGGCAGATAAATACTCCATATGGCCAGAAGTATGCAGACATCCCCGTCTATTGAATTTGTGCTTCTTTCCCAGTTTTCAGTGGAAGAAGCTCTGACTTCAACCCCATCCAACACCTGCCACTGCTCTCTCTCTCTCTCTCCCTCTCAGCTCACTAATGCACCCACTATTACTCGTTATCACTCTCTTTTGTGAAGAATCCCTATGCTGTGTGAATGTTGTGTTCACAGCTTGTTTCCACTGCCCCCAAGTGGCCAAAAAAAGTCAAGAACTACTAGTTGGGAAGGCAGCAACATAACCAGACCAGTACCTCCTTATGTTGGGACTGAAGCTGTACACAAGTTGTTGCTGCTGTGGCTCCACACTGACAGTTCAATACCATGGTCCTGATGTTCTGTGCAATAGATTTAGCAAAGACAAGGTGACGAGGTGACATCATATTACCACAAATCAACACAACTGATACCTATATGGTCATCATTAAAAACTGGATGAATGAAGATTGGAGGTTTGAGAGGAAAAATGAGGAAAATAATAATGATAGATGTGAGAAGCTGTGACACACATTGGAGTAAACGTCTGCCACTCTACATACAATACTGTAGCTCGCCCACAGGTGTCACTGTGATATCATTAAAAAAAAACTCATCTCTGATGAGCACTCCGCAGTAACAGTGAAGACACTGCAAAGCAGAACTAGATTTTTTTATGCATTTTCCCCCGAAAGCTGTTTATTCCTCAGGACACAGGCCTGTTTATACATCTGGAAGAATCTAAATATTTTTGTGACAGTCCAGAGGGGAATGGCCAGTTCTGCCTTTGGTGATGCCAAACTGCTTCACCACAAGCACATGCAGAGGCTATAACTCTTAGTTAATTCACTCATTTTGTAATGAGTGAGTCAACAATGAAATGGCATGTGTCACATGAATAATTAGCCCTGTTAATTTGCAAGTTGACCAGCTGGGTTTAACTTGGAGAGCAGCATACAGCCACACACAAATACTTACATGAAAATGTTGCTGATTAGTGCCTAGCTGAAAGTGAATATGATAAGTATTAAGAAACATTACTCATTAAAATTTTGGATTCTTGTTCATATTTCATATGATTGAAGTTTACACAAGCACAAACCTCCAAAATGGCATCTAAATTAATGATCTGTTGTTATCATTCAGTGAAAGGGTGTCTAAATATCTTTATGAGGTCAAGTGAAAACAGTTGCCTGAGATGTTTTTATAATCATTTTCACTGTGCAATTTTTAGGAAATGTTTCCCACATCCTCTGATCACACAAAGCAAACAATCTAAAGTAATTGAAGTCATTTCAATAACAATATGACCTTTGATAGATACAGATGGGGATCATACAGCAGAGCAGCATCCGTATACACACCGCAAATTGCTTTGCCCATGCAGTTGATCCTGATTCAAGATAACACAAATAAAGAAGACTGTGCTCTTTGATTCCTTTGAAACTAATATGAAACTCTACACTGAGGCTGCACAGGAGTGAGGAGGACAGTGACAAATTGCAGTGAGTGGAGTGTGGTATTGTTCATTAGAACCCTTATCCCATTTCACACTCACACTGGACCCCATTTTTTGGATGCCCTTTCAAAGCACGGCCCTTCATGTAGGCTACACTTTTTCTCACCCAAAACATGAATTTTGCAGCAGTTTAGAAAGTCACCTCTTGCATGTTAAGGTTTTATTGTGTAGCTAAGGAGAAAACGTGTGTAGCAGCTAATAGCTATGACTTCCAGGGCTGCAGTGGCTTCAGAGGTGCCATGTTGGGACTATGTGTTCTTGGTCAGCATATGCTTCTTTTGTTTTCTCCATGTCTCTCAAACTGGTGGAGATTGTTAAGGGTGAAGGAGACATGAAGCGAGTCGAAAAATGCCTCCTTTTCTGTGACACACATCTAGACAAAGACATCTCCATTGCTAACCTCATGCTAGATATGATGATTGGGGGAAATCTGACATTGAATTATAAATCAAAACCTGTGCTGTATATATGTCCAGACTCCAGTAATCAATTAACCACGAATCCAGCTTTACCACCACTGATCTGTAGATTATTCTAGATCTTACACGGAACTTTTGAAGTTTTACTCTAGACCTTCTACTTTGTAGCACGATCTCTATACATCAAAGACATAGAGTCTCATAATAGCTACTGATTCAGCTATCAAACTGCTGCCACGTGTTTGTCCTCCATCGTGAATTCCTGTCTTTCATGTTATAGCCTCACAAGAATTTTTAGTTTAACTAAAGACATTAAAGCTACACAGATGTGTCTTTGCCCCAAATCTGACCCCCAGCCTTGATCAAAACGCCCCCCTGTCCATTATTTTTGTACATCACAACACCAGTGTTTACTCACTTAATTATTTTGTCTGAATTAGGAAAGGTATACATAAATTTATTAACTGGTAGAACTTTGTAAAACGTTATAGTTTCTCCTTTTATAGTATTATTGTGAGATCTCTCTACACTTTTTCCGAGGTGTTAAGAATGTACCTCATATCATAAACTAGATCCCTTGTCACAAATAAAGGTAATGACTTGGCAAAAACTGAAATGAAGGTATTATGTACCTCATCAGCAGGTGCACCACTTTGTAAAGACTTGGAAATATTCCATTTGCAGGAAACTGTACTTAGGAGTTTTTATGATTTTGGTTTAATGATACAGGATAATAGGAGACCTGAACGCCACAGTGGGTTTGTTGTCAGACTGATGGAATCTCAGGTTAAGTAGTTGGAATCCTTTAAGATGCACAGGTAATTCACTTGAGCCTGGCCTGATTGCCCTTCCAGATGAGTTCACATCTGAATTATCCTCAGGACTACTGCACTGCTTTACGTGGAGTGAAGGATCAATACATGTCATCTTGACTTCAGATAATGCAGTGTTTCCTCCAGGACTTAAAAATGTTTTACTGATGAAATCACTAAAAGGCACAAAAGCAAATTCTGTAATTAGATTTTAACACTGGACTTGATGACTATAGAATCATTGTATATGAGTTACCTTTCCCTGCAGTTACATCAACAAACTGTTTAATTGTTACTAGTAACATTGCAGAATAAGATTTTAAAAAACCTAGAAGTATATAAATTATGTTGCAAAGTTGATTAAACTACCGAACACTACATAACATACTTAAAATTAGAAGTGTTAACACAACATTGCCACGTTATCACCTCTGTTTTGGCCTCCACCAGCTCCTGTGGAAAACATCTGGCTCTTTAGCTGTTAAATGCCGCACTATGTTCACCATCTAGTTGCCAGGTTTGTGTGTCAGCTGTTTAGGGCTGGGAATTTATCAGAGTTAATAAGAGCGGTGACAATGAACCAAACAAGTAAAGTGGGGGTGGGCTGTAAAATCAAAACAATGAGCTGAAAAACCCTCTGCATAGACCTGACAAGAACCTGCAGAGCCAGGAGAAAATTGTGAGAAAATTCCCTGTGGGTGTGTCACTACCAGTGACCCCTTCACATAACACATGGTTATTTAATCCATTGATAAGGTAAAACTATTGATTAGTGCAGTGTACAATGAGGAATCTGTGCACTTTGTCACTATGTACGGTACAGATGCATCATACAGCAGAGATTGTACTGAGTTTATCTGTTTACTCAGATGTGAAGCATGCAGCTCACTCTGTAGAGTCAAGTATGCTATCCTCTGTGGACATGTGAGAGCTGTGTATCATACACAGATTAAAGCCTGGAGCTGTCTGGTGAGAAGTGCGTAAATCCTTTACTGTACATTGAGCCACCTCTTTAAAATGCCTCCTGCAGTTCTATTATTACCAGGGGATAGATTTCATGTTTGCCAAGGCAGAAAATAATAGCTTTGAAAGTGTTACGTTTATCCATGAAAAATGTGAAATAGCAAAGCTCTTTAAATGTGCTGACTTTGGGCGACTGCGTGCTCTACATCCCACAAGGGAGAGGGGATCCCTTGATTTGTGTCCCTCGATTAAGTGATCACATATAATAGATCCCTTGTCATCATAAATGGTGTCGTTGTGGGGGGAAAAAAAGAAGAGAGGTGCAGATGGACCCCTGAGGGACCCCACTGAGCAAAGTTTAACATTGGACACATTACTTGAGTTACTCCATTATCAAATACACTGCTGCCTATGAGTTGATTTGGGAAACATTTTCAAATATGAATAAAAAGGTACATTCAGACTCAAGCCTTGAGCTATTGATAGAAAAAATGTTGAATAAGGATAAAATCTATTTATAACATCACTTGTATCACACTCGGTATGAAGCAAAATAAACATCAATCTCCTGCACAATAAGCTAGAAACAACCTTCTGACAGAGACGTCTGTTTACGAGCTCAAACGGGAAATGGGAGCTTCATTAGACTGCAGGAAGCTGGTCCTGAAAGTTGGCAGGCTCCTACAGAGAGTTCCACTGAGGTTGGGAGATGTTCTGTAATTTCCGACCCCGAGCTAATCTGTACAGCATGCTGTGTGGTGAGAATGCAATTTCCACTCGGGGCGGGGGGATGACGGATTCGTTGCATTTGAACTCCCTCATGTCTTCCTTGTCATGTCTGTAATTAAATATGTGCTCCCTGGGAGACAGTGGCGTTCTGGGTAATAAACAGCCTGCTTTGTGAGCTTCCCCCTCTCTTTTTCTCTTCTGCTGTTTTAGTTTTTGTTTGTCGGCATAGTGACAAACCCCCAGACACGCTTTACATGGAATTTTAATGATCGCTGAATTAATCTCTATATCTGCCAAGTATTAAATCTCAAACCAGGCCACATGAATTTTTGCGCAGCTGAACAATCTCGTCCAATCTTAACAAAATGACTCTAACAGACGTCTCCTTTCATACAACTCAGAGGAACATGTGGAAATATTAAAGAGGAGTATTTTCTATTTTTATGACTTTTTTTTTCTCCAAAGATTGTTTGGTTTTGCTGAAAATTCGGTTTTAAGCTCCAGAAAACCTGGACTGACACAGTTGTTTGGGGTTTGTTAACATAACAGCAGCTCCTGTGACTGCTTCATGGAGCAAAGGACTCCATCTGATCTTAGTTAATAGCTGTATTTGATTTTACGTTATTTACTTCTATTTATAAACATATTCATTTATTTATATATACATTTATTTTAGTCTTGTTTGTAACATACTTTCAGTCTGGGATTTGTTTTTAGACTTGTGGGCTGAAAAACTGTGTCCTGTCCCAGAAGTAGGTTAGCTTGTTACCTTGTTAGCTTATTAGCTTGTTAGGTTAAAATTTGTTTTACAGTAATTTGTTTGTGGAACCCGGAGTCTCGGGTTTATCTAACAGTTAGTAAGTTTTGTGAAACTAAAGCTGGTTGTGTGAGACCAGCTTTCATTCTCTTGGTACCAGATGCTAGTTTGTGTGTCAAGGTGAGAAATGAATGGTTAAAATAAAAAAGATAGTAGATTTCACATTAAAACTAGAGTACTGCTACAAACACAGTATATGACTATGTGGCACAGTCAGACTGTGAACTGAGCTTAGACAATGAACATCAGAATCATCTGGAAATTGCAGGTAAACAAATTCTTGAAGTCTATCAAAAGTTAACATTAAAATAACACAGTGGTCAAAATCACACAAATGTTATCCTTACTTGACTGCAGGCCTGTGTACTACCCACTATAATGCCAAATTTTTGGTTGAGTTTGGCATGAAAAGCATTTTTTTTTCTCTTGGATCGTCTTCTCATCATTTGCCTGTCAGGTCTCCAGTCAAGTCAAGTTTTCAGGTAGCCCAGTCTCGAGTGATGGCAGAGTAATGGTCTCATGACAGACCAGTTAAAAGTCTTGATTTTCTGTGACTCTCAAGTCCCAAGTCTCAGGTCTAAATCTCTGCTTCATATGTGTTTTTCCATTTGTGAGATCAAATCAGGGGCAGTTCACAGCGGCTCGTTTGAATGGTGCGATTTCATCACACTAAGTTTTATACTGTAACAGCATTGTCCAGAATAAGGGAAGAGGTATTGCTTTCTACACTACTCCCTTTAAGTTACTTGATATTATGGCCGAAATGTTAAATTCACTTGAGTAAAAATGGGGAACAATACATGAAATACCGTACTAGTGTTACATGTTTTAACAATGGAGGTAAATTAAGTTCCAACAATGTGTGCCTTACAGTGCCCCCAGCAGACATTAACTGGCCATAAATCCAGTTTTATCACTCCCGCATTCCTGAGGATAAATGTCCCTCCAAAGCAGTGTTAGGTATCACTGTGCAAACACAAAACCGATGATATCTCCCCCATCACATGCTCTACAGTATCTCTGTGATCAGGGTTGAGGGGCCGTTCAGCACTGAGCTTTTATCTCATAATTCATCTGTCTTCTCTAACAACACAAAAAGCAGCTGGTTTATGATTTGTTCTCTCGCATCAGTGATGCAGGTTTATCATTTCTCTTTTGTCAGCAGTTTCATACAATAGTAATAACTATGTTAATCTATTGAACTTCTATATGAATTACTTTCTACAGTGTACATTTCCATGTCCTTCTGATGCTTGAACATAGAGAACTCTATCTTCATGTTCATCAGAGTGGAAAATGATTACTGGCTCTGATATTGCCGTTTTAACAGCTTTTCCAAGATCATATTTCAGGTCTTACATGCTTCCCTTCAGCATAAATGACTATACAGTATGTGCAAGGAAGTGGAATACATTCCGTCACAAACTGCCCACGCTCATATCATATCTCAACTTTCATCAGACTGGATAATGCGCTGTGGTTCCACTCTGATGCAACTGAGATTGCAGTTCTGACAAAAAAAAAAAAAAAAGGGAAATGCAGTGTTTATCATATCTGCCCTGATGCGTGCTGTGTCAGAACGTGGATCCTGTGTTTCTCTGTACACAGACTTAGGCCGTTTATCAAACTTGTTATGATGGACTTGGGTTTGTGTTGTCAACCCAGCAAATGATCTGTGACTGAGTCCATCTCAGAGCCCTGAACATGTACTTACTTCAGTAAAAGCACGTTTATGACTTCCATCTTTCTATTTTATTGAAGTGAGGGTTTTTATAAACTTTTATGAATTTGTGTGCTGAATTTTTCAGAAATATGTAGAAAAAAGTTGAATTTCTTTTTCCCTGTCCATGAATCGTTTTTCAGCTTTGCATATCTTTATACTGTTTTCCTCAGTGCTAAGTTACATGGGGCAGCTGTGTGGATGCTAGCTGCTAGTTAGCATGAATAGACAGGACAATTATATGAGGTCAAAGACCTATGTCCACCAGAGTCCTCTCGTCTGCCAACAATAATGAGCTGGCAGATCCCGGGGGTCCGGAGCCTTACTAGTTTGAAACTCTGACCGACTTCATGCCTCCTGGATCAGAGGCTGCTGTTGTGCATGGAGTCCATGGAGGTCCAGGAGGTCCCACACAAAGGCTCAACTGACCATTCAAATTCAGGGAGCAGAAAACACACATATATATATATATATATATATATATATATAATCATAGCCAAGGTCACAGTTTTAAAGGTGTAATTAAGAATGGAGAAACCTCCTGTGCAAGAGCCAGACAAACAGCTTGATCCATCACAAATCGTGACAGAAAATGATGGGATGCACAAACGGCTACAATAAATATAATGTGCAGTGTGAACTGAAAATGACAGTGGCAGGGTGAATATGTCACTCACTACTGAATGGGTAGGCAATTTAGCAACAAAATAATCGATATATATTGAATAAAATGCTCTAAATGTGAAGCAGAATAATGAAGTGCAACTAAATGACTATCCAGTCTGACTATCTGACTGAAGATTCAAGGCTTACAAAACTCAATTTCTGTCTCTTTGTCATTTTGGTTGGTGACTGAAGACTCTACTTTTCAATCACTGAATAATGAAAGGTCAAAACAGATCAGCAGTCAGAAAGATTTTGTTATCAAGCCAAAAACACAAACAAATAATCTTTTTTTCTATTCTTGTATTGATGTTATCACTGCTCTGTGCTCTGTAAGAAGTTTACTTGTGTGTCAGCTGAAAAAAAAAAAAAGTGAAAAAAAAGTGCTTCATTGTGTGTGTGTGTGTGTGTGTGTGTGTGTGTGTGTGTGTGTGTGTGTGTGTGTGTGTGTGTCAGCTAGAGGCCACTGTAATTCAATGGAACAGAGGGTGGTGGTGGAGAGAAACTTGACACGAACATTAACTGAAAGTAAGTTTGTTCTTTTACTCTGTGGCTTGGAACTACTGTAATGACTACTTACTCCCAGCTCGTACAGTAGCTCAAATTCACAAGACGTCTGGACAATTTTTAAAAACAACGTAATGATTAACATATTTCTAATCTAATCAAGCCGTGCAGTTCCCACCTGGACAAACAATTTACAGTTTCATTGATAAAATAATGTCTTGGGTTGGTGTTTAAATCACCCAAAGGTGTGGTTTTGCTTTTCTTGGCCATAACGTAACTGAATGTGGATCATTGTTTGAGACCAGTTTGTTTCCTAACATCAGTGCCAGGTTATTCCTCCATTACTGAGACCAGTTCAGAGCTGTCTTTAATGGACACATTTGGGCCACAAGCCAACACAGTCATTTTCAACTCTGCTGCTCTATGAAATGACTCACAATTAGCTCCATTGAGGTAACTGTCAACGCACTAATCTCTGGCTTTTTTTAATATAAATATATATATATGGATAATTAAAGGAGAGGCTTTCAGGGTCTTTACACAAAAACATGTTCGGATTCTTGGAGAAGTGGCCTTGTTGATGAGCGGGAGCTTTGTGTTTGATCCCCCTGAGGCTTCACAGTGTGTTAGATGTGTGGGATGGCCTGTGTGGGAAGACAGGTCACCTGCATCAACCAACCAACCGCACCCCCCCCCCCCACACACACTCCACCTTCACCTTCCCTCAGGATGAAGAGGGTGGTGGACAGATGAGTGTTGACTAAGTGGTGCTGACTCGCCATTCCTCGCCTACCTCTGTTTGTACAGTATGTGTGTGACTAAAAATCCTGCATGTTGGTGCTGTTGTGCACAACATTTAACTCATAATGGAGTTTCTTTCTTTCTTTCTTTCTTAGAACTGAGAACGAGTCTCTGGCTGACTCTGTGAGGAAGAGAGGAGAGGACATGAGAGGATGAATGACAAGTGAGGAAAGTAAAGTCATGAGAGGAGAAAGGAAAGCAAAACAAGGATGAGAGAGAAAAGTTGGAAGGAGAAATGAGGAGAGGGGAGGAAAGAAGAGGTGGTGAGAGTAAAGAAGCAGAGGATAGGGGGAAAAAAGCAAGAGGTGAGAGGAGGATAGAAGGGAGTAAGGGCGAGTGTGAGCCCAAAGGCTGTCAGACAGTTAGCTGTCGGATTATCTTACCACCCTCAGAGGCTGCTTTTGTGAGGGTGACTGGTTGCTGGTAGGGGGTTTGGGGGTTTAGACTGAGCCTGTACCTGTGACTCACTGACCACAGGTGTCAATCAAACCTGACCTGGCTGCCAGAGGAATGTGGTAAACAAGCCCGTGTGGTCCCAGAGACCCAGAGCAGAGAGCGTCTAACGATGGCTGGTGCTGAAATGTGATGGCTGAATCAGACGTTCAGCTGCTCGCTGCAGTGCAGGCAACACCTGGGGGTGAGGAAGACAGAAAATACACCCCTATCTCTGCATCTGCTTTGTGTTTTTTTAGGAGTGGTAATCGTACGCCAGGTCCTCCTGCCCGCAGGCAAAGTGAGCAGAGGATATTGTTCAGTCATCTAACAGTGCACCTTTCTTCCTTCTCAGGTTCCACTCGAGCACTTTCGTTTGTGGAGTCTGAGCTTTTTATCTGTCTACAAGCCACTGTTTCTACCAGCATACACTGACCTACAGATACCTCAGTGGATGTGTTGGTTGTTTTTTGGCACCATTCTGAGTTAAACGCCAGAGACTGTTGGGCGTGAAAATATCAGGAGATCAGCAGTTTCAGAAACACTCAAATCAGCTCGTCTGGCACCAACAAACATGCCCCAGTCGACGTGAGATCACATTTTTGCTCCATTCCGATGTTTGATGTGAACTGGAACTGTTGGTCCTGACACGTATCTGCAGGTTTGTATGCCTCCCAATGCTGCCACATGATTGGCTGATTATATAATTTCATGAATGAGAAGGTATACAGGTGAATTACGTGTGGTTTTAAGGTTTGACAGGATTTAAGGTTGATTTTTATTTTACAGTAAATTTCTTCTAATCTTTTAATTTGTAAGCTATAAAAGTAATTTATTCTCCACAAGAACCTGCTGGACAGTGTAGAGAAGTCTATGAACCATTTAGACCATAATGCATAAATACAATTTACAACAAATATGGCTCTATAGCTCAGTGGTTAGAGCACTGGTCTTGTAAACCAGGGGTCGTGAGTTCGATCCTCACTAGGGCCTGAGTGCTTTTCGTTACCCTGTCCTTGTGTAATGACAATAAAGTTGAATCTAATCTAATCAATATGATTGAACAGTCAACAGCTAGTCCTTGCCACAGACCTAAGTATGACCAGTAGTAATTTCTCCCTTCTTATGTCACACGTCTGTTGCATTATTTCTTAGTTCCTGAATTATGTTTTTAGATGCTGGAAACAATGTGCAGCTAGTCCAGCCGACGTGCCACTGTCCACCAGAAGCATGATCAGCACAGAAACATACTCTTTTCTCCAGTCTGCTGTCTTTATTGCTGTATATTTCCTGGACTTGCTCACATCTCTGATGTGGGAAATTCACTTATCAATGTACTGTATGTAAATGACGGTACAATTTCTGCTAACATCATATAGGCCTAAATAAAACCTGAAGTGAAAGCAGGGGGTGTTTTAAGGCAAATGTATTGCTTGTATATAAAGTTCCAGTTGAGCCACACAGCGTAGCCACTGCTGAAGCACGAACATCGAGGAAAAATAACCAAACAAATAGAGAATCTGACTGCTGAAGATGTGTTCTTTTTAGTGGACGCTGAACTGTGACAGAGACGTGGAGCAACTGCAAATTGTTGCAATCACATCTGGAGGACATGAGGGGCTACACTCATTCACATACAAATACATTCTGGCACTACACTTGTTAAACTACTGAAATTTTTACATGTTTTTGCAAGTCTTTGTTTTACTCTGTGGTTTGTTGTGTCTTGCTTGTTTTGTAATGTATAAAATACGATATATTTTGTGTTTATCTGTTTTTTTTGTTTGTTTTTTTTTCTGTTATCCGTGTCCTGCCACCACATAATGTGTTGTTGTTGTTCACTTATTGGAAAAAAAATTGCTTGCTTGCCGTGAACAAGCAGCTCTGTGTTAATGCTCTGCCTCAGACGACCTCAGACGACCTCAGACTGGAGAAGAGCTGCTGATGTTCACTGTAAGTTTGAACATCATCTCCTGCTCTTTACTTTCTGTTCTCACCGTTTCATTCACTGCTGTTGTTTGACAACTACTGTGATACTAGAAATAAGGCCTTTGATATGAGTCACAGCATAGTACGTACTTATCAAGCTGTGAAAAACACAAACAAAAAAATTCTTAAAGTAGCACATTATACTATTTGTCACTTGAAAAAAAGGAAGCTGGATCTGATTTTTAAGCTAAAACGTAATTCTCTTTTACTATGAAGATGGAAGAGAAATACACCAGTGTCAGTAACAGAACTCACATCACGTTTCTGTTTTTCTGCCCAATAGATTTTCATTTAAATTATTTAATTTGTACTACAACTCAAACAGTTGATTATTCAGTTAGTTAACTGTGAAAACTGATTATGAATTAAATGTTTCAACAAGATTTTTTTTTACATTTTTCAAACAAAAGTGTCAAATGTTTGATGCTTCTAGTGTCTCAGATGTGAGGATTTCATACTTTTCTGTGTAATATATAAGAAAAAAAAGGGGTTTGAACTGATGGGTGCACAAAACAAGCAATTTCGAGATGTGGCCTTGGACTGTTGGGAAGATTTCACTGTTTTCAGACATTTTACACAAAATAGTCAATACAATAGTCATCAGATTAATTCGTAATAAAACCATTAGCTGCAGACCCTCTTCTATACATGAAGATAACATTTGTCTCCTTTGATGAGAAATATCATAAAACCAGGAGCAAGTGTAACATTTAACTCCATGTGTGAACAACTCACAAGGTTTTCATGCAAACAGTGTTGCTCCAGTCAGACAGCTGCCTAACATATTCCTCTTTCAGTGTGAAAGTGACCAGAACAGAGAACAGAGATGTGTGTATGGGTGTGTGTGTCGCTTTTATTTGCTCTCTCATTCTCGCCTGAAAGAAGCAGACATATCAGCTTGTGTGAAATTCAGGTAAAAGCTTTTCCCATCTGTCCTCGGTTTGATTTTCAGAGCATGAAGGATGATGGGCACCTGCAGATTTTCTGCTTGTGTCCACATGCACAGTAGCATTTCGGTGCTCCACACACCTGTGTTTGCTGGTAAAATCCTCTGTTCTGTGTCATAATGTCTTAATGGCTGCGTGTTCAAAGGTCCAGAGTTGATTTATTCTGTAATTCCATCTTTATTCTGCCTTCCATCTGAAGTGAGCCTGTATTCTATTCATGCTGTTCTAACATTTCACTTCCTGCAGTGTGATGCATGATTATGAATTGTGATTATGAAAGATTTTAAGGCACAATCAATACGGAGCAGTTTATTTGTCAGTTGGCCAAGATCTATATGGTCTTGTCCCCTGATTCTCCCAGACAGCTTGAAAGCTTATAGGCTCAGTTTGACTTACCTGCAAAACTAACGGTATTTTCCATCATCCTCAGCTGTATTTTGTACTAATTTGCAAATATTAGCACCCCCCCCCCCAACACACACCCACCTGCTCACCTGTCTCTCATTCTCTAATCACCCAGTGCCAACTCCCAAACCCACCTCATCTGTTTCCCAGTCCCTAATCAGCTCACAGAATATACATTACATTTCAGCAGAGCACTTTTTTTTGCCATGTTACCCCTTTAAACAAATGACCTTGCAACCCTGGGTCTCATATTATGGTCTTAGTGTGGACATGATTTGTGAACCATGAGAACAAAGAGTGATTTTTCTTTCTCAGATTGTTTCATTTGAAGACTTTATAAAGGTCTGAAGACATAAAGTTTTGTCAATAGCCTTTCACAAGTGTTGCAAAGGTTTTAAAAAGTTAAAAATTACAGTTAATTAGTTTTCTAGTGCTTTATTTTCTTGTGACTTCTCAGATTTTTCTTGGGACCCTTTGGGGAGTTTGGAGTCATTAGAAATGTACTGTCGAAATAATTCAATACTATAATAATTCAATTTGTAAAATGATACATTATAACCCTCCTCTGTATTTTTAGTGAGGCTCCTCCGGTTAGCATGTATACATGATGACTATATGATTCTGTAGACTATGTGAGGTTGGGGTAGTGCTGAGTCCTGTGCTTGTTTGAACAGGGTATCACTATAACCTCAAGCAAAAATGTGAACTGAACAGGAACAGGATTTTTTTTCTTGCATGCTTTATCTCTGTGGCTCTGTGGATGCTTCCAACTTACAATACTGTGAGTTAATCTTCTTTACAAGGCACTGATGCTTTCGTAGTATATTGTATGTAGCTACAGACCTGAAATCAAGCACAACAAAGCTTTAATTCAGCGCTCAGTACTATCTAATCTCTGTGAAGCAATCCAAACAGTTCAGTCTGCCAGAGCCGGAGAAACATTCGCTCCACATAGATGGAGGGATCAATAGTGAAGTACAGCACAGCAGCTGCCCTGACAGCCTGTCTTCTCCCCCCAGTGTCTCATGCAGCAAAGAGGAAAATCAACACATCAACTACTACAAGGTCTGGCACATGTCAACATGACAACTGTTTCTGTTATTTTGGAAATTTTGACAAATGACACATTTTTGCGGTCACGTTACTCTGCATCGTTTCCCAGCATTTTGTTGCAGCTGCTACCGAGGCTAATGTCTGTGGCGCAGCTGTATTTAAACAAATTGTCCATGCTGAGGAGTGCAGATTTGTTTTCAATAAAGCATTCTGAGTGTTCTCAGTAGTGTTGTACCTAAATTGTTTGTTTCAGAAACGGTAAACAGTTTTACTTCCTTTGAAATATGCTAATAAATGCTTAACATTTAACGACAATGGAAAGGTCAGGGGTCACAAAAAAGAAAAAGGAGAAAATCATCTTCAGGACCAGGAGTTTCTGCATTATTTTTTTGTTACAGTCTGATCTTAGTTTCAACATCTTGTATACTGATCCACTGATTTTTTCTATCAGTATTTTCAATTACTCTGTGACTGTGAAATATCTCAAATCCTGTGCAGTCATGATTCCCAGACGATGTATTCTAATGACTGACTCCACTGTGTGTGTGTGTATAAATGCCTTGACATAACATTTTGTTCAGAGATTCACGCTCCCTTAAGCATGAATTATAATCAGTCTGAATTCATCTACTTAAGTCAAAGTTTCACTTTGTCCGAGACTTTCATTAATAACCAAACACCTGCAAAACTAATGACATTTCAATGAGCTTCAGCCATCCTTTATTGCAAAGATGAATTTGTTTTAAAAAAAAACCTACAGATTTTACTCCATGATGTCTTTACTCACTGAGACAGAAATGCCCTTCATAGTAAATCTGCTTGAGCTGGTGTTTATCTGTATTGTGCAATACTGAGTTTGCATTTTTTGCAATCTGCAAAACCTTGTTTCTCTGTCATGTAACATTGCCACTTCTTTGTCCTCAGTGGGAAGTGAATCTGTGGGAAAAGGGAACAGAAATCAGAGAGGATGAAAGTCCTGACTTGTGAGAGAGAAGAAATGGTGAGAGCAGGGAAAAAACAACAACAAACCACTTCTTGTCTGGTGAATCCCAGTTTGTTTCTTTGGCCGAAATTAACTTCAAATCTGACCTGAGAAGGTGGTCCATCTGTGAAGATTATCTTCGATCAATCAGAGCTGAGTTCAAGTCAAACATGATGACATGTGCAAAAGGAGCATCCTGTTCCTGCACAATAAATAAGCATTAATATACAGTTGTTTTTGCTGTGTTTGTTATAACTCAGTGTCAACATCTTCATGTGAATACAGTCGTATTGATACTGACTACCTTCTCAGGGTAAGTGCACATGCAGAGGCTTCTTCTCCACTTGTACTGTGAGTATATATTTTGCAGATTCAGATCAATGTATTTCACTGTCACGACAATTATGTTTAAATTACGTGTAAAGAATAATATTTGAGTAAAATGAAATTATCTCCTTAAAACTTCAATACTTAGATCACCTCATGCAAGCTTCATTTTGTGCATGATCCAAAGGCAAACCACAAACAAGTTTAATCCCTGCAAATAACAGAAAATCTTCTTCATTTTATTAGTATTGATTAACTGATTTATATTAATGTAAATGCCACATCTTATTAGCCTAACAACTAGTATAAATAAAACATGGTGAAGCACTTGTAAGTACTGAGCATAACTGACTGAAATTGACTTAAAGATTTAAAGAACATTAAGAAAGCTGTGAGACTTTTTACGTGTAAAACCTAAAACCAGTGTGTCTGTGTTTAGGTTCTGCAAACATCTTCCTCTGAACAGGAAAAACAGTGAAACCATTATCAGAATGGATTCAATGGAAATTGATGATGACATATATTTAACTAAGAGCCTCACAATGGAAGGTCTTATAACCCAAGGTACAGCATCACCTTACAAACGCACGGACAAGCAGAACATGAAGTGTGTTGGGTACAAAAAATAAAAAAGCGCAGTCCCTGTGCTTTTAGAAACCAACTTGTTGATCGTCTTAAATTTTAAAGCAATAATGCTAAACTTTTTCATTTTCTGTAAATGCCATTTGGTAGTTTATAAAAGCTTTTATATTCTGTGTGAGGGTGCTCCTGTTTCAAAGGGAGAATCTGGTAAAGAGTAATGCTGTTTCCTATACGTTATGTTTATACATTAGTAAATTATTTTCCCAATGATATTGCGCAAGCAGACATAATTCAGAAATTATGTTCAACAATCACCTTATTTACAACTTGCCAGCTATGATAATTAATAACATCTATACTAGACAATTTGATCTGGGCGACAGTGCGTTTCAAATTAGTCTCATCCAACATCATTTCTAAAAGACACTGTTGAAAGAGAAGATGCAGAGATGATGTTCTCATCACTTTATGGACCAACTGTCCAACAACTAATTTAAGTGTTTTAATGTGAAATCAGTACACTACCATTCGACAGTAACGTGGTGATGTTTTAACATAATTACAAATCAAGAAAAAAAAAAAAAAAAGGATCTTTATTTGGGTTTAGATGGAAAAAACGTCCATTTAGTCTAATACAGAAAACATGATCACATTTCTTACTTTTGATTCAGTGGATGTTCAGAGAAGGAAACAGCCCTGCAGATGTGTGACTGTGTGTCTTGGGTTACTGTGTGTGGTCCTGTTGGCTGGCAATATAGGACAAATTATCTACTGTAAGTCATTTTTGATTAATAGAAGAATAGAAATAGAACCAACAAATATGATAATCTTTTTGAAATCCAAGAGTGCAATGACATGCCTTGGTGAATAACTTTTTTTTTTCCATTACACAGATGGAATACTCACCCATCCCTCATCAGCAAATTCAGTCCAGGCCAGTTACAACACTCAAGAAAGAGACCATCTCCAAAATGATAATGATATCCTGACAACAGAAAGGGACCAACTGCAGAGCAACTGTGACGCTTTAACTGCAGAGAGAGAACAATTAGAGGCCAAAGTCAGAAACGTGACTAAAGAAAAAGACCAGCTGCAGCAAAGTTTCAGTTCTTTGTCTACTGAAAGAGATGAGTTCAAGGGCAGTTTCAACAATCTGAAAAACGTACGAGACCAGTTACAAGCAAATTACGACGCCCTGAAACAAGAGAGCAACCAACTAAACACAAGCTGCAATGACATGCAGAGGAATCTTGAGGGGCTACAGACTGAGCACAATAATCTGACAGCAAGTAAAGACCAGCTGCAGACTAAATACAGGAACCTGCAGAGACAAAAAGATGAGTTACAGAATCGTTTTAGTGCACTCACATCAAACCGAGATGAGTTACAGAGCAATTACTCCTCACTGAAGAGGGACAAGGACCAGTTACAAAGGAGCTACAATACACTGAGTACAAGTAAAGATCACCTCCAGATCAGCTACAATTCACTGTGGAAAGACAAAGAACAACTGCAAAGCAGATATAACGCTCTGTGGAGGGTGAAGGAGTGGTTACAGACCAATTACAGCAGCTTGGCTGCAGAGAGAGATCGGTTACAGAACAAGACTAACAAGCTGACAGTTAAAGTAAGAGGTAAGCCTTTTCCCTTTTTTTATTTATTTAGCTCACAATTATAATCTGTGTTTTGACATTTAGCGTGATATATTGTCTCTATATATTCTTTTCAACTTGCAGGCAAACCCTGTCAGACAGGCTGGAGGAAGTTTGATATCAGCTGTTACTTTATTTCAACCATTAAGAAAAACTGGACGGTGAGCAGAAAAGATTGCATTGCCAAGGGAGCAGATCTGGTAATCATAGACAGCAGGGATGAACAGGTGAGAAAGAATGAATGAATGAATGAATGAAGTTCTGTGAGGGTGTACTTAGGTCCAGTGTGTTAACCCTAACCCTAATCAAAGTTTCGGACAAATTCAAAACGTGACCTGGCGATGGCACTAAATGAAAAGTTAAACTTTCTAAATAAGGTTATATATAATAAAGCTGAAGTTATTACTCTGAATCCAGTACCTCCAGTAGATGTAGAGATATCTCACTGGATAAGTGAAAAGTCAGGGGATGAGTCTTTAGTATTTACCCTCTGGGCGACTGACCATATCTGTGTCAAGTATCTTCTATCTGTCACTAACAGGTATTTGTTAACGGGTTACTGGGCTTAAGCCAAAATGCCTGGATTGGTCTGACTGACAGTCTTCAGGAGGGGACTTGGACGTGGGTGGATGGGACCCCGCTCACCATGGAGTAAGTTTTGCAGAGGTGACACTGGGGGCAGTTTAGAAACGACATTATGGCTCTACATGGTATTGTGTGTATGCAGATGAAATCGGGTCCCTTCATTTACAGTTAGAAAAGTCAGAAACAACAGCAAACAGCAGACGAGAAACAAAAACTGGATGCTGTAAAAAAAAAAAAAAAAAAAAAAAAGCACCTGAATGAGGAAAGTTGTTGGTGTCTCTGTTATCTTGTATGTCAGCTTCTGGCAGCCCAGGCAACCCAATAACTTCAGTGGGAACCAGGACTGTGGAGAAATCGTGCAGAAACCATCAGTGGGAGAATGGAACGACGATGGCTGTTTTGCTGAACAGCTCTGGATCTGTGAGAAATAAGACCACGGTGATTTACACTGGTAACACAGGTGTGTGGCTGAGTGACATGTTTCTTCATTACTACGAACACACACACACCCACACACACAGCAGATTATTCAGTCAAACTCACATTCACCACCTTCAGGCCCAAAATAACTCATCCGCAGCTGAAAATAGTCCCCAAACACGGCAGTATTTCTTCTGTTTGAGTTGTGTTTGCTAAAACTGCGATGATCAGCTATTTTATAGAGCTTTTTTTTTAAAAAATGATAGTATACAGTAAATTCTTTGCCTGTTTTTAAAGATTTTCATCGTCATTGGAAACCACTGGCTCGGAGCTGAGTGCCACAAAAGAAGCTGGAAAGTACTGAGAGACAATCGCTTTGGAGGTTTTGGTCTTTTCATGGAATTTGTTGACAGTAGCAAAAACATGGATTATTACCAGCTTTATGTTTTCATACTGTTAAAGAGTCACTTCACCCAAATTACAATAACACATATTTCTCATATTTCCATACCTATGGTGGCATCTTGCCCTGTAGCTTTGGTTTTATTTGCCAAGGTTTGGGGCAGAAGCACAAATCTCTTAAGATTTTTTTCCTTCCACCCCAGCACAATGAAAATGAACAGAATTTTGTTAACAACATGGACAAATTGCAAGAGCAACATCTTTTATCAGAAACAGTGTCACTTTTGTTCTGGCTAATCCACAGAAAATAATATAAAGTTTTTCTTTGACAGAAAGACAAGCTCCTAATGCTTTAAAAAAATAATTCAACAGCACTTTAATACATGGATTTTTTTAATGCGGAGGCCTCTTTTTTGTAATTTGGGTGACGCAGCCCTTTAACAGACACATCACGTGGCAGGAAACATACATAAATGTGCAGTGCATCCATTCTTCACTTATACACTTTGACCAAAATCATTACATCTTTTTTTCCCCCCAAATCTAAACATCTGTATATATATATAATTTTATCTTTCATGATCTTTGACAAGTAAACGTTGATGCAGAGTATTGCTAATATTTACATACATTTACTATTTAGCTCGTGATTTGTGTTTAATGTAATGAATATTTAATTTCTTCATTGGTTTTGCTCTCCTTCTGAATTCTGCAGTAAGATGTATTGGTATTCTGCGTTCTGTGTGATTAAATATGTATGAAACTGCATGTATATAATATGTAATATATAATAAATAACACGTCACAAATCACCTGCATGCAGTGTTTGCATATGGTATTGATTCTTCTCTTCTACTCTGTAATGATTACATGACATGGTGAAACATGATCTGTAGCACAAACTAATTTCCTTCTCTGTGTTTTCCCACAGAAATGTGCTGCTGGTGTTTGAGTTGTGTGTCCGCAGTTAGGTGGCACATTGGTATTAATTATTTATTCTCTTCCCTGGGAACTTAAATGGCAAATATCCACTGATGGTTGACAGAGAATTCAATCACAAGAACTAAGCAAAGTTTCCTTACATTATAGGTGTAAAAACATTATGAAGATGTACACAACTCTGTTTTGTTTTGATGTTGGTGGTGGAAGGTGCTGTCTAACGTGACATCCATAACATGTTGGTCCAAAATCTCCCGGCTGGGTTGGAAAATGTTTCTGCTTGTTATTTTGCATTGTGAAAAAAAAACATACACAGAAAATAGGATTTCCGAAAGACATTTGATTCTGTTTGTACATTTTGATCAAAAAGGGTGAATGACACTTGACCACCACCATAGAAAGGTACAGCAGCTGAGGTTCAACATCCAGAAGGATAAGAGTGATCACATGTTGCAACCAGTTCCAGCAACCGCAGCTGGCAGTGTCGGTAGCTGAGAAGCCAGTGAGGCACCAGCAACTGATACTGGTTGGTTGGGCCATCTGCAGAGACAGGGTGGAGAACCAGAGCGACAGTGTTAAGCTCTGGATGTTACGGTCACTGCTGCTCATCAGCAGGTGAATTCCCCGTGTGTACAATGTGTCCATGCTTCTCTGTCACAACACGTCAGTCTACATCCTCGCCAGGTCTAGAGCCGAGCTGAATAAATTATGTGGCAAAATTAATTCTATACAAAATGTATAAGATAACTGTGGGGCGGGGGTTGGACAAACTCTTTGAAAACTACAATTAAGAAATAGGTCGGTGCCTTTCTGACTCAGAGCGACAAAAACTGAACACAATGAGGTAGAATAGGCCACACTCACTGTAGCTGTTGCATTGGATTGCATTATATCACACAGGTGTTGCCTGCAGTGTGTCCACCCACGCATGTCACCCTGCTGCACACTGAACAGATGACAATGCACTGACACACAGTGCTGACAATGCTCTCTGCTGCCACACCAGACTACAAGTTACATAACACAATGTCAGAAGAAGACACAGCACGTTTTAAAATCACTAACATGTGAGCAGTTTACAGGGCAGATGTATTTAGCGGGCAGAGACACCACGCTCTGGCATGTGGCTCCTTCTGGGTGTGGTGGCGGTCGCATTGAGTGCGGCTGTTCTTGAAGGGGGCATCTCAACCATTAATTGGACTAAGCCTTTTCATCCCCCCCCCAGAGATGAGTCTGATCCAAACCGTCTGTGGTCGGGTGGTGAGATGGGGCTCCCCCCCAGGACATAGGCCGGTTGTGAGGTTATGCTTTTGGCCGCCTGACTAAAAATAAAAGATCAAGGCGCCTCCACCAGACATGCTGGTCTGGTTAGACTCACAGAGCTGGAAAAAAGGGTTTTAAAAACAGCGGAAAGGGTGTTGCATGTGCATTAGGCTGATGACCTAATCTCCTTAAATAAATGAGGTTACTTTTTAAAGTACATGTACACAGCATTACAGAAGCAAACTGGACTGCTTTTAAAGCTGAACTGAAATTGATGATACTGCAGGTGTTGTGCATGGTTTTCATTTTTTCAAGCCTTTAGGTTTCTCATGGAAGTGGCTGACTGACATCAGAGAGCCAGCCTTGCAAGAAGAGGTGAGTCGAGCTGCCGAGGCCACCTGCTGAGTCCCAGGCAGCTCCTGTGCACTCAGGGCCGTGTTCATCCCAGATTATACAAAAAAGGAGGGGCTAGCCGACGTTGGCTGTCTCTGTAGTGGGAATGAGGATGTGTATTGCGTGGAATATTTGTATGTAAGTTTCAGTCTGTGATAGAATTTTAGTAGACTGTGTGTCTCCACTTTCTGTACTTTACTCTGTGATTCGAATGATCATGACACATTAAAATGATTTTAGTTTTTAAATGTATTCAAAAAATTCATCCCTTGAACTGTTCCCTTGAAGTGCTCAGGCAACATAAGGCCCCCATTAACCACAGCAACAACACCGCCGCTTTAGACTACAGCAGAGGTTCTCTAAATGTGAACTTTAAAACCCACAAAGTCATTAAACTGCACACAACATGCTTCTGTTTACCAACTGTTGATCTGCGATGCCTCACAAAGAACATCAAAGGGATAAGGAAAAAAAGAGAAGACATAATGTTGGTGATTACAGCTTTTCTGCATAAAGTTCTTGTTCATTTTTTCAATTGCCACGTCCTGGAGGCTGAAAACTGCACATATACACCAAGATCTCATTTAGCGGAACTAAAAGGAGAGCAAGGAGAGAACGGACACAGTTTTCTGCTGCAGCCTCACTTATTTATTAAGGAGATGGATCTACAGTATTTTACATACTCAGTCATAAGCTAAACTCTGCTGCGACTCCAGATACCGTACAAATGTCATCAGGATGATTGGATTTCTTTTTTGTAAGGTTCAAGTTCCTTCTGCTCCCAGAGACTGGAGGAATTCATTTCAGTATTTTCAGCACATAAAAAGCTTGGTGCAACAGTTAAAAAAACCCCAAAGAGCAGAAATGTCACAAACACACATCACACAATCAAGCCTGCAAAATTACAGACAAATGGAAAAACCATACTGCTTGTTTCAGAAATGAAATTAAGATTAATATATGCTCCCCTGATGGTATAAAGATTAACTCACACTACTAAACAAAGGCTTTGGTTGTAAGAGCCTTATCACATGCCCTGTTGCTGTTGAATGGTGTAAAATGGATTAATGCTGAAGCTCTCTTGCAGACAAATGATAGCCGGCAGTGGTAAAAGATTACTGGAGGTGATGGGCGTCCATTTATGTGATGTACTGAAGACACAGATTTGTGTCGATTGTTTTTGACTATCTGACTTCAATAACTCCATATTGTTATTTTTTCCCAACAATCACACTTAATTTCAAAATTAGAAAACACCGACATATAATGCGGACACTGCTAGCAAACAGGCTAACACAGCAACGATTTACATGTAGCATTTAGCCGAAAAAATATACATGAATGTTATATGGTCTCACATATTATATATGACTGCCTACCGCTTCCTCACAACGTATATACATCATTACACACGCTAAAACCTTCACTCTTACCTGTAAAAGGGTAAAATAATAAGAACCACACAGGCGCGATGTAGTTTCAGTGGACGAGTGAGACCTTAGCAATCAAACACAGAGCAATAGATCACAATAATCCCGATCTGCAAACCAAAATACATTTTAAGCTCTTTCCAGTCCCCCCCTTTTTTAAAAAAAAATAAATAAAACAATGACTTAGCAACATTTTTAACAGGAAATGTAACAGGAAATTAAAATGAAATAAGTTTGCTATAACCATGAATTTTCCTACCACGGATGGCGATGAATTACAGCATTTTCATCACTATATTTAAAACAGGTTTATAGCCATTACAATCATACCATTCTTATGACCATTACACTTACATCTATTATTATTATTATTATTATTATTATTATTATTATTATTATTATTATTATTATTATTATTCTCATCATTATAATTGTCATGATCGATTATATACTGCATATAATAACATTATGTGAAACAATTCTGTATTACAAAAACTAACCTTTACAGTGGAATGCATTTGAATAGAGCCTGAAGTAAATTCTCCCTTTGTGGTCACTGTCTGTCAGCACTTTGGTCCCGACTGTGAGATCTCAACAAATATTGAATAGACAGCCATGGCTTTGGTACAGACATTCATGGTCCCCGGAGGGTGAATCATGCTGACTTTTCCTCTGTCAGACTGGCAGGCTGACAGTTATGGCTTTTAGTGAAATATCTTGACAGTTATACGATAGATTGCCTCAAAATCTTGTACAGATGATGAATCCTTGTGATTTCTCTAGCGCCAAAGTTTTCGCTTATCTTGATTGACCTTTCTTCTAATGCCACCACTAAGATGGTGAATGCGGTAAATATTCTACCTGTTTAACATCAGCATGCTGACATTGTCACAATGAGCAAGCTGCCTGTCGTATTTACCTCAAAGCACCACTGTGCCTGAGTTCAGCCTCGCAGAGCCGCTGGCACAGCTTTAGTCTCTCAGTCTTGTTTTGAAATCATATTTGACAGTATTATAAATAGGTTTTTCTAATATTTTGTCCTCCTCAGGTATGTGAATAGATGTTGACAGATCCCAGTTTACATGTTTTTAAACAGTGACATGCAAAACTTGACATGACACAGATGAAGAAAATGAAAGAAAGAGGTACATAACATGTTTAGTCTTTCATGTGCTTTCATGGCTGATTATACAGCCTCAAAATCATAATATGATAATATTCAAAAGCAGAGCATGTTTGGCTTTTAGCTTCTATTTTATCTGCAGACATCAGTCACCTGCTTCCTTGCTCTTTCCTGACAGTATGAAGAAGCTCAGGCTAAACTGTAACTGAGCTCAACCACACAGAAAGCAGATAAAAATTCAGCTGACAGAAAACAGGAGTCTATTTTTAGTGGCTGGACTGAATTTCCTAATCACCTCCTGGACTCCTGAATGAATTATGAATGGTATCTTGTCTGTATACATCACAAACCCAAACCAGACTGAGCTTCCAAACATGTCAGTGGTGGAAAATGGCTCCAGATCAGATCACACTGAAAGCTGATCATGTTTTTTTTTTGGGGTTTGTTTAATGCATCAGTTTGTGGCCCCAGTGAACATTATCATGCAGCCGTACACATCTCCCATCTAAGCTAAAGAGAGGCTGTGAATGAGGAAGGTGAAGTTGCTGAGTGTCTGATGGAGATAAGGGGAACTGACTGTGGATGAGAGACACCGTCCCTCAGCCTGTCACACCCTGCACTGCCCATATTAATTAACCTCAATGACTCATGTGCTGCTCTGAAACAGCCACTTCAGGAAAGGAAGAGGAGAGGACTTACAGACATCTCAGCACTCTGCTAACAACACAGTGATGAGATTCAGTTCTTATGATTCAAGGATGCTGATGGGGACTACACTCAGATAATAATAATCCCAGAAATTAAATGCTACAGATCTATTCTAATTTGCATTCATTTTTTCATTTATTTGGGGTTTTAATTAGCTGTTGACTTGCCAACAAATCAGGTTCCTGGTGGTCTGAGGTTTAACAGACAGGCCAAAAACTGGCTCCTCAGAGCTCAGATCACTTGCCCTCTGATCAAAATTTCAGATTCTGTCATCATTAAACAAATACTCTAACAAAACCCATATTTCAAATCTGAAATACGGTCACAACCTTTGGAGGACTCTTCACGGCCGTTCAAACTGACTTCAACGATGACCCAGAGCCATGATGAAAAACAGCATCAAATCTTCTGTTTATGCCCCAAATAACCACGTTCTGCCAGAACATAGTTTAAAACATACCTCCGATTTGTTGTTAGCATTGTTAGCTATTTACTTTTGTCACTAATGACCCATATGTGCAAGCCTCAACTTCATCAACCATATTTTTTGCTTGCACTTACCCTCGGACACGACCCGTAGAAGAATTACAGGTCAGTAGGTTTAGGCACATAAATACTCGATTGTTTTTGGTTAAAAGTTACTTCCTTGAAAATGACATTAATTACACTTCGGTTACATGGCAAACAAAATAAATCAACCAACACAAATTAAATGTAACTAAACACTATTCTCTGTTGGTATCTTTACTCGGTTCATAAAAACTATATTTTAAGTCAGTTAATTGTTACAAGCATGAATGGTGAAATGCTTTGTCTCATGCTAATTCATGTGGCCTTTACTATCAAGTCTTCACAGTGTCATAAAGTGATGTTAAAGCTTTGACTTGCATGGATCACATTTCAGAGCATACCCCGGGCTTTTTCGTATATATCACATCAGCTCGTGACTTAAGAGGCAAAGAGCTGCAAGGAACTGCCTCTGTTTTAGTTACAACCTTGAGATGAGAACGTATACGGTTCCCCGAGGAGGTGTTGGAGGAGGGGTCGTTATCATTTTTGGCAGTCCTCCCGTGTAAACCCAAAGGCTCTCCTCCATATTCATCAGGGGTGATTATGTGCTGACCTCCGCCTGCCGTTAATCCTGAGCTGATGTACGCCCACCCGGCAGGCACCATGGAGGAGGGCGAGCAAACCCAACACCCCAGCCAATTAGGTGTCTCCGAGGTGGAGAGAGAGAGAAACATAAGAGAGTGCAAAGTGTGAGGTTCAGTGAGATTCCATTCACATCATTGGCCTCAGTTTAAATTTCTGATTATGATAATGATTATTGATTTTATCACTGTAACATTACACTAAGTATGGGCCTAGAAAATGGAATATATATAAATATAAATAAATGTCAGGATGCAGTGCATTACATTTTCAAAATGTACAACACAAATCCAGCAAGCCTTTCCTAAACAGAAGACATTAAATGTTTTCCAGGATGAAGAAAAGGGGAAAAAAAGCAGCCCCGTCCCTAAGAAATGGCATTTACACACATTTAATTTACAACATGAATACATTTAGAAGGAAATGTAATGAGGAAATGGTGTTAATTAAAGCATCCAGCTAAAATATTAAATGACAACATGTTTCATGTGTTCACCCTACAGTATGTGCTCTTACAATACAGTACCTCTCTGCGGTGACTGCAGCATTATAAAACTTTTTAATGGTTATGTTTTGGTGCCCACAGCACTCAATTAAGGTTATAGGGTAGGACTGTGGTCTTGGTTACACTGAAAAAGTTAACAAAGAAAGAATACAGACAAAGACAAAGAATACTAATCCACATCATTTACAGAGTCGGACACTCAGACCTTTGTGTCTACAGAAACATCCACAAATTGCACATCTTTATGTGTAATTGTTGAAAAACTACAACAAAAAAAATAAAAACAAAAGTCTCTCTTGACTTCTTCTCCAAGCTTTAGAGACATAATCATTTTAAGAGACCAAAAGAAGACAACCCTTCCAATTTTTACTGATTTGTGCACAGAAATAAAAAGGGAGCTCCTACAGGGAAACAGGAAAAAGAGAAGGGAGAACGTGAGGTTAGACAGATGTGTCAGTGGGCAAATCATAGCTGGATCAATTCTCTGCTGTTTGGACTGACCACATTGATAAGACCACCAACACCCTGTGGGTTGCAAACATCCAGTTTGGGAGCTGGAGAACCGAAGGGCATCCATATTGGAGAGTTACAGCAGCAGGGAAGGATCACTCTGCATCAAATTAACTGCACCATAATTCATGTGCAACCCTGCTGCATTATTAAAGCCTCAGTGCTGCTTTTTCATGACAAGATCAATTTTGGGTGTATTTTCTCTTCTAGGGTTGCAGCTATTTTTTTTAGTTTTATCTGTACTTTGTAAATGTTCATCAGGCTGTCGCTCCAAATACAGACACAGGTTGGTTTATTACCAGTGACAGAAAAAAAAAACACAAACAAAAACTTCTTCCTAAAGCTGTCACATACTGAGTGTGTCTGTCAGTATAATTTAAAAAAAAGTTGCCAATGCAGATGCAAATATACAGCAACCAAGTGCTTCATGTTTTAAATTAGTTTTTCAAGATTCAACGCAGGTCATTTCACTGTGGATGTTACAAACTGGTAATGAATTTCTTCTGTGTTGTCTTCTGATGTGCATGATGTGAGCTATTTTCTGAACTCACTTTGTTGACTAAATTTCCCGCGGGGCTGTGATTGACGCTGCAGGTCACAGTTTATTATGTTGGGGGCATGAGGCAGAAATGAGTTCATGCACCTTGTTTGTCTTGTTTGTTCTGTTTCTAACTTTGCTCATTAGGAATCGTGTGTGCTTTAAGAAGATGATTTACAAAGTGTATTTTCATGAATTAGGTACAATAAGTTGTATTTACAAGTTTATTCAGCTCAGAGAAGTCTGATAGACCTCGATCGGATTAAACCCACATGGACAGAGATCTGACAATCAAATTGTATTTAAAAGCAAACCTTTTGTCTCACTCAGCTTTTTCCCATTAATGATGGGGCCGCTTGGAAAAAGGTGGCATCATGTATCAATACTCATCTCCATTCTATATTGTTCCTTAAACATTTTAAGCTATGTTGACTGTATCATGGTATCACGGATATGATCATTTGTGATGCTCACAAACAGCTGTAATCACAAAATGGTACTTTGACAAGTATTTTTTCTCTTGTTCGATCCCTTCATTCAAACAAGATGTGATTCTCATTTCCCACCTGATAGTCAGATTTCTTTTCCACTGCAAACATGTCATTTTTCTGTTTTTTTGTTTTTTGTTTTAACCCATGTAAAAATTGTGCATTCAATTCAAAATTCACATCCCTTTGAAACACAGATTCAATAACCCCAGCCTCCAGGGACCGACTATCCCATGAATGATAATCACTTGTAATTATTGCTCAGCTAAAATTCCCCGTTTCCAAATGTGTGAATGAAAATCAGCCTCTCCCTCATCCTGCCCAGCCTTTGACACTGACACCAAGATTAAATTGCCAGTTTGAAGACACTAAACAACTCAATTAAAACTGCCGGACTCCATCAGTGATCGGCGAGCTGAATTCAGTCTGCTGATTTGCAGCAGGCAGATCCTGTCTGGGAAAACACGATGCAGTGGACGTGTATTCTCCGCTTCACGTCCGATGTTTAAGTACCTGTCCGGCTCAATCAGTGAGTGAGGAGTGAATTACAGGAGCAGAACTGATCTGTCCTCTGGAGCCCTGAACTTTTAGTCTGCTGAAAGTAATAGCTGATTTTACTCTGCCTAAGAGGGAAAATGCATAAAACATTAGTACATATGTCAATTATTAATTGACTGGTGATGTATTTACAACTTTATTTTTGTGAAAAAAAAACTGCTCTACTCTCCTTGATTTCTTCTTCTCCCTCTCTCTCTCTGTGACCTAAAAGTTAAGGTACCTAATCTGCAAACTCTTCAGCTCGTTAGCGATGAGCTAAACTTCTCAGGTTCTCAGGAAGACATTTTGGTCATTTGCAGGCTCATATTTGCCACTGTGAATACCCTTAGAGTTATATTTGCTAATAGTTTTTAATTTTTAATTTGGTAGAACAGTTGGTGCCGGCCAAATGAAGGTGAGGTAAAATAATGAACCCTGAGAAATAGGTTTGCTGCAAAGCTAAACTCTAAACTCTAAGCTATGATGAGCAGTTTCAGGTCTGGACTCTACACAAATCTAACTTGGCATGTTATAATACTAAAACCACAGGTGTAATTAATAATATTAAAACTGGCTACATTTAATTTAGGTGTGCCACTGCCAGGGCCCTGGTATTGTTCATGCTGGCTTACTGGGGCACTTAAATTAATGGCATTAGTTCCACCTGTGCTTTTCTTGCTGTGACAAGTCAGAATGTCGGCCGTGAAAAAGGCTCATTGTGTTTGGTTTCATGCTTTGTTAAAGGCTCTCCATCTGTTTGGACAGAGGATTTAAAGCGCTGGAGCCAGTCCTGTACAGCACATGTAAACACACATCCCTTTCATACTATGATGAGGTAAATACTTGAAATGTTTGTCTGTGGATTTAATGTGAAAACCGTTGGGGTTCTCATTGCAGGACTTTATCCACTGCTTCTATTTTTTTAAATGCATTTCTGAAGCTTTTTCTACAGAGAATGTGATGGACAGTTGTTTACTGTGTGTCTGATGGGATGTGGTCTTTGTCTTCACTACATATTGGTGGTAATTGAATGAACTCTCGCCTTCCTTTGCTTTCTATGTTGCTCTATGTGTTATAAAAATGGAGAGTGATGATGCCCTATAGTCCCCCCCTTTCAGTTTATTTATTTATTATATATATTTTTTATGTCTTAATAAAATCAAAATCTATAATGTTGCTGGGTCATTATAGTATGGAGTCTAATATATCCTTTTAACAACCTGTGGTAGACGTTCTGACTTCTTGCAATGACTGACGTGCTCACAAAAAACGTTGTAATTATCAGAGTAAGAGTGAAATACGTCTCGCTGTTTGTTTTAACCTCCATAATGGATGGGTGGGGCTGACCACAAAACATAACACAAAGAGCGCCAGAAAGTTGAGACAATAACGGGAACAGTATTTGAATGTGATCTTAGTTGACACAATCTGATTTATGTATAACTCCCACATGTCTGGGTGCTTAAAACACACAGTGATCTTTATTTGCATGTAATGGACTGAGGTCAATTGAGGTCAGTTCACCTCAGGTAACTACTGTTTACTTTTTCCAGCTACAGCTGGGATTTCCCAGCCTCTCTGGTTTTCATGTGTTTACCGTCTGGATTAACAAGTTTAAGGATTTTATGGGTCAAGTTAGTTCCCCACATACCTGTTTGATGATCCTTTTTTGGACATTTCTGGGCAACCACCGACTTTTTAAATTATTCCTACAATATCCAAACGTGACAACAGCAGTTTGGTCGGTATAGGTGACATCTAAAGACAAGTTACGTCATAAGCACTGACCCTGCTCTAAATCCAGATAGCATGAACATGAGACCCCCGCTGAATTCTTAAGTAAGGTAGACATGATGGTGGGAGGAGGGGAAAAGACCTTTAAGACCTTTACATGGACCATCTGGATGGGGATTAGTGATTCCATTCAACAGGCAAAAAAAAAAAAAAACACACAACATAACGTGAACAACAGGTGTTTAGTCAAACACTGAAAAAAAATCTCCCCATGTCAGAAGTAAAAGTGATGAAAACACTGGAGATAAATATTAAAAATAACCAGGTGTGAATTTATAGTGTTGCTAAGTCCTCAGTAGATGATTGTCTCTGATTTCAAGGCAGAAGTTGTCATTCTTCCTGCCACAGAGGATATAAACACACACACACACATAGTTTCCTCTGACTGTTTTATCACTTCAGCCTTCATAGTTTTGGAGGAAATTCCAGCAGCAAAATAAAAGTGTCTTTGTTGTGTTGTATGGGCGAGAAACCTATCAGGCAAGCTGTTTTGAAATCCTTGATGTTCACGACACACAGCTACTTTGGTGTTTGTTATTTTATCACTTAGTGTTGACTACAGCTATACAGTGCTTTGTTTGTTTCAGAAGTGGCTCCAGACTTTCTCCTGAGGTTAGCAGATGTGGAGAGAGTTGTGTCTCCTCACAGATAGGATCTGATCCACTGTAGTCAAAACAAACACTCAACAAGGGCAAAATCCAAGGTTGAACGAGAAGGAAGAGATGTTAATCATCACAACACACTACTATTTCGCCACGTGTAGTGGACACGTCTGCTCTCGACGTGTCAAATCAGTGTCTTAATGTGGTGCATGAAATGATGGCGCCGCTCGGGTGGCTGCAAGTTACAGCAGCTCCTGTTATCTTGTGTGCAGTTTTTATCAACTTTAAAGTTCTTTGTTTTGTGGCATGTGATACTCTGTCTTCTATCTATATCGATAAAAATACAGAGCCTAGAGAATGATTTTGTCTCTCTTCATATATTAACTAAACTAAACTAACTAAAGACTCTGGAGAAGTTCAGCAACACAAATTTCCCAGGAGTGCAGATCACAGAAGAACTGTCCTGGACCTCACATGTGATCCAAGAAAGCACAGCAGTGTCTCCACTTCCAGCATCAACTGTTTAAGCTGAGACTCCCTCCACCCGTCTTTACCACACATACCACCATTCACTAAAAGCATCCTGACCACCTCTGTCACTCTCTGGTATGGGAACTGCGAAGTTTCTGACTGCAAGACCTTACAACAAACAGTGAACACAGCAGAAAAGACCACGGGTACTTCTTCCCCCTCCATTCTACATATCCACCAAGGGAGGGGTCCTTCATGATGCTGAGGAGGATCAAGAGCATCAGGAGCATTAGGACCCCCTTTACAAGGTTTTCTTCCTTCAAGCTGTGAGGTGGTGGTTCAAATGTAGTGCATACTAAAGCTTTAACTTTCTTTTTACACTCCATTTTAATGATTTATTTTGTCGTACTTGTCTAATAACTTTTTACCCTTTTGCTACAGGCTTTTCTTAGTTTTTCAGGGCTCCATAAAAAGATGTTTAGTTGAAGAAAAAAAAAATCGAAAGATGATGGGCTGTGATTCCAATTCAGTTTATGCTGTAATCTATCAATTCTGAATTATTTCCTGTATAGACAGAAAAGAAAATAGCAATAAGGCACCCCGTGAGTTGGGCTGAAAAAAGTCAGGTAAATGTCAGAGGTTTGTTTTAAAGAAATTCTGCTGAGCTGCACTGCGGATTGGACAGTTTTATTTCAACCCAGATTTTCCATCAGAGCAGTATTTAGTAAAAAGACAGCTCTGTGTTGAATCCACTGTGTGGGAGTCCATTTCCACCACATGTACTCATATTTCACTTAAAGCTGCAGAAAATGATTCCAAGGTGGTAAATCTTGAAATAATTGTGTTGTTGCATGCAGTGGAATTAAATGTGAAGCTTAGTTTGGTGCACAAATCAGCTACATGTCGATCACCACAGCCAGTGTAACTTATGTACAATGACTGTACAGTTGTGTAATGTTTTGCAGTAAAAGCAGCAACAGCACTTTGCATTTTCTGATTTTGCGTTCAAATGGTTTCTCCATCCACTGAGCTCCAGCAGTTCAAACAGGGTTTCATATATTCTCTTTGGGCCTTCACAGTCCGAGGAGGCCTCAAAAATAGAAACAGCACAGCCTGCAATTATACTATCTAAGGCATTGAAATATGGATGACAGCGATGGGTGAAACCGATTGCAATCTGCATAAATAGACATGAAAGAGTAATGACTCACATACGCCACGCTCATTTGCCTACCAAGGTTTAGTCTTAATGTGACTGAATTTCTCTGTGTAACACTCAACCTTGGCAGAAACCGCTCGAGATTGTGGACTGATTTAGGAAGTCAGCAGCTTCGGAAGAAAAACAGTGGTCTCTGTGGAACGATTATAAAGACTGCGTGGACAAACTGTTGTATGAACGTGGACGAAAAGATGAGGAAATGAGCAACACCAACATAAACTCAGAACAGGATGTCTGAGTTCACTTTCATGACCTTTTACTTACCAGTGTTATAATTTAGATTTTGTAAGTCAGCATTTTGACTCCCTGTAAATAATTTAATATGGAAAGCTTTACATCTACTTTTCATGAGCCTGAAGAACAGACTCATGAAAAGTTAACTTTTCATGTATTTTTTTCTCTTTTTGGCAGAAACTGACCTCATAAAATAATTAACTCGGAAAAAATAAACAAGTATTCGCCCTAAACAGGTAATATGTAAGCAGACTGTGGCCAACACCTAGTTGAGTTAGGTATTATAGTAACAGCAGAGATCTTTACTGTCTCTCTTTAGACATGAGTCCTTTCCTATCCTGACAGTAAAGATCCTGGTTAAGCTGTAGGTAGGAACTCAGACCTTCCAGATATTTTTCTTATTTTCCTTCAGTTTTCTTCATTTACAGCACATCAGGCAGATTTACAACAGCTGGCACCCACTTATTGTTTGTCTTTGCATTGACTTTTCATATTGTCTGAACACACCTTAAACACCATGTTAGCCTCCTTATCTTGAAGTTATCTGACAACACAATGTGTCTTGGACTGTAACAACAATAGTGAAGGGGTATGTACGTATGTAAGATATTTGGTTGCTAAATAGCATGTGTGCATATTAATATGTGAAAAAATGATTTTATAAAGTTTTCACTGGACATTGACATTCTGTGCGTCAACTCTCAGACTTGGACTGTCAAACCACATGAAAATTGAGTGAGTGGAAACTTTTTAAGATGTTTTTGATGGCAAAATACGTTTTTTTTTCACAAGTTTAGAGGGACGACTACCTCAACCAACCAACAGTTTTTTCTTTACTTCTTTCACCTACTCACACCAAAACACACACATACACACAGAAGCACAACACAAAACAGACTGTGTAACTCAATGATAAAATAATAAAATCACTTTTTTTTTTTTTGCAGTGCAGAAACTGCTCGACAGCTAGGAGATGCAGTGAAGACTTGTTCTGCTGTAGCCTCACAGTGAGTGCCAAGATAAATTTGTTCCCACTTCATGGCGGGACTCGCTGTGAATCTGGCATACAGTCCTGGCCTAGAAAATACACACAGCAAGATGCATCATTTCACATTTTTCGGCGACAGAACCAAAAACATTACTTCTGGCCTGTAAGAGTGTGTGTTCCAAACATCCTTTTGAAAAATGCTGTGACTCTTCCTGTTGCTCTATTTATGTCGAATGGCCGTAAAAACAAAAGGGCAGAACACACATATCGCTTGCTTTCTCTATCCACTGTTTTTAAAAATGTATGTCAGAATGTAAACAGCTATCCAGGATTCATACTGACCCTCTCAGTACACGTTTCCTCTGGAGCTTCAACTAAGAAAACTGCTCAAACCCACGTTGAGTTCTATATGTAGAACAAGTAAAACCCCAGAAATGGTAAGGAATGTGCTGTGCAAAATTAATTGCTAAAAAAAATAAATCTGAAACGTTGTTTTGATCTTGCTGTAAGTCCTTTGAGTAATGTCATACTGTGTAGTAATGTTTGATATGTATCATATCCAACTATATTGAGTTCCCTACTTTTAACTACTAAACTAGGACTAAGAGTTTGAGTCTTGCTTCTCTGCAGAGGATGGCAGCTGATGTCAGCTTGAATTTAGGCAAAGTTGTGGCAAGAATACATGTGAAAACGTATCAAAAAATTCCATATAAGCAGCCATGTAGTGCTGCATTTGGTTTTATATTCATTATATAACTGTATTATGTAAATAAATAGCTGCTGCTGTGCTGTGATGATGTGTTTGCTCAGCGGTGCCTGCCTGAATGACAAGGGCTCCACTCCCACACTCGTTTGCTGGCTGAGCTGTTTTGGCAGTTATTGTAACGAATCATTATTAGCTGTGGGCGCATTGCGCATCATCGTCATTCATTCATTCTCTCAGGCTCTCTGTCTCCTTTTTTTTGTTTTCCCTTTGCCTCCTTGTGTCTCACAAACAGACACACACAACCCTCTCCATTGTGAAAAGTGGAGGTAGCAGCAGCAGCAGCATTCACCCAGTCTGCTGTGTAAGGCCCAGGTGAAAACCTAATTACTTGTGTCTGTGGGAGATGGATGCGTTCGGCTCGTCAGCAGAGAGCAGCCGGAGATTTAGGGGCTTCGACGGCACTCTGCGGCACAGCTGCAAGGCATTCTGGGAAAGCTGCACCTGTCAGAGGACCACTGACAGCTTGTCCTGCTCTTGTTATACAGCCATGCGTGATCCCTCCCATTAGCAGGCCAATGGCACAGATGACTTGCTGTCTAGGGAGGGCGAGGGGCAGAGGTGAAAGCTCTTTACCAGCCATGATGTTTGGTGCATTGAACCTGTCACTGCGACATGGTTCACACCTCCAGCTAGAAACCGATTCCTGTAGATGTTTTCTTTTTCTGTACAATAATACAGTCCTATACAATGTTAACAAGGCTGCAGTATTCAGTACTTTTAGCTCAACAAAAAACACTGTATGTCTGAGTGTAAAATGAAAAGGGGCCAACTTGCAGTTCCCCTCATGCCTATGGAGGGTTAGTATCTTTCATTGTTTTGGTTTACCAGTCCACATATTTACTGTCTTAGTTTTTACTCTTGTGGCTCTCATCAGCTTTACCTCCAGGTGCAGCAAGCATCTGTTTCCTGTCAGCTCAAACAATAACTCTGATAAACGCATCATAACCACTCACACAGCACCAAACAGAAAACAGCCACAGTTAGCAACTAGCTGTTGAACACAGTGGAGCATGTAGCAGCTAAAGATTCAGCTAATTTCCTCAGCAGTTGGTGGAGACCAAATAAGAGCTCATCTCTGTCACAATGAATTATAGGATTTATGTCATCAAATGATCATGACTACATCGTGCTGTTATTTTTATTTATTTGTTTATTTTTTTGTTAGTTGTTGTTAATGGCCATTTGCTAATGTTGTTATTGAAACTTAAACTTGTGACCGTGAGGTAAAGTTATACAGTCAGTAGTTTGAATTCCCTGAAGAAAATGGGTCAGGTAGTGGGTAACATTCCCCTGCCCAGTTGCCCTTGAGCAAACCATTCCCCACTAACTGCTCCAGTGGAGCAGCTCAGTACCTGGCAGCAGAAGGCCTGTGTTTCAGCCTGCTGAGTTTTGTATGAGGTCTCTGTCTCCCTGCAGCTATTCTGTCGAGTCATTTCTGTAAACAAGAATTTGTTCTTTGTTAAGTTCCCTGTTAAATGAATGTTTTTAAAAATTTATAGAGATTTTTGTCTCTTGCCGGCTCTTCTCCCTGCTCAGGGCAGCACTGGCCGTGTGCAATATGTAAAAAACGTACACCCCAACTGTGTAAGTGAAGCTCATCGCGTTCGGTCAGATTTTACTGTTAGCTGTGTTTACATGAGGACACCTGATTTCAGAGGTGCCTCCAGACTCCACGGGTCACCCACCGCTCTGTTTGTTGTGACAGCAGAGACCTCTGTGGGTCTGTGGGTGTGTTTCATCATGTGAGTTCACAGAGGTGAGACAGTTAAAAACGAGGCTTTTTTCCCATATTTTTTTATCTGCCAATCACTGTGTTCTCCCACCAAAATGCTTCACATTCTCAGACAAACCTCCCTCCTTCTCCTTCTGGTGGAAGACAGACTGATTAATGGCAACCCACAGCAAACAGACCAGCACACACAAATTGTCATGTAAAATATGATGCTCGTGTGAACTAGAGACATTTTTGGTTTTTTGTATGTGTCTGGAATTGAATAAATTATCATTTGTACTAAGGTATTTTGATGTTTTGCTAGATCCATCCAAGATGCCACACAGTGCTGTTGCATGTATTTTTATTCCACACATGGAATATGTTACGTAGCAGAGTCATTTAATAATCTGATTCTCAGAAGTCTGCTGTGCATTTTCTATTACAGTAAATGGGAAATGTACATTGTAGTCATTGAAATTGCAGTTACAAAGGACTTCTGGAATGATAGTGAACTGTAAGTGATAGAGCAACAGTTCTTGAACGCATCCTGGATTCAAATTACTTAGCCCTACCCCTTTCTTTGTCTGTGCTCTGGTTTCCTCTTCACCTGGAAACACTCCTCAGTTATTAGGTGCGCGCGCGCGCACGCACGCACGCACGCACGCACGCACGCACACACACACACACACACAAAAGAATCACGTGCTGACTCATGTAGATTGTGGTAGGGAGAAAAGCCAGCACTAGTCAACAACATAAAAGTGAAAAGGTAGTCAAGGAGCAGCCAGTGAAGCCTGGAAGGCAGAAGAGTGAACTGTTTTATTTGTCTTTTATGGTCTGTTGATTTAATTAGCTTTAGCTGTTGTCTGGGTTTGAATGTATTTTAGCAGATGGATAGTTTTGAGATGGATGTCCGTAGGCTTGAACTCTCTGTCATTCATTTTTCACTGTTTTATTCAAACTTCTTTTTAGAAAGTTATGTTTTGTTTGTCTCTCTTCTTTCCCCTCTGCACGGTGGCAGTTATTTCACATTACTCCGTAATTCTGGTTCGCTGTGTTTGCTGTGTATGTTTTGATTTTATCATGGGTCTGGTTTTGGCTCCTCCTTTTTTTTGCTGGCCCCATTTGCAAAAGTTAAAGAACTTTTTCTCTTTTATTTTTCCAGGTGAAACCTAGAGATTCCTCATTCTTTAGTTTGTTGGTACTTCGAGTTCAGTTCTAACTTTTATTGAAGCTTTGTTTTTAACCAATAAATCCGTTCATCTCAAGTTAATGTTTTAGATTGGGTTCACTACTAACAAAGGATATGCCTCATGCCATAATGTGCCAAACAATATAGACAGACACAAAAGCCATTCTAATACCAAACAATACCAATCTTGGAAAAACACTCAAATTACTTTTTCCCTCTCTGCATGGCCACAGACCCTGTGTGATACAAATGCTGTCATCTGCCTATGTTTGTGAGGATCCATGCAGCTGAAAGTAAGTGTCATCCAAACACAGCAGAAGGCACAAGTGTTCATACCTGTTCCAAATGTCCACATTCGAATGAGAGGTCAGACATAATTGTCTAAATGGGGGTAATGGTGCACACTTTTTCTTCTAACGCATTCAGTGTTGCTCAGTGTTTATCTCATCTCCTCATCAGCTGCAGTCAGCATTAGTTTCATTAAGCACTGAAGATCAGAAACCAGTCATACACGAGTCACACAAACAGCTGTATAAATCTATTTGTTGTGACCATTTCTGACTGGTGTGGTGTGTTTGTTCTTTGGGTGATAGCTGATATTGCTCTACCCTGTGGTCTAGATGACGCATGGTTAACTAGTTCTTCATCCCCCAAATGAAATCCAGCTCTGCTTTGGAGGCTGAAGCAGTTTTATAAGCTTTAACTTGCTCAGTCAAAAACAGGTAATGTCGAAGTGAGGCCTGGACATTATCTTTCTATTTCTGTGCTGTTATTTTTATTTATTTGTATAACTTTGACTGTTGGGTTATGGTATTGTAAATATTGTACACGGTGGGTTTGGTGTTAATTACGTTTTATAAATAATTTGACAATGTACAATAATAACAGAAGGCACTTTTTAATACGGGATTTGCACATAACATACATTTGCGTAGCGTATTTGTGAAACGTGTAAACAGCAATAGTGTTTTACATATTGTAATTGTTTGCGTGAGGAGTCGGCCTCTGTCGGATGCC
>JBBMJY010000002.1:21358176-21379284 GCA_037833715.1 Toxotes lorentzi | reverse complement strand
ATGGTTGTACCAGTTTTGCTGTTGGAGAAAATAAAGAAACAGATGTTTTTGCATGCTCGACCTTTGCCTTGGCATTGCTTTTCCTCTGAAGTCTCGGTTGTCAGAACGGCCATTCTTTTTGGAATAGTTCCTTTTTCTCTTCAGAGGAGCACAGATTGTGACTCCTGACCACTCCTACTGTAACGCTGACGTCGTTTGCCTCTTGAGCTGCAGTCAGACAATAGAAGCCTTATGAGCTGTGACACATACTTCAGATGCCACTGAGACGTAGTGCAGTGCTGGCAAAACTTTGCCTTCATTTGTTTTGTATCACTATTCAGGACTTGTGATGGAGGACTCCCACAGTCAGATGATCGAGTGCCATGTTGTTGATAGATACAGCAAGACATTATGCCTAAGTTCATCAGTTAGCAGGTCAAGGCACTGTCAGATTTCCCAGTGTATTTCTCACTCAGGTTTAATGATGGGCAGAACTGTCTTTGGAGCCACGTTTACATATTATGTATTTAGGATCTGGAGCGTAACGTCTCGATGCTAAAATGGGGTAAATACAAGTTGAGTAAATCCATTATTTTGTTAAAACTGTCTTTTTTTTTTTCTTTTGATCAATTAAAACATCAGAAAGGAGCAAAGAAAAAAATAATAAAAAAACTGCTCATTATAGGTGAAATTGCTGGTTTTGATTGACAAGCATATATACAGACCAAAATATTCAGTTTACAATAAAAAAAAAAATTTAAAAGAGGAAAGCAAATTCTCAAATGTAGATCCTGTAAAGAAAATATTGCTGACTAATTTTCTGTGAATTAAAGCTCAGATCCAACTGACATGTTTCATACAGAGGTGATGAAATAACTATGCGAATGTTAGAGTAATGAAAGCCACTGATTTCCTTTTCACGTTTAAGACTGAGGTTTTCAGTTTCTGTTGATGAGATTTTTCAACACTGATCACTCTCACACAACAGAAGCCTGTATTATGGAGACACTAGTGGGAGGAACTGGAAGTTAAGTGAAGCTCCCTCAGTGTATTATTATTCAGTGTATTATTCATTGTCAATTCAGTCCTTTCGTGTGTGAAACTGGGCTCCAGTTCTGTCCATACACACGTCCCTTTTGCTTATTACAACTGATGGTTTTGTTCTGATTTTGCAGTAAAATTATCAACAACAAACCTCACAACTTTCTATTGTGGCTGCCGCTGATTTTTCACTGTAATAGTCTGTTTATGTTTATTTGTTTATAAAAGTCAAAAAACATAGGTGTGGAGATGTTTTTTATCAGCACTTAGGAAGAAAGTCTGGGTGTGAAGAGGGATGAGAAACCTCCCGTCGATCTCATTTGTTCACTCAGATGTTTTAACAAGGGATGCGAGCACCCCCCCCACCTGCTCTGTCTATTCTCATATAGGGTTTACATGGCCATATGCCCCGGTTTCGCTTCCTGCACAAATGCATAAACTCACACTTGACACACTCAACACACACAGTATTCACATTCACGCACACACACATCCCAAACATATCACCCACAGGTCTCCAGAATACATCAGCAGATGGTGTGAGGAACATGGTGGAGTGAGCCAGCTCCCTGAGTCTGACTTCCATGTTTTCATCGGTTTTCCAAGCTTTTCCATCAAAGCAGATCCAAACAAATTTACAAGATTTCTCCAGTGTTTTACAGTGGAATTTTAAAAAGAAATGGAAAGGGGCTAGTAAATCTGAAATTGAAACTTATTCAAGGAGAAAGATATATTAACTAAAAATTGAGATTGAATTGATAAATTTATGGTCCTTTATGAAAACACATCAGCTGAAACAAAAGTTCACTTTTTTCATTCACTCTGTGTGGAAACAAACTTCTGTGTTTTTGTTTTTCTTCACTAAATGTGATCACAAGTTATTTGCAGAGAAGCACAGTTATAAGTTAATGTACATGGCTTAAGCAACCACATCGACCCTTATCTATCTATAGTTTTGCTGTAAAGCTAATTGACTGGTACAACACCTAAGGTAATTAGCTAAGGCAGTTATTTCTTATTCTCCTTGTCACAACGATGACTTGCATTGCAGTGCTGTCAGCCGTTAATGTCGTGATGCCTCATCCCCCGAGATTTTTACCTTCGATGAAATTTAATCAACTATATGTCTCCATATGTAAGTCTCAATCAACTCAATGTGTCTCTGCTCAGCAAAATATCAGGATAATTAAATTAGATAAATGGCTGAAACTCATTAGGGTGGATGAATTCAATTAGTTTGCAAGTTGAAGGAGATAAACAGCATTCAAGTTTTAAAATTATGGTCCCTCGCTCCGTTAATGTGTCGAATTACTTGGATTAGAGGTACGCTGTGAATTCTAATAGAGAGTAACATGATGACAGACACTGTTTCACTGCCCTGAGTATACTCCTCCTTCACTGCAAGGTCAGAGGTTAAACCAATGGAGAGCAGCAAAAATAAGATTTTCAGCTGCTGTTAAGTTGCTGTTGGATACCTCATGAAATATTTCAGAGTTTTGAAATCTTGCATTGTTGACACCCTTTTATTGACACTATTTTACACTGCATCTCCATCACAAACTGTTACTGCACAGAACTGGGGAGACAGTTGTTGCTGCCCCAAAACCAGTTTTACTGACCAACACACAAAGAAATTTCCCATGCAGGCCAAACATCCAAAGGGAGGAATAGTTGTGCAGTCAAAGGAAAGAAGCTAAAATCATATTTTTCAACTGACCAAGGGAATAATTTGAGTCAAGTGACCCTCAAGATTTTTTTTAACATAACATTTAATCTACTGATCTCTGTAAAAGTCAGACGTGAAAGGGACCATACAATGACCTGAAAGTGCTCCAAATTGTCAGAAACCTTTTCCTTCTACTTTGAGGATAATTAGTCCTTTTTCTGGCTTAACTCATAACCAAAAACATCCATCACTCACATTCATAGCTCACTTGGCATTTCTTCAGCTCTGCCACTGTTCGACGTTCACACAGACTCGGCCATCTGGACACTCTGTGAGCACCCTTCGATTCAGCTTGAGGGAAGCTTTTCTCTCCTCTAACAAGAGTCAGCTTTTCACAATTTAACCAGAAGCAATCTTTATATGAGAAGTGTCTCAATGCCACTGTGTATCCGCAGCTCAGTGCCACTGCCCAGGAGAAAATAAACAAGCGACAGAAAAGCCCCTGCAGACGCTCTGTATCTCTGAATACAGCATGTTGTTTCAAACTGTACACAAAGGCCTTGTGTAAAATCCAGATGGGTAAAATGTAAATGACTGTAGTATGTCTGACCACAATGGTGTCCCACATTCAACACCATTCTTAGGAGCATACTCCAGACAATGCTGAATGACCTGCACTAGTAGGCAAGATCTCACTTACTCTCAGAAACATCCTCTTCTTTGTTGTTCAAGTTTGTTCATGTGTTCACCAAACAGCCTGCATGCTGAAATCTGCAGTTTATGAAAATAATTATGTACATAGACGACTTAAAGCCCAGCTCGTCAATATTTTTTTATATTAACACATTTAAAGACTAAATGTCCTGTTACAGAGAGAACTCCAAACACATTCTTAATGGCAATCGTGCATTAATAATTCTTATGATAATTCTTTTGATAATGGTAATTATCCGTTATCCCTTTTCTGCTTGGAAATCATGCAGTTATACATGTTGATAGTCATTAATAAATGCTTGATATGTTGTTAATAGATTTTGTACAGGTCCTCAAACCCTTTACAAACAGGACTTTGGTACCAAAATCTAAAATCAGGACCAGGACCAAAATCTGGTCCATGTGCATCCCCCAAACTTGGAAAAAATGTTCCACTCTTGTAGCTTTGGAAACAAACTGCTGATCTACAAATAAACATGAAGGAACAGACAATACTTTTGGCTTCTTTGTGGCAGTAAACACACCCACTCTTTTCTCAACTAGAACTAAACCTGCAACATCAAAAATGTGAAACTGTGTGGGGTCGTATTTGGGTAAAAAATAAATAAATAAATAAGTAACACTTTGAATAAAAGCTGGGTGTAGGTGGCTGTGGGCCGGCAATGTCCCAAAACAATGTCTTTTGTGCGTTTTCTACTTCTCTATGTGTGAAGACAGGCTATGTTCTCATTAAAAAAAAAAAAAGTTTTCCACAAAGTCACCAACAATGCCACTTCATATGCCTTAAACTGTAGGGATTTTTTGGGGACCTGCATAGCAATAACGGTGCACTCCTATAAAAGACCCATAATAGCATAGTGGAAAGAAAGTTAATGTCAATATACTGAATGAATAGCATTCCTACAAAACACACAATTTTCAGCACCTGGTGCGGAGCAGAGCCCACTTTAGGCGATAATTGCATATCGGTTGTGGAGGGGAAGGAAGTGGCACACTGTGAATCGCCACCTTTAAAGAGGTTGACAGAGCAATCTTCTCTGAAATGCACTGGAGGAGCGCTGAAGGGAGGGAGTCAGGGAGGGAGGAGGGGTAACAGGCAGAGACGGAAAGCAGAGCAGCCTGCGAATGGTGCAGATCATCTGTATATTTCTCAAGGCATTAAGTCCCTGTAGTAACAACGCTTTATTACTGGAACACAGAAACCAGGCTCTGTGCTGGATTTGCAGGAATGAATCAGTTTCATGGATGACTCTTGGAACTTAAAGCTACACTGAGGAAGATTTTAAAAAATAAATAAAAATACACCAATTTAAATGACAGACGCACAAAATCAAAACTGACGATTCCATAAGATGATGAAGTTTCGTTCTGAATGATCTGCAACCAAATTCATCTCCGTTTAACAACTGAGCCTGAACTCTCCGTCCACAGACAGTGGATGGATTAAAGGCTGGCCGAGGCACTTCATAAACTAACTAACCAAGGTTAGCAAGCATGAAAACAAAAACCTTCTGATAGAGTTGATATTATGACAAATCAGAGGACAAAGCAGATTTGTTATAAAAATCTTGGTGTTGGTCTGGATGAATCTCTTGCTTTTCAGCTACACGTTGAAACTAAGTGTGAAGTTTGGGTTTTATTTCAGAAAGTCCTGTTTTTCTTTGGAAGCCACGAGAAGGCTTTTATTACTCACTGACAGTCTTTACTTCATTCTTTTATCCTTAGCTCTTCTTGTGTGTGTATTTTGTATGCCTGTTCTGCAAATCAATTTCCCTCTGGGATAATAAAGTTCATTAAATCAACTCCAAAGGCTGGTTACAGCTATCAGAATCTTTAAAAGCAGAAGTTAAAGTTGTGGACAGCAGGGGGTTGCACTGAGGTTTGTTGATAATTACATTTTTTCTTGCTAACCTTCTGGCAACTCTTTCAAAACCTCCCACAGCTCATGGGTGGGTCGCAACACAGATTCTGAAAAACAGCTTCTCATTTAGCATAAAGTTCAACTCTGTGAGGAGTGAAAAGAGATCAAGCTCACTTTGCCAGCTGTGTCTATATGTTGCATATTTACTTCAGATTTCCTCATTATGCAAATGGAATAAAATGGTTTATTTCCCTCTTTTAGCCCTCATTTCCATGTGTACTTGCAGTTAAAGCCTGTAGCTGATAATCTTACATTATGTACAATGAGTGTAACAGTGATATCATCTTAAACGCCTAGATTACCATCATTACAGTACACAACCTGTGAAAAACAGCAGTTATTTCTGCTACATTACAATAAAAAGATTTGTTCCAAAATATTGCAGTGACCCAGAATGATCTCCTGTGGAAGAGAAGTGCTGGGGAAGAAAAGGCGGAGGAGAGAGAGACTGGGAGAGATTTTTAACAGCAAGAGCGTTTGTGATTGATTTTCATTTCACATTCCATCTCACACTCTCTTCTTACACTATGTGGGACTTAAAAGTGTGGCTGAAGAAGACTTTAAGACTAATGAAAGATTTCAATTTTCACACGCTGAGACGATGGTTTTCACTGTCCCTGACTGTCACAGAACCAAAACCAGCCCCCATAAGTATAAAGGGATTCTTGTTTAATCCAGCTTTATTCATTGCATAGAGTCTTTATGATGCATTTTATGGCTTCTATACACTTTGCCGGGCATTTATGAGACGCTTTACTGCGTATGACTCCAGCTGCCCTTCCTACAACTTTGTGCAAGTCAACTCCTCCTGCAAAGCAGTGGTCATTAAGTCAACAAATTAGTCCAAGTGGAAAAGAGAGAAGAAAAGTAAAGAGTGCAGTGACCTCCGAACTGCTTGGCCGGTGCACACTTGAGTGAGTGTGTGTGTGACTGTGTGTGACAGCAAGGGGTTAACCAAAGAATGCACGAAGTCTGCTGTTACCTCAGGATAATTGAGCCATTTGTTGCAAGGTCACTGCAGACCAAGGCAACCAACCCCCAAAACCTCATGTTATCAGCAGCTTTGACCAGATCAGTGCCATGGTATTGTAACATCAGCAAATGGTAATGCACGAGTCACTGATCATTCCTCCATCTCCATCTTTGATACAGAGCTGTGGCGCACCAACAAACTGCACGATTCTATTTCATGTATTCATTTGTACCATACAAGACAACACATGTGCAAAACTGTTTAGTTCTTGGCTATCAGGAGGTCAGCAAATGTTAGAAATGGGCGACAGAAAGAAATTTCATTTGTTTAATTTCACCCATTTAATGAAGCATTTTTCCACCGAGCAGAGACAGTGTTTGGTCTGACAGTGTTTTAGAGCAGAGCACACTGGCTTTCATAGCAATTCTCTATCTGTTTGCAGGTACACATAAACTAACCAATCCTGGGGTCTTGCTCTTAATGTAGGCTTTTTATTATGATGGAAAAAACAAACAAAATAGGGAATTATTAAACCACACCACCGTATTTTACTGTTGTGTTTATTTAATTTTTTCATAGATATTTTTGGTAAAGCTGGCCAGTAGTTAGTCCGAAAAACACTGGAAAGCTCTGTACTTCATATGTAACAAAACCTTTAGATATGGAATGACATACGAATGGTAGGTTATCGTAAATATTGTAATTTTTTTTCCTTTTGTTGTCATAAAACTGGCTTTTAAGTTCACATTTAACATTTAGATAGGTTCCACTACCAGCTCAACCTTTCACCCACTTAAAGACTTAAACCTTTAATAACTTATTTTTTTGGCCAGGTGTCTGGGAGTGGGAAAGACAAGTTTTTCCATGGCAGAGGGTATATAGCTGAAATTTTAGATTATTTGATTTTAAGACTTCTGCTTTAGAAAAAACTAAATCATTATAACATCCATGTATCCAAGCATTTTCAAACTGCTTCCAAACACAATGTCCACATCTGCCATCTGAAGTAAGACTGAAACAGCAAAGAAACATGATGTATGTGTTAAAGAACACGGCATATCTGTGTCATGCCATTGCTCCGTAAATACAAAGAAAGTGCCATTTCCATTTCACAGAGAGCTTAGTCGACAAACTGAAATCAAAATGAATTGTTTTACAGTGTTCATGACTAGATTTCCACGACCTAGATTTCAGACAATGACATGTAACTGTAAGACCCCTTTCACTGTTGGTTTGAAGTCAATTATTCAGATGGGTCATGAATTTACAATGAAAATGTTGTGTTGAATTTGAGAATGTATACTGTAGTGAGACCATCACCTCACAGAAACTGAGGTGCTTGTCTTGATTTGTATTTTAAATACACACATTTTTTGGGTTGATTTTAGCATTTGGCAGCTTTCACCCAATCATAACATTTATTGTAAGCCAATAGAATATTAGAAATTAAGTCTACAAGCTAGGGAGAGGCTGTACTTACAGCGCGATAATGTTATCACGCTGATGCACAAACCTTAGTTGCCAGCATTTCAGGTGCATTCACTTCAGATTTTTATCTTTCTAAATGAAGTGGTTTGGATAATCTGACTAAACTTTTGTCTTGTTTACAGCCTGATTGTCTGACTTCTTGAGCGTCTTCCCCAACTGTACTTTGTAGTGGTGATATTTTCACGTTCCCAGATCTCACACATTACTGTGGAGACTACAGTGTTGTCATTACTGATAGAAATGATGTGAAAGTGCTAAAATAAGGTCCAAGTTGTGAGAGCATGGAATTATCCTCTGAATAATTAATAATGGAAAAAAAGACTCTGGAACTGTGACTTATGAAGATGAAAAGACTCTCAGTATCTACAAGCTCTTAAAACAATAAGTCACATGGCAAAGAGAAAATCCCATCCTCTCATGACTGGCCATGATGAAACCTGCAGGGAATCTCAATCTGTGTACATGTCAAACTCAGTAGTTAAAAGATGTCAAGGTATCGTTGACAGTGGCAGAGCAGGAGAGAGCCTGCAGGCACACAGGAAAGAACCTTTGCTTTAATGCAGTGTACACTTTGGCTTGGATGTTATGTTGTGCTGCTTCTCCACACACTCACACACACACACACACACACACACACACACACACTTTCTCTCCAGGGACATAAATATTTCAGGGAGTTGCTGTTAGTTCCAGTCTGCTGGGCTGGACAAGCCCTTAGCAAAGGAGCAAATAACCAGTTTCTGGAGACGAGGGACACGAGTTCATGACCCATACAGACGATTTAAAGTCAATAAAAGCAACCTGGCTAAATGATTTTATAGTCTGTTGCATCTGGAGGAGATCTTTTGTGGTGAAATCAAAATTCAGAAAATAAATTTTAAAAATCTGGATGTTTTCTTCTGTGTTGACAGTAGATTGTCTAAGATTTGCTTCAGTTTGACCTTCGGTTCCCATCAAATCAACTGGTCTCATTTCCTTCATAAAGATGCTGAGTCATGACAGCTTCATTGGTTTATTTCCAAAATATCATAAAGTCAATAATATCTCTTAAGATATTAACATGTTAACCGTTAGATCCAGTCTCTTTTATCACTAAAAACACCAAACTAGGTTGTTTGTTGTTGCCTCGTAAAACAACCTATGAACATTTTATCAGCCACAGCTTTAAGAGTTAAAATCTAAGACAAGCAAACTTAGCAATGAGCTGGTGAAGAGATAAAGAGCCAGACAGCTCACTCAGGAGTGGGTGCAGCCCAAAACAGAGCTAAAAGGAGTTTGAATACTAGACTTCATTTAGCAGTTGTTAGCTAACATGTCTGTCACAATGACTTTAAGCTAGTAATATGTCCGCGTTGTGTTTACAGCTTGATCTGCTGCCCCCGTGTGGCCACAAATCAGTCATTGCTGTTTTAAATTTAGGGAACTAAAACTGCTTAAGGTTCAGATTCAAGAAACATTGTTGTCATGTTTAAAAGAAACCATGGTTGAATGCTGGTGGTAGATCTGAAGCAAACTACAGTCACCAGTGCCAAACAAAACAAATGTACTGCCCTCACCACGCGTACCCTTACGAGGCTAGACACCCAGATAAGGTCTGTACTTTCCTTGCTTTTACTTAAGTTACAAACACATTCTCATTCGCCTAAAACTGAAATATAATGGGGCTAGCAAACAAACTCCTAAATAATACGCAAGTTAGCTCATTCGTATTAACGGAGAGAGCGCTCACTCTGTCGCTGTTTCCAAAAACCAAGAAAAGTACAGAACACTCACTCTGATACAGTTTCCATGAACTAAAGGAAAATACATCTTTTACATTTTAACACTTTTAACTTATGAACCTTAGATTTTCTTTTTAACCTTTAAAGACAGCACAACAAAACAAAACAAAACAAAAAAAAAAGAAACCAACAACACTTCGTTCACCCAAACATCCAATGCTGACCTCCTCTTTCCTCCAGTAACCTCAGATTCTCTTCAGTTTGACCTTTGACCCCCATCAAATCAATTAGTCTCTTTGCCTTCATGAAGATGCCACATGTTTAGTCAAAACAGCTTCGGTATCAACATGGCAGACCCTGAAGGTGTTTTTATATTGAATTCCAAAAATGCATTTTAAAAAACCTCATCTTGCCAAGTCATTCAGGCTTAAAAAATAAGTTTGACTTATTAATCTTAAATCAAGTGTTGAAACAGCTCTGCCAGTGGGTTGAAACGTTTAGCCTTTGTGTTGACATGTGCAATCAAAAATAACACATATCCTACTATTAATTTATCACTCAAGTACATTCGACCTGTAGTGGAGCAATATGTCACACATATTGTAAGTAAAATAAGGTTTTAGGAGTCAGCATAAGATTGATGAATCGAAGGTGGATCTCTGCAGTGCAATTTGTCAATTACTCACAAAGTACCATAAGCTAAGATTCAAACTGTCCTTTAAAAAGCACGACATTTTAATTTTGTAACTTTCTTATTAGCAGACATATCATGTTCCCACTTAAAGTGAATACCTTAATATGCTTCCAAACACCTGACATATTTATCACCACATATCTCTGATCTGAGGAAAGCGGTGCTGTGAAACACAACATAATTTTCTGCTTTCAAATGCCGTGCAGCTCAGTAGCCTTGAAACTGCCAAGTCTGCTCCCTCATTTTCCGAGGGGTCACTCATCTGAATCATGCAGTTTGCCTGTCAACTATTTGTGTATGAGCCTGAGGATACTGAGCAGGGAGGACTTGTCCAATCTGACAGGGAAAAAAGAAAATCTCTATTTACTCTAAAGGGCTGTGGGCTCTACAGCCATCATAGAAAGGCAACATTTTCTGAAAACTGACGTGAGAGTGAAAAGCAAACAAGAAAAGATGTACAGGGCATTTGGAAAGCATTCAGACCGCTTCACTTTTTTCCCCCACATTTTGTTGTGTTGCAGAGTCATGCTAAAATCGTTTAAATTATTTTTTCCCTCATCAGTCTGCACTCAATGCCCCATAATGACAATGCGAAAACAGAACTTTTTGCAAACAAACATTTTCTGAACACAAATTTGTAATTTGTGTTTGAATTAAATAATTTGTGAACATGAATGCACACAAATAAACAAATTTTTAGAGGAAGAATTACAAATAAATTTATTATTTATAGGCTCTGTAGGTACTGACTTGCTTCAAGAGTTTTCTAGACACAAGCACCAGACCTGTTCTTCTTTGTGTTGCTGGTTGACATTCAAAATGCATTTCAGCTGCGCTTAGCAAACTACTACGAATCACGTAAATGAAATATTATTCTATGAATAAATGGATGCACTAATCAGCTGTGAATGCTAGCAAGGTACATGCCAGGTTTAATCAGTTTTCACACAGCTTATAATCGCCCACAGTAACAGAGAATTGATCATGCATCTGAATTATTTCTGCACACTAACTCATGATCACACACATATATTCTCTCTCTCTCTCTCTCTCTCTCTCTCTCGCACACACACACACACACACACACACACACATATATATATATATATATATATGCGCACACTTTGGACACACACACACATAAAGAAAAGTCTTGGAGTGCCGGCTCAGAGCGCCCAATCCCGTGATTGTAAATTAGCGCTTACAGGCCTGTAGCTTCGTGTTCCATGATTGCCAATTATGTTTTACTCAGCCTCTATTCAGAGACTGAGTGAAGTGCTGTTACATGAGTTATCATGGTCAGCATCCTTATTGTTCATTATTACCACATTATCATTCTGGGTGGTGATATATTGATTTTGCCTGTCATTGTGCAGTGAAGTCGTTGCCATAAATATGACATTGTATTTGTTCTGCAGGGACGTGCATGGACACAGAGAGGCTGAATTTTAAAAAGGGGCCCCCTCCCCCAGTTCTCACCTCATTTTAGTGTCAGCATACTACATCAAATGAAATTCCATGTCAGGACACACACACACACTCATCTCACATATGTATGCACAAGCACACACACATGCATTCAAATCTCCTTGTGTGACCTATGTGGTTTGTTATTTACTGGACTTCACGTTTTATTTGTTGAACAAATGTGATTCCACAGCATTCGACATTTTAGCTTGTCAGAGCAGCAAAAGCAGTAGTGTGATTAATAATATTAATTAGAACTACATGATTTCCTTGGGCACAGATCTTTAAGAATCATACAAGCACAGACAATTTTCCCAAATAGAGTGACATTACAAAGATTCATCTCTAACAGTCCAAAAACAACAACCACAAAAACAAACACATATATAACCATTACAGTGTCATCAATGTCAATTAATGTGAACCAAATTTCTAAATCCCTTTAGTTTCAGCCTTAGTTTCAGTCAAAAATGCAAACCAACCACATAAACTGCCATCCTTACTTGCTACACCACTCTGGAGCCACAGCCAAACTCAGGACGAAGAAGAGACACAAAACAGGGAAGACATGGACCAGTCGGACTCGGTTTTCTAAAGCAAAGCTAATGTTCTCAAGCCAAACCCCAATCACCAAACGTGCGTCATCACACTCATAATAACAAGGTGGAGAATATTTCTGAATATTCACAAAAGGGGGAATAATCATGGCAACTTATGCTGGTCTAGCCTCCTGAGGACTATGACTTGGACCAGTTGGTATTTAGTCGGCACAAAGACAAAAGAAATTGCTGTAATTATGTGAATTCGGCAGATTGGTGAGTGTGGCTGAGAGTGGATATACACATCAAGCGCAGTGTGAAAAAAAAGGAATAAACAGTAACATGGGTTTTTCTGTGGGGACAAGTGAGCTTGTAACTTGGCTCCTGCTGATACTGGAATGGCAGGCAGATTGGAAAGTACTCTTGTTTTTCTGAGCACTCTCTAAGAACTGGCCACATAATGTGAGTGTGTCTGTCTCTGTATAGTGTGGTATAAAAATGTGCCTGTTCAGCTTCAGGACTATGACTGAAGGGTTTATTCTTATCTGTATAAGACCTATGAAACTGTAAAGTGTAATAAGCACAGAAGTATTAGTGAAGGGTGATAAACCAAAACCTTCCCAAATTTGATAAACAAGACGGCGAGTCTACAGCCATGCTAGCCATCCCCAGTGCCACACTGCTAGCATGGCTAAGAATTACCCACAGACGAAATCATGTCAGTATGGTGTCCCTTAAGAAGCTATAACTCCCTGTTGTCACCCATCTCATGTTTATGCCTTGTCTGACCTCGCTCTACAATTTCATTCAAAACAAAGCAGTAGTGGGAGACGTGGACTTCAGTACTAAAGTATGTATTTGGCGTTCTGGAGACTTTGAAGGAAATAACTTTTAATTAACTGATCTTTGATTTAACCACATTATGTATCTGTGTATATGTATGTATACACAGTAATATTTATTTTTAAATGTTTGAAATTATACAATTGTTTACCGTTGACTGTGTGGGAAGCCACATTCATTAGACATCATTGGGAACGGTGGTTTGAGAAGAACTGTATCTTGAAGGCCAGTTTTAGTTTGTTTTTCTTGGTCAGAAAGATGAAATTCTGATGCTTATAACCACATGCAGTGTTCCAATCAAACTGGAGATGTAATGAGCACCACTTATTTTGTGCAGCAAAGGAATTCTAAGTAATAACCATCAGTTATAAGGTAATGAGAGCAACAAATGCAATAGCTTGAAAACTACAGTTACTGCACCATGTGATAGCAAAAAGGACCTTTATGTATGAATTATTGTTCCCTCAATAAATACCCATGAAACTGTTATTAGTTGAAACGATTAGTCAACTGACAGAAAAGTAACCAAGAACAATTTTGCACTGATTCATCATTTAATTATTTTTTTGTGCAAAAAGCCTAATCATATGACTGTATAATTAAATCCCTTTGAATTTTGGACTACTGCCTGAATAAAACAAGTCATTCTCAGCTGTTACTTTAACCAAAAAAAGTCAGAAGTGAACTACAAGACTTGGACAGTTCATCTTCCTCCTTTCTCTCTTGCTTATTTATTGAGGAGCATGCATTAGCAGATGAAGTATCATGTAAGGTCAATCAGTGTTTGTGATTAGTCTGGAGAGCAGTTCAATATATGGATTTGTTTATCTCTTCTCTGCATCCACAGGGGGCACCTCCACACTTCCCGCTCTGCATGGTAACACCAACACAACAGATTATGAATCCGACACATCAGCGACCCAGTGAACACCGACCTCTACGTGTTTTCAGAACAGGAAACACACAAAGTGCCACGGTTCTCAGAAAAAGAACCCAAGTGGCAGATGTCCAAATGAAGGGTCTTTACTTAGAAAAAAAAAAAAGATACAAAAATCCAAGCAGGCAACTGGACTGAATGAACGAAATGATGAATGAACAGACTGAAACTTAAAACCATGACACAAAGCCCAATAACACGAGTCTCTGATGTAATATTTACTGTTTTAAAAGCTCTGCAGGGAATCAAGCTTGGTTTGTTAAAGAATTGACAGTGGACAGCTGGTAAGTATAGAGAAAGCGTTTTTCTTTCTCCAATCTGTAGGCTGCCTACTGTTATAACAGTGTTTTTTTCCAACACTGTCATTATCTCAGTGGAGGGCTTATTTTGCTCTTTGATAAACCTAACAAAAAGATCACTGTGATGTTCCTGTAATATTCCCATAAGGACTTCTGATATGTTTGTGGAACAAACCAATGAGTGTGTTTATGGGACCTTATCAGACATTGGCTTAGTTTTTACGTCTCCTGTTGGGTTTTCAGATGTATAGTATTGTGTTTCCAGTTTCTCTCTGGTAACAAATACCTTTTAAATGTCATATAGTCTTAAAGGATGTTCAGTCAACATCTCTAAAACATGCGAAATTGGAAATATATTTTTAAGTCAAGTGAATGTATAAAGATGATGCTGCAGGGAAATAGAACTTGTAAAAGAGTTGCCCCCCTTTCTTAGAAATATCCACCATCTGAGCACATAACATAATATATACAATAAAGTTCTTAAAAGTAGATTTTTTTTAAAAAGGCAAAAAGATTAGTCAATAATGCAGGACCCTTCTCAACTCATATTTTTGCACTGCTTTTGCTTGCTACTTTGGGGCTCCTCCTCCCCGCACATCACCTCCATCTGCAAACCCACCCTGACATGCTGGTTGTGTAAGTTGTGTAAGTCACAGTCATACTTCTCACTGAGTCAAGTCCACAGTCACTCTGCTTCATTAATCAACATCATCACACTTCTCAGTTGGAAAATGACCTGCTCTTCAAGTGAAGCTGTAGTTGAGGGTTTATCCTCGTGTCAAAATCATAGATTGTCTCTTTGAAGAGTTTACGGTTTGCCGTTTGCTCGTTTGCTCTCACTCAGTTTTCCTGTCTCTGAAAGTTTGGGATTACTTATGTTGTCCATTGCCAGGGTTGTGTCACATTTCATTTCCACACTGATTAGTGTTTCCCCTGTCTGAACATGAAGCAAACCTTAGCTGTAACCTCAACCAATCATCTCTGCAATGCCTAACTATAACCTAATGTTAACATAAATTAAGCCCTAACCCCAAACAATGAGTTCAGCACTACAGAAAATTCTATTTAAAGTGGAAACAGACTTCAACACAAGACTGAATTATCTTCACGGGAGCACAGACAGCATCAGCCAGTAACACACTGTCAGCTGTTACAAGCTACTGCAGCTACACCTCAAAGAAAAGGTCCCTGGAGCGATTCTTCAGGGAGTGATAAATAAGTTGTAAGATCAGCAGCCTCCAGTTAGATCAAAACACATCAACCTGAAAGCCCCATGTGCATCACTGCTGGGAGGAAGAAAGAAAAAAATAACTTTGGCAAATCACTTTTTAAAAATCTCACATTTCTGCTACTAGCTCACTTACAGTTTCTCAGTTTTAAAGTGGCTTATGTAACAAAGTTAATTTCTTTCTGCAGCTCTAGCCGAAACACACAGCAAACCACAGGTGAGAGTGTTCAACCATCACTGAATTTTACTTAAATCTTAAAATGCAGCATGCTGTTTTGTTGCAGGGCGCAGGAGCTGTGATGGTTATATTCCCAATTTCATAATAAATCAGCACCGTGGACATGACCAAAGAGATTGCCAAATAAAAACACAGATTATCAGCTTTCACATTCAGGCTTCAAAACAGGGGAACGCCTCCTCAAATTATAGTCAAAAGCTGAATTTTAAAACAAGCACCTGCCTGCTGCACACTAACAATGACAACATCTGGTGTGTCAGCTGTGAGGCTTGAAAACACTTCACAGTTAACAGTTGGACCACGGAAGCAACAACCTAGTGATGTTTTTATTTCCAATTAATGCATTGTTCAGTTATTTTCCACCGGATCCATAAATATACCCACAAAATGGAGTACAAATAATCTAATTGTAAAAATACATTAAGGGATATGGCTATCATGAAGGCTGCTCCAATATGTGACAGATGTTTCTCCCATTTTGCAAACAGACCTGTGGCACAGCTGGAATGATGACTTTACATCAGCTACAGTTCTGCTGTCTACAAGCTATCATTGATCAAGAGCAGGTTCTTATACAGCTGTGCAATGTTGGGCTGTCAGTATCCTGCCCAACATTAGTGCTGTCAGGACCAATTTGTCAACAAACATGTGCAGATGATGCAAATACATACTGCTTTTAAAAATGAAAAGCCAAGGACAGAGTGAAGCCTTAGAATTGACAGTTTTGAAGATGACAAGTTTTTAGAGATGAAATTGTTGCATCTCATGCCAACTCTATGACAAGTTACACTGCACTATCAAAGCAACGCCACCAACACTCAGCTTAGAGGGGTTTTTACGTCCTCACAGATGGAGAAACATGTCATGCACATTTTCAAAACACAATCTCATTGTCTGCATCTGCTCCTATATCGATTACAGTTACAGTGTGTGTGTGTGTGTGTGTGTGTGTGTGTGTGTGTGTGTGTGTGTGGACAAGGACTGAGAAAAAAGAAGAAAGGTTTAGAGTGTAATGAGACTAATACCGCATTTCAGTCACTTCATTTTACTTTGTTTCACATGCACTCAGTATCAGTACTGCTTTTCAGGGAGTTCTGGGTACACCCAGAAACAAACACAAAACAATCAGTGCAGTTTGTTGACATATTTATATCCTCCATTTTAAATTGGGAACATTTTGTATGTGGAAAATACAAATCAATTTTTTTTGAAAAACACAAAGAGATTTTAAATGTAGTTGCACTTGTTTTCTTTTTTTTTAAATTCATTTTATTTAAGGACGGAATTGGAATCACACCTGTTCATTTTGCCTTTAGATATCATATCAGCCAATCTCATCTCATATCATATCATATCACATCACGTCATATCAGATCAGATCAGATCAGAGCCAGACTGAACTAACCTGAGGTGGATATGACTGCACCAATTCAGGCATGAAAAGACAAAATAAATAAATAACGTTTTACAAAACTGGGTTTTTACTGCTTTTAGTGTTTGACTACGAAACTTTAAAGTGCACACATATATACGGTAATAAATACATATTTACTAGGCTACTGAAAAAATAGATATTGGAGGTAAAGGTAATTCATGCTAATACTTCCACAACTGTTCATTTTGGATTTGCGTTTGTGGTAAAAACTGAATTAGAAATTAAAAAAATAGATTGGTAGGGTGACTCTGTGGGAATATAATAAGTTATCTGCTTTGGCTTGTACACTCCCCACAAACCTAATATTTGATCGCCTCATAAAATTTTACTAATGGCGACAGGAAGGTAAAACTCCAAGCCCCATAAGACCTTGCGGCGCTCTTCGGCGTGTGTGCCCTGCATGCAGTGGGGAGAAATGCAGAGTGTTTGGAGGCGGAGAGTCAGTCGGCTCACTGTGGAGCTGTGTCGGGCAGCAGGAGGAGCCGACACCGACAGAAAAGACCGATTCAAAGAAAGACACGAACGTTGCTCTAATGCAGAAATTCGGGCTGTGAATTGCACCAGAGGAAACGGTCGCACGGTTCATCTAAAGCCTTCGGTCTTTTAAACGTGGACGGAAAGGGTGTTGACTACGGACACGGCAAACCCTCCCCATAAAAACACAGCAAGAGGAATCGGCAAGAGGTGAGAGGAAAACCGTTCGGGGCTGTGAGAGACATTTGAAACTGTAGCGAAAACAGTGAGACGCTCTACAATTGGCTTATTTGAAGTTTAAGGAACAGTTTCGGTGGACTGCAACAACAAGGCAAAACATTTACCGATTATTTTGGGGGAGGTTTGCTCCTGAAAGCGCGCAACTGTTATCTCGTCTGGTCGGGGTGGTTTTTAAAAGCCCCAGTAGGTGTAAATTGTATCCCATCTGAAATGGGTGAGGTTTGTCTGCTCATACAAAGACTTGTGCTGCCTTCTCAGTCAGCTGGAGAGAATTCGTGTCGTTTGCTCTCATGGATCATTTGTCGTCTCCCGCCTCAAAACACAACTGACCCCTGGTATATTTAACATTATATCCTGTGGACGGCTCGGTGTTGGAGGCAGGTAGCGCCTTACAAACACAGAAAGGTGGAGATGTATCGCTGCTCGTGTGAAATGCATGTTATTTGGCAGCGTTACAAAGTAACCAGCAAGACTGTGCGTGTGTGTGTGTGTCTCTCTCTCTCTCTTTGGGTAGCAGTGTGTGTGTGTTTTCGTGGCTGGAGAGGCTGTGGAATATCTGCATTTGCTTCAGTATATAGAAGCAGTAGAAGGCAGTGATGAAGGGCCAAATAAAAACTGCAGTTAGCCAAAAAGAGACAAAAATCAAATTTGTAGAAGCTTAAATTTGATTCCCTTTCCCCTTTTAAAGATCCATCATTGTTGCACTTAACACCACTTCCTAATCACCATCATTTGTACTCTGGATTAAACCCTGTAAGATTTCTGCTAGATTAAAAAAAGATGTTAAACCTGTTTTTTTAGTTGGGGTTCTACTTCCACTTCATGTAAACAACCCCTATAAGTGCAAGAAAGAGGGTCCTCTCATCTGGACTTTTTTCCCCCCACAGTTCAGGACGGATGTGGACTGTTTGGGATTTAAAGCCACATAGGAAGGAAGGGGGGATCAGTGGATAGACTAGAGAAACTGGACGAGCCCCTGCCAAGAATTTAGTTGCAGGGCAGGCGGCAGGCCGTGATGTGGGTTGTGGAGGATAAAAGCACCGAAAATCAACTCGCCCACCTTCTGTGGCAGCAGGAATAGAGTTAACCCTTCTTTGTAGGATGGAAAATATCTATAACAATAATGCGCATTGCAAGAAGCGGTGTCAAACACTTGTAGCTTTCACATGGATGTGTTTTTACAGGCTAGAGCGATCAATAAATACACTGATTTCTGGGTATATTGGTTGTTGTGTATCCACTTTTGTATTTTCATCTCTGTTTCCCAGACTGTAAATCATGTATTAACAAATATCTCTTGGAGTAGGCTAATTAAGGTTGCCAATTGTGATAATTGTGCATTGGCATAAAGAATACACTTGTATCTGAGTTTTGTCCTAATTTAGCCTTTATTTCTGTCTCTGTTTTCCAGGGAAAGAGCCAGGCTTAGTGTGTTATTGGAGAAAATGACTCTGCACTGGCAGCCTCTTTCATGCTAATGTAATGGAAACACGCTTTGGTCACCCCCCGGTAGCATTTGAAATGCACTAGCGGAAATATATCAGCAACTCCTATGGCTAATTGTATCAAGCGGTGGTGGCTTGAGATTGCCAGTGGATGCACTCAAGAGCCGGGTACCCTGCCATGCCCAGCGCCATGCTAAAGCAACACTCTCATAATAACAAGGAGCACTCAGTTCAACCAGTGGGAAAGCTGTGGAAAAAGTTGGTGGAAAATCTATGGTTTGAGCCTCGATTTTGATTTCCTTTTTTTTTTATTTTGACCTAGATATTCTGTAACGCACCATAGCTCGGCTGCTTTCCCTGCCATCTGCAGCAGCTCTGCTTCTTTCTCTACTTTCACTCCAGTTGCATTCATCCTGGCTTCTTCTTAACAACAATACCAAGGACAGTTAAGTGCACCCTGCTTTCTGAGAGGAACATTTTCAGCTGACAAAATGGATTTCCGAATTCACAGCTGGCCTTTGTTGGAGTTGAAAATGTGAGGGGCAGAATGAAGAGACCCCTATGAAGAGGAGGAATAGGTGGAACAGCAGCACAAGATCAGAATGGCCCAAACCAGTTTGCTGCAGGGGAAACGCTTTTACTGCCGGGAGTGGGTCTTCCATAAGATCCAGCATTGCCTCCAGGAGAAAACCAACAACCTTATTGGAGTGACCAGCACTCCCAGTAAGCAGCCACCGCTGGCGCCCAGCGGGGGTGCATCTAATCCCGGTAGCCTGACAGCAGGATCCACAAAGTCAGGTAGCTCCTGGGGGGTGTTGCTCGTGGGAGGGCCAGGAAGCGGGAAGACTGCACTGTGCACGGAGCTGTTATGGCCCACATCTACGCAGGGAACCCACCGGGGTCTGCACCAGCAAAGCCTGGCTTTCCACTTCTGCCGGGCGGATGACTCGGACACGCTGTGTGTTGGTGGGTTCATCCGTGGTCTGGTGGGTCAGATCTGCCGCAGCGGACTGGTGCCGGGATACGAGGAGAAGGTGCGTGACCCAGCTGTGCAGAGCACTTTGCAGCCTGGAGAGTGTGAGAGGAACCCCACAGAGGCTTTCAAGAGGTAAGGACACACACACACACACACACACACACACACACAAATACACCCCTCTTCCTCTTAACCGTCCTCTTCCTCCTTGCTACAGCCAGATGGTTTCAGTGATTTGCACACCTCCACACAGAGGAAGAAATAATCCCTGCAGTTATTGACAGTTAGTTGATCAACAGGAACATGAATTTACTACAATCAATCATCAAGAAACAAAATGTCATCATTTGCAGGCTCCAGCTGCTTTAATCTGAAGATAAGCTGCTTTTCTCAGCTTTACATCATGATCACTTAAATTTTTGGATTTTCAGACTAATGGACTAATGGTTTTACGCAGCGCGACATGGAATCACCCGGTGTGTTGTTTGTTGCTTATTCTTTGCTCCATGACACCTGCTTGTTTTGTTGAGAATTATTTGTTGCATATTTTGTAGATATGTGCATTTTGTGTATCCACTCTAGGAAATCTAGGAATTTGATTTGGCTAGAAATGTAAAATGCAAAGCCAACACCTCCCCCTCCCTTCTCTCTCCACCTCCTGACCCTGATGTACCCCTCCCCCCTCTTTTTTTTTTTTTTTTTTTTTTTTTTTTTTTTTTTTTTGTCTCCCCACTCCCCACGCTACCCCCCCCCAGGAGACCACCCCATTATTGGATCTTAGGGTTTTGCT
>JBBMJY010000002.1:21289961-21358076 GCA_037833715.1 Toxotes lorentzi | reverse complement strand
CTTTCGGTCTTTTGGTTGGAAATGGAAAAGGGAAAGCCAAAACCTTCCCCTCCCCTCTCTCTTCCCCTCCTGGCCCTGAGGTGTCCCTCCCCCCTCTTTTTTTTTTTTTTTTTTTTTTTTTTTTTTTTTACTGCTGCTCACACTCATCACATAGCTCCGCCTCAGCAGCCTCTCCACTTATTTGATGTCATGGTTTTGTTGGTTTTCCCCCCCGGTGAGGCATGCTGGGTGGGACTGTCCCTGCTTGGCTTGTGATTCAAGAAAGGTCAGATATTTTTAAGTTGCAGCCGAGCTCAGGTGGCCGGAGACTCATGAAGAAGGAGCTTTGAACTGCGTCTGACTCACTGACTGACTGACTTGCCGGCTGACCTGAGTGACTTCACAGCAGAAAGATGAGGTGAAACTGAAGTATAGTAGGCTTGTGGACTTCCAGCGCCTTGCCCGGGCATGTAACATGATCAAGATGGACTGTTATTGTAGACACAGGCTTTAAAAGGAGCTGCGCGTGAGTGCGTGTGTATGTGGGTTACTTGCACGACTTGTCTTAACAGTATAGGTCAGGCAGTCTCTGCAGCACAGGCTGGAATGCAGCACTGAACACACACACTCATGCTTCTTGTCTGGCCATCTGGTGACGCTTATTGCACCATCTCAACATCACACATGGGGGGGGGGGGGAGTAGGTCAAACGTTCAGCAAGGTAAATAATTTTTTAAATGCTCACCAGAGTCAACAGCTCAACCCTGTTTTTTTTTTTAACACACTCGTTCCCAAGGAAGTCAGCGCTCCTCTTGTCATCTGCTCGTAATCATGCGGCCTCTACCAATGACTCTGACTTCAGTTTGACCCTCTCAGATAAAAGGCAGGTTATCATAGGGACATAAACAGAGACTGAGCCCAGCGGGGACGGACTTCTCACTTCAGCTCTGCTCTGTGTCACGCTGGATGTCGAGGGCCTTTTGCAGACAGTCACATTAGCTCAACCCTGCCTCATGATGAAGCAAATATTCTCTCACACTCGAGACCTCAGGCCCTAAATTTGCAGACAACAAAGACAACACGCTTATCATCACTGCCTTGTTGGTGAGGCAAATAAGCACTTGTGTTGATGCCTTATCGCCATCTCAGGTGTAAAAGCGTCCCAGGCACTGTTGTACACAAATAATCTTAATGGCTCCCCTGATGTTCTAGATGTTATCTGGTTTCAGGAAGCCAAGATTGTTGGCTCTATCTGGCAGTGGCATTTAAGAAAAAAACACAGAGCAAGAAATGGAACCATGCAAAACTTTATTATTATTCATCCAACATTATGACCACTAATTTACATCAGGGATAAAGACTCGCAGAGCGGTGCATACCTCATTTTGATTGAACAGATTGAGGCCTGTGCTTTACTCAATAAAAAATTATATGAGTTTCATTTAATTAAGGGTCTTGTTTAACACAGATTTTTTTTAATTCCCCACCCCCCTCCCCAACTTACTTCCAGCTGTGATTTTAAACGTTAGCTAGTGACTGGATGTGTGAGGCCCTGCCAAATTCTTTAGCCTAGTCAAAGACAAACAGCTCTGTTTGTTGATAGTAATCGCCAGTCGTGTGTTAATACATTGAAACTGGTTCAGACATGGGTCTGAACCAGTGTTTATGTCCACTCTGTGGACATAAACCCATGTCTAAACCCATCCCTATCTCACCTAGCAGGTGTTACCTCTGTGAGCAGTAGAAACCACTCAGTGGAACATTAAAAGACTGATGCAATGAATATTGTGATTTAGTAGCTAGGAGTTAAGTTGAATGTCTTTATATACTGATGGGTAGTTTAATATGTAACTATGCATCACATTTTATATGCAAAATCTAAATTTGCATGTTGTAACTGTAGCTGTCAGATAAATTCAGTAGAGTTAAAAATAACAAGTAGCTTCCTCTGAAATGTTGTAGGGTAGAAGTTTAAATGGACATTAAATGGAAATAATCAAGTATCATACAAACAGGATTGTAGAATTACTGAGGTTATGACTATTTTTAGTATTTAACTATCTCCGGCCTTCTATACAGGTGTGTAATTCATGTGGAGACTATTACATCTTCTTTACTGTTAAAAAGTCAACTTAGTTTAGTGTAAAAACATCAAAATTAGCCTAAAATCCACACGCATAGAATATAAATGTACATAATTATTTTCTACTTCTGGTAGTAGCTGTAGTAGAGCAGGCAGAAAAATTTATTATTTTATACTTACTAATACCATGATATTGTTATCAGCCATATCCCCAAGCCTTAATAGACTGTGTTTTTATGCATGTATGAGTAATGTGATGCATTAGTAGGACAGATGCCTCTCAGAAAAGGTCATGAGCCAACGTTTTCCAGATAAAAGGCAGTTTCACCTTAACTTTCTTCTGCTTCACGTCCACTGGTGTAAGCCGATGTCTTGTTCAAACAATGAACGCAGTACGTTTACTTGACTGTGTAGATGGGTCAAACTCATTGCCATCACTGCTATCTGAAGGCTCTGACTCTTGGATGTTAGTGTATCATCAAGGATTTTATTTCTAGACAAAACCCAAGCACATTCCTCTGTCTCATTAGTCTTATCAAAGGCCATTGTCATGTTTTGACTGGAGTTTGAATGAATTTGTGAGTTTTAAACAACTAGTCAGCCGCCTGTCATCCAACATGCTTTACTTTCTCCCTTTGGGACAAAAGAGCTGGCTTCAAAAAGGTGGAATTAACCCAGTCATGTGGGTCAAACTAAAGGCAACAGGGTTTTTTTTTTGCTGATGGGACAAAGCTGCCTTTTAGTCTAGGTGTGACTTTATGTGGATCTGCTGTCGGGCTTTTCACCACTGAGCATGAGTGAAGCTTAAATTGCACCTGGACCAGTTTCTGCTTCTTTGTAAAGGGCACAGACCTCAGAAATGATGAATGGCCATGGCTTAAATTTGTGAACAAGATATGAAGTTTTCTGGCAGCGTTTTATTCCCTCAGCACGTCTGCGGAAGAAAATTGATCCTGCAACTGTTTGCAGGATTTTTTCTACAAGATAGTTAAAAATGCTGGTTTTTTTTTCTGGCGGCAACATCAAACTGTTCTTTGTAAAGGTTTGACTGTTGCTTTGTTCCAAACAACTGTTGATAATTCAGATACATAATCAGATCAAGTATGATTAGATCTAGTCCTGTAGCCTCCATCATCATCATCATTATTATTACTTTTATTATTATTGTTGTTATTAATTGGTGCTATATCATTTTCTTATTGATAATAATATTATTAAAGCTATACATCACTGTTAGTATTATCATTATAACAACCAGTCTGACAGTGCTTGAATTTAACAGTGTATACAGCTGTTCCTGGTCTCTCTATTTTCTTTCCCCCATTTCTCTTCTCCCAACCCAACCGATCACCCGGCCGCCCACCCTGCTTCCGGTTCTGTCGGAGGTTTCTTCCTGTTGAAAGGGAGTTTTTCCTCTCTGCTGTCACCAAGTTCTTGCTCATGGTGGAAACTGTTGGGTTTCTCTCTATAATATTGTAAGGGCTTGAACTTTCTCTGTAAAGTGCCCTGAGATAATGCATGAGATGATTTGGCTCTATATAAATAAATCAAATTTAAATGAAGCCACTGTTAAATTAATTGTTTTTTTGAAGCTGTCATTTTACCAGACAGCATAGCGTTACCGGCTTATAGCAAACTTTTTGAAATACTTTTTGACAACTGAATTCCAGTTATTGGCTCTTGCAGTGTAGGAAATTGTGACGTGCGAAGCCAGAGATATAAATAAATATGAAGCTGCTTGCACAGATGACGAGACATCCTCTGATCTAATGGTTACCGAAATGAGAGAAACTCTCTAATAATGTGACATCAGTGAGACATTTCACCAATATGCCTGTGTTCTCTCTTTGTCTGAATTTGAACAAGTTGGGGCACGTTTCAGCAAGAAGTAAAACCAACCAAGACATTTTTTATAAGTTTGTGAGGGATCTTTGTGGTTTTTTTTTTCCTTTTGTGTTGACTTTTTGACTGTTGCACGTTGGGCGGCCCTTCTTATTGGGGTTAAGGGACGCAAAATGAAAGCGGTCTCGTGCCTTTCATGTGGTGCACGGCTGTGGAAAACTTGCTGCAGATTAGGGCCACATTTTACAAACAAAAAAAGACTCCCAGTGTGACGCATCAACTCCAGTTGAGCCGATGAGGAGAAACAGCAGCGCTGGTGCGACTGCAACGATGACTCAGCAATCTGAGGCCAGCCTCTGTCTCCACACCGCTGGCGGATGGTGTGTGGGTTTATTTGTGTGTATGTGGATGTGCCTACGTGTTTGTGTGGGCATGCATAACTCATTCATATTATTGTTATCCCACTCAATAAATAAACTCATAAATTGCAGTGCTGAAGCTCGTATATCAGCTCATAGAAAAAGAGTTTATGCAAGTTAAGATTCATTCATGAGGACGGAGGAGGGCTGCAACTTAATTTCTAAACATCCATTTTGTCTATAAAATATTCCAAAATAGTGAAAAATGCACATTTTATGTTACCATAGTCCAAGGTCAAGTGTTCACATCGGTTATGTGGTCCAACCAACACTCCACAACCTAAAGAAAATCCAATGCTTTAAAAGCTAGACCCAGTGAATGTTTTAATGTTTTTGCTTCAGTGATTACTGTAAAGGCTAAAGCCCATAAAACCTGGTTTCAGATGTGAAGTATTTCTCTTCAGTTTTAATATTTATAACAAAATGAGCAGCAGTTAAAGTTAAAAAAGCTTCATGAGGACAGTGAGTGTGACTCCATCGCTCATAGTAAGAAGCCGATCGGATAAAACACAATGTCATTGCCTTTGTCACAAGAAATCTTTTGAATTGAGATAAGGCTTTACATGATTAAATCCCATCTTGGCTGGCTCAGGACACCTTGCACGTTTACCTGTCTGTGTTGTTAACACGGTGAAAGTGTATATTTTTGTGTTGAGGATCTGGGACACATGGACAGCCAGCCATGTGTCCATGCATACAGCAGGAGGGGAGCAGAGCAAACTCTGGCAGGAGTGTCGGCAGGGAGAAGAGGGAGGGGGTTGAAAAGGATGAAATTTCAGATTCCTTTGACAGTATTGAATAGCTGGCCAGGAATGCACACCTCGTCTGGGTTGGGAAGAGCTTTGGAGATTTGGAATAGTTATCCGAGGTATGTGTGCTGGCCAGAAAAGAAGTGCGCCTGTTTACACTTTTGCAAATCATTAATAGGCGAGAAGAGACGCACAATTTGAATGGTTTAATCAAAATTCTGCTCCTTTCACGTAACTAGAATTTTAACAGCGTATTAACATGGTAAATAAGTTGACTTAAAAGGGCAAGCCAAGAGAGAACTGTACTGTTTAATAGCAACAGTGTGGTGTTATGTAGTTGAAGCGTGGGGAAAGGGTTAGATTTCAGATGGACAGTTCTCCCAGATGCAGCCCTCGCCCCCATTAAAACAATGTGATCACTGTATGTGACCAGTCCCATGACAGTGTTTAGAATCATAAGACTTTGTCTCAGAAGATCAACAGATATCAGCTTTGTCATTGTGAGGACATTAGTAAGGGTCGATTATGGGGAAAATGTTTGGGCTTGTTTTTAAAAGAAGTAGTTGTTTTTGTGTGTCACCCCGATTTCACTCCCTCGTGCTCCTCACATCTCCCTGACCAGGCAGTCTCTAGGACATTTTCTCAGATAGCTGGAGGCATTTGTCTGCTTGGGATCCAGCACAGAATTGATTGTGCAAATCCATTAAGCCAAGATCAAATTCTCACATTGTGCAGCATGTTTAAAGAATGCCAGAAACAAGCAGTTTTTAAGTACTTACAGGACCATTCAAACATGATTGGAGTTTTTCACTGATGTGCTTCGTCATTATGTGAGATAATCTGCTTCTGACAGCTTGCAGAAAACACCTGCTTTGATATCACTGACTGAGGTGGGGTCTGAAGTGGGACACACTAAGGAGTTTCAGCTTTTAGATAGTGGGGCTGGGTATCTTGAAAATTTTTCATACTGGTGCCAGTAAAACATTCTTAGTTTTGGCACAAGACCACAGTCATGCATTTTTCAATGTCTTATCCTGAGAACAAATGTGTTTCTTTGCTCATGTAGCAAATTTTAAAAGATTTATCAAATGCATCAGAATTGTTTCCTACACACATGCAGAGCTTCATACATTCATAATAGATAAAATGATCTAAAATGTATGAAGTGTTCATTTATATACAAAATATAATTTTTAAGGTATAAAGAAAGAAGAATCTGCATTCCACTCAAACTTTTGGAACATCCCCTGGTGGCACAAGTTTTCACTACTAGTGCAACACACACACACACTTTGGTTAGTTCTTAAAAAGGATTTAGATTTGAAACCCAGCTCGAAAAGAGAGCAGCGTCCCATGTGTATGAGGTTGGGGTGTGATAACATTTTATTAAATATGAAGCCTTTAGAAATTGTCGGTTACCAATTAGATACAAAAGTCAAGCTGTTTTAAGACTATTGAAATTTTTGATGTTTTGCTAATGGACTACCTGAATATCAGAATGCTAACTTCACTAATTTCACCATGTTCACCATCTTTATTGTTTTAATTTTGGTACTTGTCATAAAGTTTTGAACAAATTGAAATTTTGACGTGATGATGGTGCTAGGTGAAAAGTGAGAAGATCACCAAAGTTGCATGATGGGTACATGTATTCGTCTTCAGAATTTCATAGCAATCCCTCCAGTGGTTAATAAGATATTTCAGTTTGGACCACAGTGGTGCACTGACTGCCCAACAGACCAAAAGACTGCTAACATTATCCTGAGAGTCATGCTAGCAGAGGTAAAAGATTCAAAGATTCACCAAGCTGGACAAATTCCTACTACTATAAACTACTCTCAAAATCCAACCCTGCTCATGTGGCAAAGAACTCGCTGAGAAATGAGGTGTGGGCAGAGTAGTTTCAGGGCAGGAGAGACATGAATAAACTGTGCACTTAATCAGAATAATGTCGTCATGGTTTTAAGCTCATTTGTGTCTAGACACGATGCAATTTCTCAGGGATAATAAGGATTTTTTTTAAAAAACACTGCCCAATTCTCCACTCAGCTGTTTCGAACAAATGATTAGAATGGCCATCTCTGTATTTTTGAAAAGTAACTAATTTACTGCTGCAAGGTTGACATCCTCAGAGGGTTATCTGTCAAATGAAAGGCTCCCAGCACAAATTAATGTAAATATGTCTGTCACATAATTTCAGTTCTACTCCTGTGTAACCACTTTGCAACAAACACTCGATTTGTAAAAAAAAAAAAATGAAGCTTTATTCGATGTATATCAACGTTATAAAAACTGTGACGAAGCTTAGATTTGGAGTTTATGCCCAATCAGATAAAACCGGAGAGAGATGATAACAGATTGAGAAGGAAACGAGAGCATATGGCAGATGTAACAGGAAGAATAGTTAAACTGTCTGAGCCTGGCTGTTTAGAACATTTGCTCTCAGCACCAGTCACTCCTATTGTCCTCATCAGTGTGATTACTTTGAACAAGATGATTTCATTAGCGTTATGCATAATGTAGGAATCATATAAGAAAGTACAAGGGAACAATCTGCAAGATAGTTGTCTCTTTCACTTTGGATGAGCTGGTGCATGAGTCAGCTGTCGTTCAGTTCTGTGGCACTAAGCTCTCCCGACTTCTCAAAGACGCTGAGCAGGCTTCCTCCAAATTGACACGATGCTAAACGAAGAGTTGGGGGTTCTTCTAATGGAAAAGTCTCTGGTTTTCAACTGATAATGGTGGAAAGCTTTGTCAGTATCACTCTGTGTGGTGATCTGTTTGAAGCTGGGAACTGACCTCACCTACTGGCCAGTGTTCCATCAACAGAGCCGTGTTAGGTCCAGACATGTATATTTCACCCTCTGTGTTCTTGAGATCGTGCTGTATCCTGGTCAGTGTTTCTGTGTGTCAGTGCGTGGTGCTGTTTGGGTATGTGGCATGGATTTCAGGCTCCGCAACCGCTCTATAAAATGAGCTGTGTAAATTTGTAAGGCTCTGGCTCAGTGCCCGGTGCTGCCCTGTCGGCCCAGATATCTTCACTAAACGTCATACTGAAAGCTTCACTTTGCACATTGTGGAGAGAGCAGCGGCCGCCACAGTCGCAAGCACAACACAACAGATGGTGAGTGCATTAGATGCATTTCACATCCCCCTTCTTCCCCCCTTTTTTTGTCTTAAATAGCAATTGGCACCAACTCGGGCATATGTTGAGAACTTGAGCGAGAACCAAAATAGTTGGTACAAACGTCCAAGACCACTGTGTGTGGCTGAATTACGTTTCATTTTCTGGCTCAGGTATGCTGCAGGTTTGCATGGCAAACTAAATCAGCTTGTCCTGAGCTTATTTTCTCTCCATCTCCTACATCCCATGGAGGTTTCTTTGTCTGTAGTTCTTGTCTTTTGACTCTTTGACAGCCTGAAAGTAGCTGAATTGTGAGAGAAGAAAGGCCCTTTGTTTTCTCGCTTGCTGTCACTGTGGATTTGATTGTCTCAGTAGGCAGCATGGCCTCAGACACAACCATTCACACACACACACACACACACACACACACACACACACACACACACACACACACACACACACACACCCCTGTGGATGGACATTCCTTTTGGCAAGGCTCCCAGATGGCATTGCAGGTTCTCTGTGGGTTGTGGCCATCAGAAGGAGGGATTGACTGTGCTTCTGGAAGGCTGAGCAGCATCACGGCGGAGCGTGAAGGTTGGAGAACCTAAACTCTGCTGATTCTTTCCTGCTGAGAGTTCACACTGTTTGGAAAAAGTTGTGAATACAATCTGATCGTAGAGGATTTGCAAATACAGGTTTAACTGGCCAGTGTTTACCTGATGGGAAACTAATGTACATTTTGAAGGATTCTGTGTTGTGGTTAGATGACCAGCAGATTAATGGAGGACTTGACTAGCAACACCAGTCAACAACATTTTAGTTCTAGGTCGTTGTATAGTTGGATTTCAAAACAAATCAGACTTTTAACAGAATATCATCAGAGCTCTAATATATTGTACATTGTCAAACTAAAGAAAATGTTTTTCCAAGATATTGGAAATTTAGTCAAACACTTGCACAAGTCCCTATAAAAATGGCCTCCTCTGTGTGTCCCAGTACTTTGGACTGAAAGCACACAGACCTTCACCCTAGCCATTCCTTCTCCCATGTGCTTAAAGATAATGAACTTGGGGTAAAATCTACATTAAGCCTAGGGTGGTAGATGCTTAAAAAGGGAATGGCTGTGGAGCCAGAGGGTTAGTGACAGACTGCTGAGCAGACAGAGGAAGTCTCATTAAAACAGTATTTTAGTGTTTTATGACAAAGCTTACAAGCAACGTCAGTTCCATTAAGGAAGGGTGGTAGTTAAAGAGAGTGTCCCATCATCCGGAAGGTGACCGATTTTTATCTCCAGCCTCAGATGTCCCAAAGCTATCTATACACTTGAGTCAAGTTTTCATGTCAATTAATTGATTTGTTCAACCGCCTTTAAATGTTTAATTAACCTAGACCCAGATTAAAATGTCACTAATATGGAATCCTCAGATCCATTATCGCGGCCAGTTGAGCTGGAAGTAATTTTATGATTCTTGGGAAATGACATTTTCCCAAACGGACGTCTTATGGCTGGCTTCAAACTGTTGGTGGCAGTTGCAGTGGAACACAAGTCTTGCCGGCACAAACATAATAACATAATTTCATAATCTCACAGAAATGCATGTGTTGGCTATCTCGCTTTAGTGAGTGTTTATGTGTGAAGTTGCACATAAGCACTGGAGCAAGTAGGTTCCATGTCTGGCTTGCAGTTTTGTGTTGATAAGAGGTTAATGTGGCATTTAAGCCTTGCCACTGGGCTGAATTTAATGTGTGTTCATATTCAAATTTCAATATGTTCAATAATGTTCCAAGGAGATTTGTTGAGGTTGGATGTGGATAAAATCTTGCATGTTTAGTTGTCATGATAGTTGCTAAACACATTTTTATTCACATCTTTGGTATCATCTCAAAGATGAGCATTTAGCTCTCAGACGAACTTTTTTGTCGAACCAAAAAGGCCCAGTGAATTAGAAATGACTGTATCTGTTCTGGATGTTTCTGTGAGCTCAAATCATCTGCAGTGGGCCTGTTAATGGATGCAATTTGGGTTGGATAGAGACATATTTAAACGCCTACACTCTCCCAATTGAGACTGATGAACTGAGATTGGTACGCTTCAAGAATATCACTCATTCACTGTGACTGTGTGTCATTGTTGTGGCACTGTTGCATCACACCAGACAAACTGGTACAGATATATCCTGTAGTAAAGCTTGTGCCATGCAGAGGAGGATAACAATGAAACTATTATTATTATTTCTCACCAAAATTCACTGGAGATTTGATTTTATGAACATTATATTATCAGAGCTGTGTAGGAGACAGAAAATAATGTTTTGGTTTAATTTATCCTAACTCCAAGACTGGCTCACAAAAGGTTCATCAGCCCAACTGTTCTGACTAAAGTGTCAATATAATTCAACTGAGATCTAGGTTAGCTTGTTGGCTGAAATTATCTTTCAGGTTCAATTTAGCTTCATTCTTAAGAGTTCGCTAACTAGCATAAAAGGCTAAACAGCAGGCTGTCATCTAGCCTGCTGTTTTTTTTTTCTTTTAAGATTTCAAAGAGGCATGGAAGTAAAAGAGGGTATCTGTTTTCTGAGTTAGCCATGCTAACCTTACTCTTTTGTTATCATAGTTAGTGAATAGTAATAACAGTGAAAATAATGCAGAGGCAGACAGATTAATTAATAAGGAAAATGATGCAGTTGCAGCCCTGTGTGAAAGAAAATAATTATTTGCTAGTTATATCTAAAATGTATACTTTGAATAGTTCCTTTTCACCTGTGTTGTTTTGACCAATGAGATTACATCCTGCCTCAAAAATGTTTGTATAAAAACTGAAATCTGATAACTCATCCTGTTTGTCAGTCGGTGAGATGAAAACATGATAACATTTCTCCCTTACTTTTCTTCTCTAATCTTTCCTCAGATGCGTCCTTTTGCCTCTCCTGAGTGTGAAGCCTCCTCAGCAGTCCCTCTTCCTGCTTGTGGACTCTATAGATGAAGGCTGTCAGTTGGGTGAGGGGGAGCAGAGGTCCTCTCCCGGCTCGGCCAGGACCATCGCTGAGCTCCTGGCCAGTCACCACGAGTTCCTGCCACCCTGGCTGCTGCTCATCTGCTCTGCACGACGACAGAACAAGGCCATCACCAAACTCTTCACAGGTAAATACTGTGGCTTTTCCCTTAATTAAGTGCACTTCTGGCTGGTTAAGGTCGCCATTCTCAAAGTGAAGAGGTAATTTCAAAATGATTTAAAGTGTTGTATGTAGTATTTGCAAAACCAATACATCATTGCCAAAATAATTGTGATACCTTAGTCACAACTGAACTGAGCTGATGTGAAGCGACAGTTTGATATATGAGACGGTATTTGAACTTGTCAGCACTGCTGCCTGCTTGTTTCTGTTCAGTGGCAGAATTTTATTTTTCACTTTTATTGTGATACGTTTTACCCGAATATGCGGTTACAAACAAAACCTGTGGTGTGGCTCCTTTCCTGTCTGAGCTGTTTGAGCAGTAGAGATGCAAAAGGCTTTCTAACATCGCAACATGTCCAAAGAGATTAGGGTCACCGCTGCAGTCCTCTGTGAGAGTCACAGCTATTCCTTGATGTCCTGTGACACTGTACTATACCAGCCGTTATTATCTCCTTGTCAGGCCAGCAGCCTACTCTGTGGTGATGAGCTGGCATAACATTCATCAAGAACCTGACTGTGTGGGAGGAAGTCTCCTCCGCAGGCTCGCACTGCTGTGTGTACCCCCCTCTACCTTTCCAAAACCACTGAATGTGGGAGCTTTTCGGGCCCTCGGCTCACCTCTTAAAGCATTACATAATATCCCAGCATTCTAAGCAGTTGTTTCTGTGCTACTCCCTAGTCAGGAGATGCACGAAGTCAGGTTCAAGGCTGAACAAGCTACATGTCCTTTTTTCTTCCGTTGTTCACTGCATAAATGACAGTGCAGTGCCCATGTATGTGTAATGCAATGTCCCAGATAAGTGTGATTTATTTTGTACATTATTAATTATTTAACACACAAAATCAGGCATAGAGACAGGAGCAGGCTTTAAATTGTGACTTGACCTGTATTTTTGCTCATTTGTTGTTGCTCATGTTGTGTGCCATCATATTATAATGTGGTGAAAGTATTGTGTAGATCAGTGCAATAGGTTGGTGATAAGGTAGCTGTATGATAACGGTATGATCTTGTTTTCATTCGTCTCTTGTTAGCAAGTCTGTTGTGTTCAGTGGAGACATTTTAAAGTGACGTAAAGCAGTAAGTTTGAGTAGCATTTGGCTTTTAGTGTGAAGTATATTCATATTCTGGCATGTGTTCAGTAGATTGCAGTGATGTTTTGCAGGTATGCTAGAAGCCAGATGGCAAGGTGTGTAGGCATGCTTTTGACTAGCTGCCTTTCAACGACTGCTAATGTAAAAGGAAAACAATACCAATAATGAACACACCCATAATTGGTGAACCCTGAAAGCAGCAGAATACCTATGTAAAACTGCATTTTCTTCAATTAACAGTTAATACAATTTGTAGGTGACTCTCTAAAGATTGTCTCTAGGGTTGATCAACTGATTAGTCACCAGAAAATTAACAGCAACTATTTTGATAAGCAGTGAATCGTTTCAGTCATTTTTTACATCAAAAATGTCACAGTTGTAGTTCCAGTGTGAAGATTTTCAGATTTTCTCAGATTATTATCTTGACAAGCTGAATATCTTTTGGACTGTTGGTTTGACATAACAAGGAATTTAAAGAAATTTGGGAAATGATGACATTTCATTTTCATAATCTTTTGCCATTTTATTGACAAAACAATCAAGAAAATAATTACCATATTAGTTCATGATTGTTAGTAGCAGCTCGTTCAAACTTAAGCCATGTTTTATAATGGGCATCTACTGTGTATTGATTGGGTATAATTTTATGGAGCAGTTCAGTGTCACCGTCATCAGAGCACCTGTCTCCCATTAGAATGATTTTCGTGTGTTTACACTTGTCACACAATGTAGTTTGAAAGTAAAGTAAATGATTGGGTTCAGTGTTTGGGATTAAGTGAAATCTTAAAGTGTAGGTGTCCGATTGGTGTAAGTGTAGTTTAGATCAGTGTAGATTTGATGAGTGTTGACAGTGGCCGCAAGGGAGGGTGGGGGGTTGAGTTTCAGGACACCAGAACTCAGTTTTAGTCTTCTGTGGGCGTCATGCGTCTAATTCAACAAACCAACTGCACTGCAAGCTGCCCATTTCATAATAGGAAAGACATGCCCACCCACGCTTTCCTCTAAGATCAAAGCTTCTACGTAGGTGCCCGTGCTAGATTAGATTCTGGATTGGTATCAAGAGTGTAGTATAAAACATCCTCACAGCATTTTCCAAAACTTTGAGCCCACAGACAAGAAGAAGTTTTATATTTGATTTCCTTTCAGCAGCAATTTGCATTAAATGGTATTTTCTGGTTTATCCTTTGTGTGTGTGCGTGCTGTCTGCTGGGTCTGGCCCGAACCACAGTTTGAAATCGTCTGATTTTATCTGGAGTGCACAGAAAAGTTGACAGTGAAGTCAGCGGGGGAATATAAAGCCATATATGCCACAGATGTAAATGCTAAAAGGAAATTTTTATCTACTTCAGAGAATCTCAGGGAGTTCTGTGATTGCCTATTTGATTTTTCTCCTCTTATGTTTGAAGCTGATGAGCTGTCTGTTCTTTTTGTTTTTGATATGATTTGAAGGGAATTTCTTATTGGAACAATCTGATAAACAGCAGTTATCTTCTTTCACTTCTTTTTTTTGGGACTGGCTCTCATTGCATTCCCTTTTTACTGCTTCTTTGATGATGGCCAAGCTTTTGTCAAGCTCTTATTCCAATTGCCCAGCAATTGGTTTTCAGAAACAAGTCTCCTTTTGAACAGAGGAACAGAACCAAATTCACACATCAGATGTGATCAGATGACCCCATTTGAAAGGAGTGAAGGATACTGTTTTCCCTTTTCAGATGAACACGGTGTTCTAGATTTAATACGTAACTTATTTTAGCTTTTCGTTGGACCCCATTGAGTTTGTGCATTGAGATGCTCCCACACACCCAGACCCACAATAAGCCTTGGCCTTTCTCCTTTCTGATGCTTTTAGCAGCATCTTTGTTTTGTCTAGATTCAGTCTTCCGCTTTTAGTTCATCACTGGAAATTCTTCTGCAAGGCTGGCATTTTTTGTTTTTTTTCCCTCATACATGGACGGATGTAGACTCACACACAAACACACTCACCCACTTACCGTGTTCTCCATTAGCCTGTGCTGCATGGATAAGGCAAATACACCTTATCCATGCAGCACTGGACCTAAAATAGACCAAAGGACAGAATATCAAATTGAGGTCAAGTGTCCCCTAAAAATACCCTCCATATTGTTTACAAGTCAGAGATGGCAGTGACCTGCCAAAAGACTCCACTTTCATGCTGTGTGCAAAGCCAGCTCCTATTTTATATGAGCGGCCTATTTTGTCTGGGGTGGAGGTTGTGTGGGTTTCCCAGTATACTCTGGTCTGCGGCGGTGGGAACTTTGTGGTTGTGTGAATATAGTGTCAATAAAGTTCGAGTAATGACCTTTAACCACTAGGTCATTTTGCAGAAATGTTGCTGGGGCAGAGGTCTACTACGATGCTTTTAAGATTTCTGAAAGAATTTAAGATGACTCTTTGAATTCCTCTGTCCTTGCTCAACTGTTATTCCTTATGTCTGCATCAGAGTGGAATGTGCTTTGGGAAGTTTTCAACACCTCTGAGACCGAGCAGGAAGAAGGAGCCATTCTGACTTCTGCAGCAGAATGCCTCACTCGCATCCGCTCTGCTAATGCCTCACAAACAAAGACTGTTCTGTTTGTGAGGAGCAGTACAAGAATTTTGCAAAGTATCCCTCTGGCTGACACACATTATATGATGCCTCAGTCTTCATATATTGCCCTTTTATTGGACTAAAATTTTGAGATGTAAAGTCTTGAGATGTAAATAAGCACAGAATTGTACAAAAAAACTGAAATGCAGTCAATCTATAGCCGCATCGCTTCTTTATGTCCCAAGTGACAACAGACCTATGGAGAGAAGCTTGTGTTTTTTTCTGTGCTTAGCCTCTCTATGTGCTGTGCTACTGTAAGACCATGATAGGGGTAGTGGAGTGGAAACACTTAGGCAGCGATTTTGGTTTGGAGCCGGGTAGAATCTGTGCCAATTTAACAAGGCCTCCGGCAGAAGGGAGAGCAAGGGAAAGGGGAAAGAGGGGGTGGGGTGGAGGTGGGAGACGGTAGAGTGGGATATTTAAATAGAAACAGCCTCTCAGACATGTATAAATATATTTTTAACAACTCATACCTCAGTCTCTCATCATTTGCTTACATACACGACACTGATAAAGGTGGCAATTTCTCAAAATTGGACAGAGCTTATGTTGTGCTGACTCAGAAATGCCTCCTAGAACTTCTGGAATAACAAACTAGGCCTATGTTATATATTACGCAGCAGAAACAGATACTTTTGTTTGTACCATTTTCTGTCAAAGATTTGACTTCGCTTATGGTCGCATTAAAAAAAATTACAGTCTCATTTTAATCATAATCCCGTCATAGATCATCGTCATTGATCCAGCCTAGTGTGTGATCTTTTTTATCTTGTGGAGGCATCACTGAACTGTAATGGCTACCATCTGCCCAATATTGTTTATGGCGTGTGCTTGTCAAATTCGCTGTTTCTCAAGCAGTGAGTGTGTCTTGGTGCTCTCCAAGGGTTAGCGGGGGGCACTGCATGGAGTAAAATCCCTCAGAATATCTGATAGGAACATGCTCATAAATAATTTTTTGTTAAGGGAAGGGTGGAGATGAGCCTTATTAAAGCCGGGCTACTAACACAATAATTTGATATTGATATTTCCTGTTCGATAAAGTGCACCTGTATATTTCTGGTGCTTCACTTAGTATTTACTTACATTTACTCCCTCTGTGAATGATTTTGAAGATCTTACTGAACCAATTTAGTCTTAGGCAAATAGGCTTCCATAAAATAGCAAATGAGACATAACATGTTAATTAGTGAGTTTCAGAGTTGCTGATAGGTGGATGTTGTTGCCTTTGGGCGGAGCCAGGAGAGCTGCTTCCCCTGCTTGCTGGCTGCATATTTGGCATACAGACATGAGAGTGATAGTGATATTTTCATCCAGCTCTCGGCAAGAGAATAAGTAAGCATTTTTCTCAAAAGGATATTTCTTAAAGAAATAAAACGCCAAGATTTAATAAACATTCAAAGAACAGAAATGTAGAGCATGTAGTTAACTGAAGAAGACAAAAGATTTGATGAGATTCTTTATCTCTTATCAAGTTTGCCTCTTTTATTGGATCCAAATAGAACCATCAGCTACCAGAACACAGCAATATAGAGGAAAAAGTGTTAAGATCTGAGATAATCAGAGTGAACAGAGTATTGCCTCTCAATTCTCTCCTCCCGCATGGAAGCATCTCGTGACTAATCCGCAAATACAGGAGGAGGTAGATGACAATGATACAGCCCAGTTTAAAGGAAACACAAAACAAAACCTTATGCAAGCTGTACTTAGGATTTTCAGAGAAAAGCCAACATGAGTGAGGGATGAGGAAGGATGGAGAAGGTATGGATTTGTGAACTGCAGTGCCTGTAGTTATAATAATATAGTATCAGTGTGCTACTGGAGCCGTGAAAGATAATAGCTCCCCTTAAACAACCACATTCCTGTTCCGCAGTGTTACAGCAACTTCAATTAGATTGATTTCCACTATCATAAAATACATTATTACTTTCATTTTTTCCCAATTTTACTCATAGTTCTTCTAGTTGATCACAAGGGGCACTTGGCAGGAGTTAAGGAGTTCTACCAGCCAAAACTTGGAAAAGAGCCACACATAAAAGCCCCTCTTCATTATGAATCCCAGCTGTAATTAAGACGGTTATATTCCTGCCTCAGTCTGAGGAATGTTACAGAAGCGTGTGGCCACTTTAAGAGGACACTCATCCTGTGAGGCATTTTGATGGGGGGGTTACTCATTTCCTCAAGATGACACACTTGCTCATGCTCTAGAGTTTTGTTTTTTGTTTTTTTTTTTTGCCCAAAAGTAATCTGCAGGTCTACTTGTATACCCCGCAGTACATACAAAAGTCATTACAAATTCCTACAATGTACACTTACAGGAAAGTATGTGACTCTGGGGTGGTCCTGTGTTTTTGTTTCCTGTATTTGTGTCTCATTGGAGAGAGCATAGTCCACCGACCACAGAGGACCTGAACCACATCTTCCACCTTCGGTCTGCCTGCCGTGAATGGAGCTTTCTTTACCCACCCCTCCAACAGACAGAACTGATTTACCACTAGTGATCACAAATGAAAAGAGCAGCCCTGTTTAAAGTGTGCGCCCTCCTCCACCTCTCTGTGCAGCCCTTTGTCCCAAGGCATGTGGGTGAATCTGACACAGGGCAAGGCCGTCCCTCCGCAAAAAGGTCAACAAAACTCTTCACATCTCCCTGGATGTGCTTTTTTGTGTGTACTTTCTTTTTGGTCAAATGTGAGACCTCACTGGAGAGACCACGAGATCTTCTGGCCGACTGACAACACAAACACAGTCATAAAGCAGCAAGGACGGTTTATTTCTTCTGGGCTGTGGAATGCTCAGTGAAGAGAGACAAAGATGGCTTTGCTTACGGACTCCCCAGCAAATTACATTTTGCGGCATCGTTTAGTCGATTGGATGTAAAGTGAATATGAATCCAACAGATGAATCTGAAACTTAACTAAGAAATGAAAATGGAAGTTTTATGAGAGATTAGATGCCAAGAACAATTTTCAGTACTGAAAGGAGAAGGAGCTCCAAGACAGTCTTTAAACAGAAAATTAAAAAGCTTTTATTAAATAGTTTAAAGAACTTTAAAACCAATTCCAAGACATGTTGGCCATGCTGCAGCCTTCAGCAGGGATCCTAAATTGCACTACACTAAACCAAAGAGAACATTCGACAAATGCCTCCTGCAGCCAAAACATAGTAAAGGCCCTCTCTGTTCTCTCCTCTCAGAGTTTTCAGTATTGATTGTCTCTATGCCTCGATTCCTGGGTAACAAGAGCAAGGACGACATATTTAATTAGCGTACCTCCCCTTTTCTTGAAATTGGCTTACACAGACAAGCTGATTTATGTCCATATTCATGTATGAGTTGTCGTCTGTGAGACTGCATGTTGAGCCTCACTTTGGGTGAGCTGAAGACCATAATCCTTGCTGAATACTGTAATTTACCACTGTGCAGTCTGACACCCGGGCAAATTACAGGTCTACCGTGTCTGTATCTATAACACCTTGGGTGCTGCACTGTAGTAACATGATTCAGAACATGGCGGACAAACTGGCTGGCCTCTTTCCTCCTGAGGTGATGCCCTTTGGTATGTGGCATGCCCCTGCCAAATTTTTATAGACTTTAGATTTTTTATTTTTTCAAGGCTGTAGTACAGAGCACGACTTGTCAGTTTATGCTTTAATTGAAGGGTTTTTTTAATGAAGTCTTAATTTAACCCTAGTTGGAATAAATGCAATGGAATTCTTGGCACAGTTCTGGCTGATTTTGCTGCAGGGGAAGAGTCCTTTAAAGTGAAGATGTTTTTTTTAATACCACACAGCCTCTTGCCCTGCATGCCAAGGATGACTTTGCAAGTACCTGATTTCACAGCAAGCTACCACAGCTTTCCTTGTGCTGGATCTGTTGCCTGGACATTTCCCTGTGAAATCTTTCCAAAATGGTTCCAGACTTTCCTGGCAGTGCATGGTGATAGCAGATAATGGCTTGTTTGACTTGATGGCAAATAAAACACGACTAACATGCTAGACTGAGTAGTCTCTTGTGCAGGTGAATGGAAAAACATGTGGCGGCAGGGCTAAATGAGGTCACTGGGAGGTCAGCCAGTGTAATGATGAACAAAAACATGGGCAGAAATTGAAGAAATTTGATCTGAAATTGGGGCAGGGAACTCCCAGCACTACAAGAGCTTACTGCCACCATGAAGACCAAAGGTTTTGTATCCCCAGAAAGAAATAGGTTATATTAAGCTGAAAAAGTGACCTTTAAAAAAAAAAAAAAAAAAAAAAAAGTAATCGATTTTATGGTATGTAGGATCAGGGAACTTATTTAACACATGAAGATCACACATGAACTTTTTTTAAACTTAAGGACAAACTTGAGAAGGATTATGGGGCATGAAAAGAGGGATTATCGGCTGTACACGCTCTACTTTTTTCCCCAATCACAGAAATTGATAAATGAGGTCTGAAGATAAAACCATTTATGTTCTGTTGGTCCTGCTTGATCTGTGTATTCCTGGCTTAACATTGTGTTATTTCATTTCTCTATTGGAATTTTTTCACTTGGATGAAATGTCCAGCCATCTTGCAGCTGCAAGAAGCTCCGTGATATTTAGTGGCAACTCTCTTAGAGTGGATATCCATTGTGGAATTCAGTGAGAAAAAGCACATGTAAGCGACCAGGTGCACTGTCTTATGACTTAGTCTCTTGACCCTATCTTAATGAGCTTCTGTCATTCAAAGGTATAAGTACAATCACTTTCGGCATTTCAGTGCATGCAGTGTTCTGCAATGCTGATCATATGATGGATTTGTTATTCTTTATGCAGGTGGTTTGATTGCTTTATCAGAATGCACCTCTCTAACTGAGGCATGCTGAATGTGTTAAATGTATTCCTGTGTGTCCCACCCTACCCCCCACCTCATCAGCCCTGTTCAATTGCACCACAACAGGTTTGACTGGAAACCCGTGTACATGCCATTTGAAATTCAGCGAGAGGCGTGTTTGGGCAGAGTGTTTTCATGTGTTTTGCCTCTAGCATTACATAAATTAATTGTTAAAGTGTAATCATTTCAGTGTCTCGCCCGGTGGTCGTTCAGTATGGCAGGAAATATACAGCACACATAAAATGAAGTCACTAATCTAAGGTGATTTTCTCCAACAATCTTTATCTTTGCACAGCTGAATTAGGGCCTTATTAAAGTCAGTGCTTCTCAGCACTTTGGTTTGTCTTTTCTCACTTGTGAATAAGCCACGTTTATTCAAGATAAAATGGAAAGTATTATCTTTACTAGAAACTAGAGAGTGTATATAATCAAACAAGGAACTCAGCAGTATTTTTCAAAGCTGAAATGGCAGCACACTTTTCAAAGGACTGTTGTTTGCAGACCGTTGGAGTTGACTCTCATCCACATACTTGTGTTTAGGAGGTTGGCGCTCTCATGTTTTTTGGAGCCGGGAACTCTGCAGCTGTCGAACAGACGTTTGTCGAGCGAGGGTTTACTGGAGAGCCTGAGGAGAGGGCAGCGAAGCTTGGGTTTCTGTTTTCTTTATGGATCCGATGACTTAAGATGGTGTCTCTCGCAAAGTATGTGCCAGATCTTAGAGGCTGCCACTCTGAAATCCTGGCTGATGAGCTCCAACCTCCAGTTTCTCAATACACATGCACGCACTCACGCTGCCGCGTTTGTCATCTGAAAAATTAATCTAGAAGGCAAACAGTCCCTCTTTTGTACACGAGGCCCTGTCTCTTGTGGCTGGTATCCAGGTCTGTAACGAGCAGCAGCTGGCTCAGAGGCCTGTACGCGGGAGCTGCATCCCTCACCCTGATGAATGTGTCACTTGTTGCTTGTTTAGCAGTCGCTTTTGTTCAGACTCTGAACCATCGTCTCTCACATACACATAAATAGCCTGGACGCACACACTACACAGCTACAGTTTGTATAGCCTGCTTCCAATGGTGCAAAATCTAGGCCTTCATGACTGTTAGGTTTTGGAAAGAAAAGAAAATTGTTCTTGGAAAGCATTTGAACATTTATAGCCAATGAGAGTTCTTGCATTCTTCTGTAGTACTTAATAGTAGTTCCTGTTACACCACAGTCATCAAATGAAGGTTGGATGACTTTCCCCTTGTGGTTGTTTTAGTGTTTTATCTGCAGGAGTAGGGCAGTAATAATGCCATGACTTCACAGTTGACATCCAGGCCTTATAAAGTGATGTCTGCTGATGAAGTGGAAACTGTAGGTCATCTTCCACCATGTGCAGTAACTAAAAGAAATGGTCTCTCTTTTTTTTTGGCTTGTTCTGACTGGGGGATCTTGCTTGTTCGGTTTTCTTTTTTGCTCACTGAAATTGATTTTAAGAAAGCTTTTTTTTTCCGGCAAGTACTTTATGTCCTCCTCCCTGCTCCAGCTTTCCTCGTCACTGTATCTTCATAATTGGTGTGTCAGCGACCGTGGAATGTAGGAGAAACTGTTTATCATACTCTACACCATAGAAGCATTTTTCTTTTGTTCCCCTGAGAAAATATTCATGATAGAGTGGCGTCTCCAGAATTGGGCTGTAATGCACACTCGGTGTTTTTCCTAGTCCCTCAGTGAATAGAGCAAATCAGAACATCAGCATAAAGCCTAAATATTAAATGTCACACTTTCTGTGACTGATTGAAATGTGGTGGTTGGGTGATTTTTTTCTTTCTGGTCCCTTGAAGTCTGTTTTTTTTTTCGTCCCTGTTTTTCTCCTTGGCCTCCTTGGCCTCTACCCCTTTCTCAGCTAGTGGGTTTCCTGTCCCAGCTGGAACAAACCCAGAATGTCCAAAGAAGGATTGGGTCCAGAAGGAGTAGGAGGACCAGTCAGTGGCGTCAGAGCATCAGAATGTCACACACATAGGCAAGGGATCACACCAAGCTTCAGATGTTTGTCTTTGAACATGAGAGTTTAATAAAAAATTGATTCTGTGTGCCTCTGTTGACCAAGGCACTTGTGGTTGTGCGTTAGCTTGAAAACAGAGTTTAAAAAAAAAGTACAAATGAAAGGGGAAGCATGCATGTACAGCAGCGAGTTTGACCTTAGAGCAAAACAAAACTTAAGTAAAACAAAAGCCTGGAGATATTAAGGAGAGGAAGAGAGAAAATTCATCTGATGATAGCATGAGAGGCTGAACTTTTATATTTAATGCTTGAACTTTGAGCCAGAGGAGTAGCGAATACACAGAGAACAGGAATGCACATTAGGACCATGTGATACCTTCAAGTGTTTCTGTATCTTTTGATATAAACCTGAAGGTAACCATCCCAAGACAGTCCTTCCCAGGATCCTGTCAAAATGAGTTATCAGATTTTGGAGCAAAAGTTTGAAATATACACAATCTTTAATGGTTTTCAGCACTTAAAGATGTGCTTGAGTATTTTTTTTACTTATCTATAGCTACTTTGCATGCTTACCATGAATCTGGCTCTCCAGAATGTCACAGACTCCTCCAGGACTGGAGTGGGAGCTGCTGCAGGGGGTCATGGAGCCAGAGAAAAGAGCATGGAGGGTGAAAAATGTACACAGCCGCTGAAAACAATGGCAGACTGAAAGTGGGTTAGGGCCACAGAGTTGCTGTAATTATCAGGCAATTAAGTTGTATAATAATGCTAGAGAGTAATACTTTATAGTTTTATTCATTTCAAGCGTTTGAACAGCTGCCCTTTAGTTAAACATTAAACTGTAAACATTCAAAAGATTTTTATTGTCAATTTCACTATATGTGCAGGACATATTGAAATAGTGTTTCTCCTTCACCAAGTGAGAGGTGCCGTTAAGTAAAAAAATAATGATAAAAAAATATTCAAAATAAGTAAAATATGGATTTTATTTTTTAATCGGGAGGTTATTGTTCTTACACTGATGTCAGGTTTGTTCTGGTTTAGATTGGAGGACTATCATATGATCCCTATTACAATAAAATCACTAATCCCCAAAATTTACCCCCTACTTCTCTGGAGTTAGCAACTCTGTCATAAAACATTTTATGACAGGTAATTAGTACCCAGCATAAAGTCCAACCAAAGAATGTGTTTTCTTAGACTTATTCCAAAAACAGTGTTCTCTGATTATCTCTTCCTGGCATGTATCAAAGTAATATAGTCATAATCTCAAGTGTAAATGCTTACGTTTCAGTTGTTTTATCACAGTTTGAAATTTAATGAAGGCCTCAAGGACGGAGTAAAAGTAGATTATTGTGAGGTGCTGTGTGGATTTGCACTTATCTTAAACAAACTCAGAAGCATATGATAAAGGAAACCCGTCGCTCCTTCTGTTTACCAGGCTCTGTTGTCCAAACTGTCAGTGCCTGCTTGGGAACTCTTGTTAAACTCATCAGGTATGTTATCTGGCTTCCAGGTATGGTTACTGCTCGGCCTGTGTGGAGTAAGATTTCACAGCCTTCTCTACCCACACAATAGCAATCAGATGAACAGAGCACCGCCTCAGGCTTGGTGACAGAGTCTGATTCATATTATGCTCTGGGAAAAGTTGTTATATAATCAAAGCAATCACATTTCACTGTTAAGGATGAAAGTTTTGATGCTGAATTTTGGAGATTATTTTCAGCAAAATCGTAGTAGTCGAGTATTTTCCTGTGAGTACATATAATGTTCAGCCAAGAACAAGAAGCCTAAAATTGAAACCTTAATTACCTAATGATTTTTTTAAGTTAATGTTAATGAGTCTACGTTCATCTTGGCATGTAAGTGCACCTTTTCAAGGAGCAAAACGCTTTAGAGGCATTAGCTCTAGAAGAAGGCCTGTTAGTCATTGTAAATTACAGCATGTCAATAACATCGTGAGAGCGCCTGGTGACATTTTTTTCTTGTCCCACTAACCCTGAGAACCATGGGAACTGTAAATAAAAGTATGCAAAAATGTTCTTCCTACCCTCCGGCTACAGGCTACACAGACCATGAACAGATTGTTTTAACATGGAGGAAAGTTCACTTTATGCCCATTAGCCGAGGCCATTAAGGAGTTATTTTTTCACATCTCAGAGAGGAATTCCTATTAAAGATCATTCATTAAGACCCACTGTGATAATTTTTTTTTTTCAAAGGATTTCTAAAAGTCTGTGCTGGGAGCATGTAGCACGATAATAAGGGAGGTACGGGAGAGATGTTTTACGAGCCATTGATGTGCTACAGGCATGGAAATGATGTCTCCCTTGCTCTCCCCCATTTTGATTCTTGTACATCCTCAGCCCCTACCGCAGATTTGCTCCTGCTGATTAAGCACTAATAACCTCTACAATGAGTGGATGGGTTGAATGACCAATGAAGCAGGCTCTGGTGTTGAAAGGAATTATTTCTTTTTCTCTTAAGGATGAGCAACAGCACAGGCATATATTGCTATGATGTGCTCATTATCTCATTCATGTTTATACTTAAATTATTATTATAGCTGTTTTTATCCTCACAAAGCCACACTCTAAATTATTACACCTGAAACTGCTTCTTTACCAGACACAATATAGTGCACTAATTGGCATGATTTTTTGTTTTCTTTGGTGCTTTATGGGCTAAACTGATAGCAACCTCCTGCTGATCGTATTTGCTTCTAGTAGCCAGAGGGGTTCTGTTCAATTCCTCTGAAATTTCTCTTTATAACATGGCTTTACTTTACTGTTAATTATCCTATGCCTTAGGAAATTAAAGGATGGCTTAACGTAATTATCCAAAGGTTCAAGATCAACGAATACTGGTTATCATCTCAAGGTCAGACTTAAGATAATGACTCAAGGGGCACTATGGGCAAAGTAACACTAATCATCATCAGATACAATATCTTCAACAGCTTCCACCCCTATAAGTTTTCATATACATACCAAGTTGTTTTTAAATTTCCTTTTTTTTTATCTTCTAGAACTTCACCACATGCCTCTATCATCAGACTCATCTAATGTCCATTTCTTTTTTTTCAGGATTCCGAAAAATCAGCCTTGATGACCTGCGCAAGGCCTACATCGTCAAAGATGTGCAACAGTACATCCTCCACAGGCTGGACCAGGAGGAGGCCCTGAGGCAGCACCTGACCAAGGAGACAGCTGAGATGCTCAACCAACTCCACATCAAAAGCAGTGGCTGCTTCCTCTATCTGGAGCGTGTGCTGGATGGCGTGGTGGAGAACTTTATCATGCTTCGTGAGATCCGTGACATCCCTGGAACTCTCAATGGCCTCTACCTGTGGCTTTGCCAGAGACTATTTGTCAGAAAACAGTTTGCCAAAGTCCAGCCCATCCTTAATGTAATTCTGGCAACTTGCAGGCCCCTCACAGTCAAAGAACTGTACCATGCAGTCTGGACCAAAAATATGACACTGACTATGGAAGAGTTTCAGAAAAAGATGGACATTCTCTCCAAGTTGTTGGTTGATGGCCTTGGGAGCACTAAAATCCTTTTCCACTACAGTTTTGCAGAGTGGCTACTGGATGTTAAGCATTGCACCCAGAAGTACTTGTGCAATGCAGCAGAGGGTCATAGGATGTTGGCGATGAGTTACACCTGCCGGGCAAAGCAGCTTAAACCACTCGAAGTGCAGGAATTTGCATTACACCTCGTCAATTCCAATCTGCAGATTGAGCCATTTAATCTGGCTCTTTGGATGGTTTGGAATGGAACTCCCGCTAAAGACTCTCTGACCACCTCCATACCGAGAGAACAGGAGGTTCTGCAACTTCTGGTCAAAGCTGGAGCTCATGTTAGCAATGAGGATGATCATGCTTCGTGTATTGTACAACAGGCCCTGGAAAGAGAGGACTCTATACGGACATTACTTGACAATGGGGCGTCCGTGAACCAGTGTGACTCCAGTGGAAGAACTCTGCTGGCCAACGCTGCATACAGTGGAAACCTTGATGTGGTCAACTTGCTCATATCTAGAGGGGCAAACATGGAGCTAGAAGACAACCACGGACAAACAGCACTTACTCTTGCTGCAAGGCAGGGCCATACCAAAGTGGTCAACTGCCTAATTGGCTGTGAGGCCAACATAAACCACACAGATCATGATGGATGGACAGCCCTCCGGTCAGCAGCTTGGGGTGGACACTCAGAGGTTGTATCTGCTCTGCTCTATGCTGGTGCCAAAGTGGACTGTGCTGATGCTGATGGTAGAACTGCTTTGAGAGCTGCAGCATGGGGAGGTCATGAAGACATAGTGTTGAACCTTCTTCAGCATGGGGCTGAGGTCAACAAAGCAGACAATGAAGGAAGAACAGCTCTCATTGCTGCAGCATATATGGGGCACAGAGAGATTGTTGAGCACCTCTTAGACCACGGGGCTGAAGTTAATCATGAAGATGTGGATGGGAGGACTGCCCTCTCAGTTGCTGCTCTCTGTGTCCCTGCAAGTAAAGGCCATGCTTCTGTCGTGAGTCTTCTAATCGACAGGGGAGCGGAGGTTGACCACTGTGACAAAGACTGCATGACCCCTCTCCTTGTGGCTGGCTATGAAGGACATGTTGATGTAGTTGATCTGCTTTTGGAAGGTGGAGCCGATGTGGATCATACAGACAACAATGGCCGCACACCCCTTCTTGCTGCTGCATCAATGGGCCATGCCTCTGTTGTCAACACATTGCTTTTCTGGGGGGCTGCTGTTGACAGCATTGACAGCGAGGGAAGGACTGTGCTGAGCATTGCATCTGCTCAGGGTAACGTGGAAGTGGTCAGAACTCTGCTGGACAGAGGTCTGGACGAGAATCACAGGGATGATGCAGGCTGGACCCCGCTACACATGGCTTCATTTGAGGGCCACCGCCAAGTGTGCGATGCCCTTATTGAACAAGGTGCTCGTTGTACAGAGGTAGATAATGATGGTAGAATACCGCTGATATTAGCTGCACAAGAGGGACATTATGACTGTGTGCAAATTCTTCTGGAAAACAAGTCATGCATTGACCAGAGGGGATATGATGGGAGGAATGCTCTCAGGGTGGCTGCGCTAGAAGGCCACAGGGACATTGTTGAACTGCTGCTGAGCCATGGTGCTGATATAGATTACAAAGATGCAGATGGACGCCCAACACTCTACATATTGGCACTTGAAAATCAGTTGGCCATGACAGAGTACTTCCTTGAAAATGGAGCAAATGTGGAAGCTTGTGACACTGAGGGCAGAACGGCCCTCCACGTGTCCTGCTGGCAAGGGCATGTTGAAATGGTGAGGCTGCTGATTAACTATCATGCTGATGTGAACGCCTGTGACAATGAGAAGCGATCTGCCCTCCAGTCTGCTGCATGGCAAGGCCACACAAAAGTCGTACAGTTTTTGATAGAGAATGGCACACACGTGGATCATACATGCAACCAGGGAGCAACAGCACTAGGCATAGCTGCACAGGAGGGTCACATCGATGTTGTGCAAATACTTCTTGAAAACGGTGCTGACCCCAACCACGCTGACCAGTTTGGACGCACAGCAATGAGAGTGGCAGCAAAAGGTGGCCATTCAATGATCATAAAACTTCTGGAAAAGTATGGAGCCACAACTCTAAATGGCTGCAATCCCTCCCCAGTACACACCATGGAAGAAAAAACACCACTGGCTGTGACTGGTAAAATGCAGTCTCTCACCATTAAATCAAGTAGTTCTGGCAGCACTGGGGCAGGAGACATGCAGTCATCTGGGCGCGGTATACCCAACGGACCTGTCCATGCTTTCAGTTCACCATCAGAATCTCCTGATTCCACTGTAGATAGACAGAAATCCTCCCTGTCAAATAATTCCCTCAAGAGTTCAAAAAACTCCTCCTTGAGAACCACATCCTCTACAGCCACAGCACAGACTGTGCCAATCGACAGTTTTCATGGACTGACGTTCACAGAACAAATCCAACAACACTCACTGCCTCGCAGCCGGAGCAGACAGTCTATTGTGTCCCCTTCCTCCACAACTAAGTCCATTGGTCAGCAACCATCATCTCCATCCAATGACTTTGACTGGTCTCAGTTAAAATCTGGTCTCAAGTCAACAAAGGGAAGTAAGACCGGAAATGGAACATCAAATGGTAAAGGAGGAGACAAGAAAAAAACAAAGAACAGCGGATCAACACAAGGTCAGGTTTTGGAGTATGAGATGACCCAGTTTGATAAGAGAATCGCCCTCAACAAATCAGTAGCGAACATTTCAGTGAAGGATCCCCATTGTAAGATCATGATTGGTGGCTCAATTCAGCAGGAAAGGGGACAAGGCCAAGACCAATTCTTTATCCAGCAGCAGAGCTGTTCTGAGAAGAAGAGGAACGGCATCATGACCAACCCCAACTATCATCTACAGGGTAATCAGGTTTTCCTGGGAAGGGTGTCAGTTCCTCGGACTGTGCAGAACAGAGGCCACCAGGATGTTCTAGAGAACTATCCCATAGGGGAAACCGAGCTAAGCCTTAAACAAGCCCTGAAACTGCAGATTGAAGGATCGGACCCTGGGTTTAACTACAAAAAGGAAACTCCATTATAGCTGGTAAGAGATGCTTTTCAAAATAATCTTCCAGTATGTGCTCATTGAATTACATCCCTCATTTGTGTCAAAGTTGAAATTAAGGTCAGGGTGACAGCACGTAGGTAATACTTTGGCTTATCTGTTCGTTCACAGTGGCTGATGTAGAGACTAATAACAGACTTTTAGTTGTTACTGGATTGCACTCAATAGAGCCATCATTAGTTGGATTTAATCAAACGTGCATGAAGATTGCCTCAATCTGGATAAGCAGACTTTTTTGCTCCCAAACAAAACATTAACCCAAATCATTCCTATACTGTTTCAGATGTCTTGAATGCCATTCGTCATGCATACCATTGGAGGGAATGTGCCAAAGCAACTGTTTTCGTCTGCATAAAAAAAAACAAAAACTTTTTTTGTTGTTCATCAGTGGGACACCTCAAAATAATACCTAGGGAAGATTGTTGATTGCTGCCTAAGGCTTATGTGAACTGATACTTATATGTGCCTACATCTGTTACAGCCTTCTTCATGTACTCATGCAAACTATCATTTTAATTTAATGTAATGCTATTTAATAAACAGTGTATGCACTTTTAAAAGAGTAAAGGACAGACATGCATTTGTTCTATTCACTTTGTATCCCATCCATGTTTTATCAAAGTAATTGTTTGATAAAAACATACCAATGCTTTTTTTTATTATTTTATATTGTTTGATTTGTCTGTTTTTTGTTTTTGTTTTTTTCCACACTGACAGCAATGTAACACTGAGTACATTGTCACAAACCAGAGGACATAACAGTAACTGATGCCATGGTATGAACTTAAGCGCATTGATAGTCTGCCTTTCTAGAGACCCCAAATAATCTGTGTTAACTTTGATCAGTGTGCTAAACCTATGTTGTATGTAATATGTTAATAGCTATGGCAATTTACTTATATATACAAGCATATTTATTTTTGGAAAAAAGCCACTTTTGCTGCATTTTGTGTTGCATTACGCTCTACCATGGTGCTGTGTTTAGAAGTTGCCTGCAGTTACTTTTGACTCCCAATTTTGTTGGCTTTGTGCATTTGTGTATTATTAAAATATCTAAGAAAGCGAGAGGCTAATTGAAAATGTTTAAACAAAAAAAGTTCATTTTGTCCCTATGGGATTTTTGAGTTGTGTGTTATGTTTTTGTGTGCTTAAAAATATTTAAATAATCCATTGTATACCGTCAACAAAAGTTTGGTGCTAAGCGCAGCGATTTCAAGTGAGAGCAGTGATTTTAAAAATGCATTTGTCTGCAGAATTACATGTATAACCTACTGCAATGCAAGAAACAAAAATCCAAGCTTTGTTTCCTTATTGTCATGTGGTTTATTTTCAGTAAATTCTGGTGGATTTTTCAGGGGCATGACACAAAACGGCTCAGAAGGGGTTCAGCCATTAAGACAACTTGTAGCTGTCGGTGATACTGTATGATATGCAGAGTTGTAAAGCCAAAGTTGAAACAACACACTCTGTCCCACCTCCTCCCTGTGAGAAGCTGAATATCAGTTCAACAGGACTTAACCCCGCGGGAGAAGGAGGGGAGGAGGTGCTCAACTGTGACGCTGAGGGAACTGAAACATCTGTTTCTCATGAACTATGTGGAGCTGTGTTAGCGTTTACAGGCTGTGTCATATTTTTGCAGGCTTTTCATAATGTTAACATCGAGCTATTTTTCACCAAGAACTGGGATCGGGGGGAGTAGAAACCTATCGCATGCACAAACACTTATAAGCCCTAGTGAAAGCTCTCGGCTCTTCAGTACTACAGTAGCTCAAAGTATGCCATGAAGGGTCAATAGAAGGATTCAAGGCAAGATCGGGTCTAGAAACAGTGTTGGAAAACATACTGTATAGTCTTATTAAGCAGTTATCTTGTTTGTCTTGACTGTGTTTTGTCTGTCATCTTTGATTTGACTGTCAGTGATTGGATTGTAAATAGCTTACCATGTACATTCAAACTTTCAGTTAAAAAGAATTCCTGTACTATATGAAGTGGAATTTTCTGATGTATATTAAAGTGCTTAATAAACATATTTGCTTTACTGCTGAAACAGAAATCTTTTGCAGATTTATTAACATACAGGGGCTGAATGTAAACAAAATGCATAGATCTGAGGAATGCAGCAATTTGATGTTATGCCAGTTCAATTACTTCTCATTATGGGGGCATGAAGACAGTTAAATGAAGTGAAATCATACTAAAATTCAAGGCTTATTCCGACTGATTTATATGTCTTGGACAAAAAAGCATGTGTTAGCGCTGATGCTCCATTAATTCAATGGGAAGAAGCTAGATATGTGATTGAGAAGGGAATGGCAATGACCAGAAACTGACTGTCTGCACTGACAGTGATTATTTTTTCTCACAGATATCCATTCTTATAACAGTTATTTCTTGTTTTCTTTGAATCTAAGGCTTTTTTATTCACTAAAGTGTTTTTTTTTTCCTTCCCTGTATTGAGGCTGCAAAACCACAGGCTATGCTGTTAATACCTATTTCACTGTTGGTCATTTGATGGTGGAGGGCCAAACCAGGACACTGCAGGCATCACAACACATGGATCAAGCTGAAGTGGAACAGGCAAGCGTGCCAAGTGCTATCGCTGCCCCCCCCCCCTTCCCTCGGGTTCACTCAGTTCATCTCAGTTAAACAGGAGCTGCAAGAGAGTTCACAGAACAAAGAGGGTTTGAATATTTGTTTAATGCAACAAATGTTTATGAAAACTAAAATTACTCTTAATATAATAATAGGTACTGGAACTGGATTCCTGGGTCATCATTAGGACTCGTCCTTAAAAGTCATTTAAATTCAAAATAAATGAATAGCATTATAGAACTTTATCTGTGTTTCAAATTTATTTAACAGAATTAGCAGCATTTTAGCTTTTGGACAAAGTTGTTACACTAACTAATTAGGCTTAACTGCCATCACCCAACATTTCATGAAAAAATGTGCCACAGAGTGGCTGAAGTGGTATTTTGATTTTTGGACCTTCAGCACTGCCTTTTCTGTATGTTTTGAGAGGAAGGGTGTTAATGAGCAAACCATCTGGTACTGATGTCATGTAGTATACACTGTCCAAGCTTGGAGAATCTTCTTGCGAATCACTTGCCAGTGGCCACATCTGGTTCTTCTCCACCCATGCCCTTGTTTTGGATACAGTGCTAAAGAGCTCCCACGCAATATACATAACATGGCGACAGTTGTGGCCGACTCATTCCAGAAGCAACTTTAAACTGAATGGCCTTCATCTATGTGCCATCATGAGCCATGTACGTGCAGGTTTTTATTCCAGAAAAACACTTTAACAGATGATTTTTCTGATTAGCACTTTTTTTTTAGTTCAAGAGAACAGAAACCACTGAGTGAAATCAGGTGTTTTGTTGTTTTATTGTACTCAAATCCTGGATGCATGTGGCTCTAAGCTGGCTAAAGGTAATTATCAAATCAAAAAATGTTGTTGATTCTTGTGTCCTTATGTAGAACATTTTCCCAGCTTGTCTTGGGAAGAGGGAACTTCACAAGAATGCAAACATAGAGCTTCCAGATAAGTCTCCCTGTGATCACATATGCAGTGTTTCATTACAGCTGATCACAGCACAGATGTTGTATTCTCAGGTGGTGGTCAATGCAAGCTCAGTTTCATCAAAAAGTGAAAAGAAATGTGCATTTTCAAATGTATCCTGAGCACAAAGCAAAACTTTGCTGAAAAAGAGCACATGTACATGCTCCACAAATCCCGTTTCTGTGGGGAAATTACTGTTTTTGTACATATTTTTTCTCGATCCTACCCCCGATAATACACTGTAATTAAAGAGTGGAATCACCACCACAGAGCAGGAGTCACTTAATTTAGATGAACACATCAGGTTTTTTTTGGACGTATCTGTTTCTGAGACTCAATCTTCATTGCTGGATAAGATATTGGCGTATATGTTTGGAAAACCACACTCTCTAACTCCCTCTAAGTGCATGAGTGAGACTGTTTAAGAGTACATCTTGTCAGACCATTCTTATTCTCTAAATGTTAATTGTTGTTCTGGAAAACTGGCATCCGTACAAGCATAAATAGTCAACTTCTGCGGATCAATGCCAGCAGTGATTTGGTGAGGAGGCTGCCAAGTGGCAGACAAAGGGGTATTTAAATCTGTCCATCCATTTTTATAATGACACAAGCGCAGCCATGCAGAGCCCTTCATCATACCGGGTTTCAAATTAGATTGACTGGAGTTGCCAGTGTGGGAGCACTGTTCAAACTGTGAGATGAAAAAAGGTGATTTTTTCCAAACTCACAGCAATTACACGACAATTCAGAAGAGGAAACTACTGCAATTTAAGCACTTTGAATGGAAATTCAAGTTGTAGTTGGAGGTCCACTGAACTTGAGAGAGCCTTTAACTACCTTCCCCGCTACATTTAATAAAGTGTTAGGTTGTTTTACATGATTTAGAAGTTAGGGTCAATTACAGTTTTTTTCATTTCCCAAATCGTTTAGAAATGTCGTTTCTAACCTTAATGTATCCAGGAAAGACTTTTGTTGACCACACCTGTTCTTTAAAAAGTTGTACTTCACATGTACACAATTTGGACCAAGCAGCTGCCCTTAAAGTGGAACTACATAACTTCTGAGAGAAGAAAGAACACATTGATTCTCTTAGCAGTTAAAGATGAACTCAGCTGCTATTTAAGTTACATAAGTTTGTTTTAAGAGAGGGTCTTTCCCAAAGCTAAATCACCAGTGTGTATCAAGGTTCCCTATGCAGATTTTTCATTAACGTTCACTAACCTTTTTTTTGTTGTCGAAGGAGTTGCAACAAATCCAGCTCTCTGGCATGTTTCTGTGACCTGCAGTAAGCAGAGGAAAGAAAGTTACTACAGTGAGAAGCAAGTTAGCTGAAGAGATCAGAGAAAGGTTAATAAAGGTAACTGCTGAAAGAACCAGCGAAGCTGTGGAACAACAATATTCCTTCATCATTAGTCTTTTGTTGTGAGCCTTCATGGATGAAATGTCCTCTGAAGCTAACAGAGGCTCCTGTAGTCTGAGTTAGCCAAATAGAGGGCATCATCATTCTGGCAGCTGTGTGTTAGATTTCTAACTTTTGTAATAATTCCAATGATCTCTAAAGTGAGTCTGAAAACCAGGGATCTCTGATCCTCCTGAAGTAGTCACTGAGTCATTGGTATTGATCTAAAACCCCATCATTCCCCTGCAGATACATTATAATCACTTCATGCTATGGGGCAGTATAAATCTTAGTTATAGCTCCCATAAACTTCTGGACTCCCACAATGCCAACAAGCAGTAATCACAAAGTTGGTTTCAGATGCTGTTGTGACAGCCAGCCTGCTGAATTTTAGACTCTTTATTGGCAAGAGTTTAAACACGGAGCGTTAAACAAGGCCATTCTGGTCCGGATTTGTGTCAGTGTAGTACAGCAGGTGGGGATGAGGGTATTCATTCATTGGCCTTTCAAAACTAAGCATTTAAAAAAATGGCTTAACACACCAACTGGTGCTCATCTGTTTTTTATATACAGCTTTTAGATCTATAAAAAGGACTGAATGCACATTTGTGAATGCAAAGTTTTACAAAAGGAAGAATTTCAATGACTTTTTTCTATATACATATAATTATAGCCCACTATCTGTTGCAGTGCAGCATCAACTCAAAAGTTGAATTCAACATTTTGGAAAAAAGCCTGTGCTCAAAAACAGGCAGCTTTGAAAAGAGTTTCCGAACAACAATGCAGCAACTCACGGCCAACAAAGCTGGAGAATGAGAGATTATACATACTGTATTCCTCTTTGTTGCCTGTTTACATAATCCCTGCAGTCTCTCATCAAGGAGCATGGATGAAAAGCTTTCATCAACTCTCTTTGGAAAACCTGCTTTCTTCTTTGAAGCTCCACACAGTGGCCCAGCATGCACACAGGTGTTCCACTTTCACTAAACACTGAATGGGATAATTAACACACCTGACTGTAAAATCTAAAGTCAAAATGTCTGTCTCTGGAGAGACAAAACACTGAAGCCCCAGCCTTTTGAGTGTGGGTTAGTTGGCTATAGTGCACCGTCATACTATGCATCATTAATCATTACAGCTGAAGTCAAGGACAATAAATGAACTAGAGCTTAACACAATGAAAGGCCTGTAGCTCCACAGACCAAGATATTCTGGTGTGAGACAAAAGAAGCTGCCTGTAAATCAGAGGACTCAGTAATAGCTCCATGCTCTCTTTCCATCACAGTCACTTTCAGATCAGAACTTTGTTTCTCCAAAATGTCGGCCACAGAGAAAACAGGAAAGACTGCTTTGTTTACAGCTTGAAAACAATTCGGTTTTGAGAAGAGTCAGTGTTTTTGAAAAGATTTCATAAGACCAAGAGGTCAGAGAATTTTCCCAACCTTTAAAGCATACAGTCCTCCAATTCACCCCCGCTGGAGTTATGAGGTTTGCTCCTGACAGAAATGACATGTGGGAGGGTGGAATCTGAAAGAGTAGCTGGGAATTGAAAGCTTTAAATATATACAGGGAAAATTCACAGCATTCAGAGCACTCTTTTTCAGGAGTGTCCTGTACAGAGTTGTACAATCGCTGCATCTAGTTTCAGCGATTGTACAAAATAACAATCGCTGAAACTAGATGCAGTTAAAAGATGAAAAAAAAATAATCCAAACTAAAATGTTGCACACAATATGAAAAACATGTTTTAATGACTGAAGCAAATCAGGAGTAGCCAAGTGTACCAGGTCCAGTAGTATTATGATTGTTATTCCAGTGCTAAGGAATGTTGCTAAAAGCTGATTTTCCTAGAAATCTCCAAAAGAGGGCTGAACCTGACTGGTTTGGCAGAGAGACAATGACTTTTAGAAGAGGAGTAGTCATTTCATGGCAGGCTTTAAAAATAAAAGGTATGTGGTTTTGCTTGCACCTTTGAGACTGAAGTCTTTTACATTTTTAGGGCTATGCCAGCAGCATGGCTCTCTAGGAGAAGCAGTGTCAGTCAGTTGGCAAGAAGTGGATGGGTTGCCAAAAATTCAACAGGATTCATCCGTTGATGAATGCTTATATGAAAAAACCTACAGTAAGTTTGGCAAATCATTAATCTGAGTAACTAGACTACTCTTTTCTAATTCCAAGACATTTGAAGACAGATTTTTTTTTCCTTTTTTTTTTTTTGGTTATAAAGGTTCAAACTTAATTGTGTCTGCATCTATAATATAGTGAAAAGAACAGGACCTAAGACTGAACCTGGAGGAACTCCTCTGTTGATTGTAAGAAACCCAGAGTGCACAAAATAATCCACAGCAAATCAACACAAAATAATCCACAACACAATGAAATCTTTTTGAAGGGGACTTTCTGACCCACCTTTGTGTAGTCTTATCAAAGGTAGTTTCTGTGAAGTGTTTCAACATCGTGTTGTGTCCTATGGTATGAATAACTAGACAGATCAATACACACAGCACCACAACGTTAATTTTTATCTAAGCTGGAATGATCATTGACACCATGTCAAACCCCCCAGAGCCCCTTCCTTCCTGGTTTTATGGTATCTGAGCATTATGGGCACAGCACAAACAGAAGCAGATGAGAAGCACATTTAGCTTGAAACACAGCTTTTGCCCATCATGCTGGGAAAAGTGAGCACCACCTGGGTGTTTTATTGGTGCTGAGCTGCTAAATCGGCTTATTATGCAGAGCTATTATCGCCGGGAGTTGAGGAAATTTCACAGTGTTGGCAAAGACTCTCTCTCTGTGTCTTGCACCCTGGCTTTGTCTCTCTTCTTGGCTGTTTCCTTTATGTGTTTTTTTTCCTTCTTTTTCATTTCTTTCTTACTTGCTTTCAATCTCTGTTTCTTCCTGTCATTCTCTTTCTCCCTGTTCAGTTTTTGTTTTTCACTCTCTTTCCTGTTTTTTTCTCCCTCCCTCTATCACTTCATGTTTGATTTATCTGTCTGGTCTGTTATTCCTTCCATTTCTTCCTATTCCATACCCCTATCCTCTGTGATTCCTCATTCTTTGCCTGTTCGCTTCTTGCTTTTCCTGTCACTGTCTGTTTTCTTGGCTTTGCCATTCTGTCTTTGAACTTTTTTTTCACTCATTTTCCGGCTTTTCTCTTGTGTTTCTTGTTGTTTTCCTGATGCTCTGCTTCTGTATGGCTCATTCTCTCTCTTCATGTCACTCACTCGTGCTGTTTATTGTCATTTTTCTCTTTGTCTTTCTCTCTCTCCTTTTTTCCTTTTCCTCTTGCTCTTAGTTGTCGAGTCTGCCTTCTTTATCGCCCTTCTCTCTTTGTCTGTTTTTTTGCCCTCCCCTGCCTTTTGCTCTCCCTCCCTCTGTTTCTTCCCTCTGTCAGCGACGAGCAGCCCTCAACACGGCTGCTGCGGAGTTCATCTCAGGACAAAACCCTGCTCTGCTGCTGCTGCTGCACACACACCGTTTGTCGACTGAATCAAAGTCTTGGGTGTAACGGGGCCCAGGGACAGATGGAGAACAGTGAAGATGAAACAAAGACATTCTCTGAGTTTCACTGACGCACAGACTAAGTCGGAGAAATACTGAAGTGACATGGCAGGCTAAGACCCAGATGCCACATGATATTACAAATGGATGCTGCTCTGCAGTGTTTTGCACATTAACATGAAAAAAAAAAAAAAACTGGCATAGACTCTGCCCTCTTGACTTCAATTTTGCAATCTGTTTGCTCCGTCTTGCTTCTGCCAGTATTTAAATTGTTTTGTCAACAGTGCTTAACAGATCTGACCCGATTTGACTTTTGAAGCAGATGTTAATCAGCAGTCTGTAGACCTTTCTGGATATCAGTTTTCAGAGTGTATACACCACACAAAAGAGTCGGAAATTGAAGGATCAGATTCCAGGTGGCAGTTTTGGGACAAATATATCAGTTTTATTCATCTAACACTAAAATGATGCAATAAGATAAAAGGAAATTACTGTGGGGAAAAATCGACAGCAGTGGGTTGTCAGAGAGAGTGTTTTTCCATGGCTCCAAACCAGTGAGATTAGCTACTCTACCAGCATTTCTTTGGAGATGGTAATGTTGGCCAGTCTTTCCAGATCTTTCCAAAACCTTAGTGTAAAAATCTTTGATACAGAACAAATTTGGTACAGATTTTGGTACAGATATTCGCAGTCGCAAGAGGATGATCCTAGTGACTTTAGTGTCCCCTAACTTTTCATCAAAAGGTCAAACTGTCCACTGCATGAAAGGACATATCATCAGCTAACAATGCCCTTAAGCTTCGGCTAAATGTGGTAAGCTCATATGCTAAATGTAGGATACTAAATGTTAGCATGTTAATATGCAAGGAATTTGAGAAATTTGACATTGTAACATTGCTGCAATCAATACTTTATATTAACAGTGAAAAGACTTTGCATAATGGAAAAAGGGTCGCCTGTGGTGACAAACCCTGAGAGTTATCACCCGACCCTGCAGTTTCCTTCAGCACTCTGGGACATTTTAGCATTGTTTTACATAACCAGATAAATGTTAATGTTTCTCCAAATCTAAATTCAAATCTAGACGTCAAGTGTTCACATGCTAACACACTAAATTAAGATGGCGAACATTATATTATACAAATATTATACTTGCTAAAGCATATGCATGTGAGCATGTTAGCATTTCCATTGGGTGCATGTAATCATGCAGCTGTCAGAATTTTGCTGAAAGCAGTGCTATGGTTGAGCACTGCCTCACAGAGTCAGTAGCATCACTGTAGTCCTCTTTAGACCAGGTGCGGTAAGGATCTAACCATTACAAGTTTGCAAGCATGGCAATAGACTTTTAGTCTTGTGTTTACCTCAGAGACACATTTGCATAACTGAAACTCCACGTTGCTACACAGTTGCCACAGTATTAGTAATAGTTTCTGGCTGGAGTGTCTATTCTTGCTGTAGACATTCACTTACCACCATTCAAATCACTGGCCAGGCTTTTGTGTGTGACACCAAACCTTGAAAGTAGCTGCTATTCAGCACAACCAGTGCATGACTCTTCAAATCTGGACTCCCCTAAATGTGAATTAGGCCTGACCTGGCAACCCTTAACTTCCTCACATTTCTGTTACCCTCTTTCCTCATTAGCATTAACCCTATTCGAGGTCAAGAGAGAACACCCCCTACACACATACACTTTTACACTTTCTCTCCCTCAAAGCCTCACACACTCACTCTATTTTTCTGTGGGCCTCTCTTTGTCTTGCTTGCTTTATCCCTGTGTGCCCCGTACACATGCACGTAATGACACACATATTGCTGATCAGGGCAGTCGAGCAGGAGTCTGACCTCATTAGGAACCATGGCAGCCGGCCAGGGGAGAGTCTGTCGATGAATGACCAAGAAGAACTGGTGAGGGAGCGAGAGGGACCAGTCTGCACAGAGGCAGGAGCAGATCTAAGAGTTCCTCCCTGTTGTGGTAAAGCTAGGACGCTTTCATGCATGGGTTAGACTTTTTTCTTTTAAGTTCAATTGTCCTTAAAATACGGGGGTGGACTATGTAGAGAGGACACAATGCATCTCAGCACCATTCAAATTACTGATCACAACCTATTAGTTTGTAATTGGTTCAGAATATGACTCCATCAACAATGGGAGACAACAGCAACTTTAACTATTGTCTTATGTCTGTTTTTCTCTCTAGTTGGTTGGAACACCACTTTGATCCAGACTGAAATATCTACAACATTCATGGTCCTCGGAGGATAAATCCTAATGACTCTGGTGAATCCCTGATGATCCCTAAATCTCCCATCTAGCGCCATCATCAGGTCAAAATTTCCATGTGTCCTGTTCTCATTTAGCAATGAAACCTTTTTAAACTATGCAGCATTTTCAAAGCAAACAGCACAGTCCAAAGCCCTTTTCTCCTCTTCTGTCAGACAATAGCTTCCATCTGTCATGCCACTCTTTCCATGACCTTCCGCAGGCATGTCTTTGCATTAGTGGCTGGTGAAAAATCTCTCGTTTCCTCTTTTCTTCCACACATTTGCCATTTACAGTTTGCAAGTTGCTGAATGGAAAGAAAGTACAGTCAATCATACGCAGGCAAAGTCCTACCTTGTCTTCTGGATTTATGGCAAAAGTTAACCACAGCTGCGCGGCTACTCTATATTCAACAGATATTTTACAGGTAGTCCTCTAAGTAAATGGAACAGTTATGGAGTCTGGAGGGCCGACATGCTGCCAAACATCGCAAATGATAGATTGCTTCTGTACTACTAGGATGTATAGGCTTTCCACTGCCGTCAGAATATGTCCAGCTGAATGCATTACCAAACCTTAAGCTGGAATCACTCAAATCCCAACCAAGGTCCACAGACAGATTAACATATAAATGAAACCACAGGCAAGATCCTGCCCTTCATTTCCTATCTGTTTACGCCAATGATGTAAAGTCAGAGAGGTTTGGAGGAGGAGGCAGCCAGGTGTCTCTTGGAATGGATGTCAAGCTTTTATCACTGACAGTAGAAAACATTGTCCTAAAACTGAAGGTCTCCAAATAATAATTGAATTAATAATTGAAATGATTTCACCTTACAGGTACATGTTACTGTAATAGAGTCTTAATTTAAAAACAGTTTACAGCTTCATGCTCGGTGAAATGAATGGATGAGGTGGACAGACTTCACAGTGCAAATCAAGCCTAATTAGTTTGTCTCAACAGCAGCTTTTAAACTCAAAAACTTTTATTCCTTAAGCAAAGACGACTCCTTAACTGGTGCTCTGCAAAGCCTTACTAAACCCTGTGTTTGCTGTCGCATTCAAACATGCAGTGCAGTAAACAACCAGCATATCCAACAAAATCGCTGTATAATTGCACGTTACACTAAAAGAGCTGTTGCTATTTTCATCAGCACACTTGTATAAGTAAACAGTGTTTAGCAGATCTATGTAGAACAACAGTGTCATGTTATGCATTAAGTGAAATGGGGGCATTTGACTGATCGTAATCTAATTCAAAACGAGGAAAACTTTATTTGCCAAACGTAATAAATACACATCTGTTGGTCCTTGTTGCCCTGCTACAGACACAGATCGCTGTGTTATCATAACACAATGAGTAGTTGACAAAGTTGAAGAACAGTGTGACCTCACAAAAACAGGACAGTGAAACACACGTTGCAGACTTCATGAATCTATAAAAGGCACAATTCTAATGTCTTAAAATGTTGCATGAGAAATGTGTGGGAGTTGCAGCTTAAGCATCTAAAGCAGCTGGAGGTGTCAACTGAGAGTAAAGCACTGAAAGGGTTTGAAGTGTCTGTTAGAATGTGGAAGCAGAAACAGTTTAAGTTTCATTTAGCTCTAAAAGGGTTTGCAGTATAACTAACTGTGTAAGAGCACCACTGTAAGCATTTCAAGTTTAAGCCTTAAAAGACAGTTAGCTGTCAGATGAAAGGTCAGTTGATGAGTAAGCACCGAAGCATCAGTTTGTTTCTGCTGGTGAAGTGATCCATGTTTATGTTTCCTGTGCTGTGAATAATGTCAGCCCTAGTAGTCGCAAAGGCAGAAGGAGTGTGACATACTTTGCGCTGCTGCAAAAAAGGAATTCAGAGTGTACGGATGGGTTTACAAAGCGTGTCACTTAGACACTGATGACCACAATTTATGTCCCGTCTTCTACCAACGGCCAACTTGGATGTTTTTTCTAACCACTAAGGTTAACCTACCCTCAACAATGATCACTGTTGTTACTTAACTTTACGCAAGTAATTTTAAAGCATAAGTCTGGTGGAATTCTGTGTTTTTCTTCCTGTCACAAATCCAGTAAAAAGACCAAAAGCAATAATAAAATTAACTAATATGTCTCTCTGTGTAAACAAGGCCTGATACATCTTATTCATCTGAGCTCAGGCTTTGCCCATAAACAGATAAATGAGCCACAGTGTTGCACCGGGTGACATGTTCCTTGATTTACAATGAATGTGGGCACTGTGGTTTATTTTAAGCCAGTCCCACATACACCATCTTGCTGCAGCACGTATTCACTAACACATATTAATCGGCAGCTGAAAATAGTCCCCAACAAATGAACTACTTCCTCCTGTTTGAGTTAAGTTTTGTAAAATAAATAAATTCAACAAAATAAATGATATATTTGTGACCCAAATGCATGTATGGGCCTAGCACAGGTAGGGTAGGGAATTTGGATTTTATGGAGAGAGGGATTAGGGCATTGTTGGTTTTGGCCTTTTTACACGATGTGTTGACAGTAAGAAATATAGAATCTAGCCAGACTTATCCTTTAACCACAGGGTGGGCAGATCAGAAAACAATCATATGAGTTTGTTTTTGCAGCAGTCACATGGGTCATCTTGGAAGACACTTACAAAAAACCCTTGTCCTGACATGTAGAATATGCTGTCTATTGTACTCAGACCTTCCTGGGACCTTCTGGCTACAAGTTCTGTCAAGCTCAACACAAAAAATAATTAATTTGAGGAAAAGGGATGGGGAGTAAACCTTACAGGGACTGGACAGACTGGCAACAAAAGTCAAAGGACCAGTTGTAAATGGCAAAAAATGACTCAGGATATAGAAACACAGGAAGAAACTTGCACTCCCCAGGACTCTTTAGAGAACAGATACTGTGGTTTGAGGCTTCACCGGCCCAGACTGAAGACCAGCGACTATAATGAAAATCATATCTTTCTCAAAAATCAAGAGTAATTGTACCAAAAAGCTACAAGAACATTTCCAGACAGCAGTAATCTTCCTGGCTGATGGTTAATAACTACTTTTTGTCGTTCACGATAAAAGGCATAGAAAAGAGACCAAAAGCCCATTTTGGCAATTTCAAAACACGTTTCAATACCGTGCAAAAATCAGCAAAGAGCAGGGTGACTAAGCTGAGCTGAATGAGTCATTACAGCAAGGTAAGGGGCTGCAGAAGGCCCTCAAAGAGCAGACCACCCACTCATGTCCCCCATTAAGACAGCCGGCTCTTCTTGCACATCAACGCCCCTGCAGCAATTTACTGCTCAGCTTGCACGGAGGGCAAATGAATGGTGAACGACAGAGAATTAATGAGACATAGGTCAAAGAAATGTCAAAACTGGACAATGAAGAGAAAAAAAGCCCTTAACTACAACTGAAATTCCAGTCTTTACACCTTCAGAGGGAAAATGTGAACAAAATTAAACTACCGACACATTTTTTGTTCTGTTCATTTCTTGTTTAAAACTCAGCCTGCATTTATATGTTGCTGCAAAGAGATTTGTTTTATTGAGATACAATGGATATCGAGCTTCTGTACTGCACCATGGTATTACATTTTATTTTCTTTTATGTGTGTGTGTGATTTGATTCATTGTCTGCTTTTGTGCAAAAATATGTACTTCAGTGTAAATATGAACTATAACTCCTAGATAGAGAAAGTAACTCTCTCACATATTCACTCATTCATAGCCTGCCCATGGCTGTAGTGTCTGTTAGGAATCACTGCGCTGTGCACAGAAAACCCACTGGACCACAATCACTCGCTCTGATTCATTGCACCTTTACCACTGTGTTTCCTCCTGGCATGAGGGAACTTGACAGCAGCGGGTGCAAAAGAATATAGGTCACACTGTGACAAGATGGGTAGGTTATACAGCATCCTGTGAGACAACACCGACATTCAGCTGGCCTTGTAGTACCACAGGAAATCATCAACCCCCTTCTCTGCGTGTGTAGCTGTCTATTAACAATGCTGTACTGACAAGTTTTGTTACCTGCATCCTCTTCCTGTTATGTGACAATACTGATTACAGTTACAGTCCAGGTAAAAGGTAATCTCTCTGTAGTTTTCAGAACTTGTGTTTCCTTGTGAATAAGGGCAGCATTTTTAACAGTCTGAGTTTTACAAGGTTATGCCAATTAGACTCTAACTAGACGTCTAAAAAATGGAGGACAAAAGGTGCAGCCAACAAAAGTTTCTTTTCCCTGAGCTCATCTGTATTATGCCATATGGTAATACTAGGCTACATGTAGCTGTATGTATGGGTGAGACTGTCTTGAAGTGAACAGATCTCTGATAACTTCACAACATTTGTCATCAGTCACAATTTGCAGGCAGGCATCAAACTTTTAATAAGTTTTATTTCACGGCTGAGGAATTGAAATGAGAGGAAGGGATGCTCTCTGCGATGGCCTTTAATCTCCAGAATACTAAACAAAGAGAGAGCATTCTGAAGCCTGTAATCAGTTTGCAATCAGACGGGACTATGAAGTGTGCAGCAACATCTGAAAGCCTGCCTCAGAAAATCAGAGACTCACTTTGTGAACCATATGACCAGCTGTCACAGAACAGCTGGAGTGAGAAGTGAGACAAACATTTAGTATTGATTGATGCCTTCATTGATTTAGCAAGTAGGAAATTGAGCTGCTCAGATTTACAGTATATCTCTGTAAAAGGTTCTGCAGCTGAGTCACACCTGACACCATCATCTGAGAACATCATGGAGCCCAGCAGGTATCAGGGGTAAAAGTTCAGAGAAGTCTTGCACAAAGCCATTGAATTAACAAGTTGTGCTCACAAATTAGTAATGCGTGCCCACTGATGATTAGTTCCTTTTAATTAATAATTCCTGCACAGAATTCAGAAGAACAAAAACAATCTGTTATCATATAAAACTTATGCACGAGATGTCAAAGATAAAAAAAAAAAAAAAAATCAGTTTCCAAAACAGAAATAATAAAACCAAAGACTGTCCATGAACAACTTTAACTTTGTATTTTGCATTGCATTCCATAACAGCATGTGAGCATCTTGATGCCAAAGCTGGCCAACAAATGGCAAACAAGGAGTGAAACAATATCCAGAGTAGCATTAAAACTGTATGTGAAGCAAAGTGCACAGGGGACAGGGACAAATGGAACGAATGTAATGACAATATTAAGGGAATTAATGCAGGAATGCCCCTGTGCTAAAACATAGCTGCCAGCCTGCTGCCAACACTGTGTGTGGTCCTTGATTTCAATAGAGCAGAATAACCTCAACAACGTCAGTTTCTACGGCTGTGATAACTTAACACTATTAACTTGTGCACAAAATGAAAAAAACATGGGGCATAAAATACAAACTTATGGTGACAAATTATTTTATTGGCCATTCCCTAATTATGGCTGCAGGAGGGTTTAAAGGATCTGGATTCACAGTTTTTCAAGTCTGTTTTAAAACTGTAGTCATGAGCCCATATAAACACAGAAACTGTTTTTTTTTTTTTTTATCACTGTTATCATTCACTGAGATCCACCATGCCATTCCAGAGGTTATGATGAGGGACAAAGTCCACAGTCCTTGTTTTGCACAAATATTTTTTCAAAAGCTTAAGTGAAGCTAATATGAGGCTTCAGCTGTCCAAGTAAGACAAATCAAGAGGGTATCTGCCAAAGTTACAGTAGTTTCTGTATAAAATTCCTTCTTTTTGTCACCATTGTACCACTGCAGCTGTACAGGGAGTCACCGTCAGCGGAAACACAAAGAGGGAATTATCTTTGGAAGGATGCATCTTCCAAAGTTTAACATTCAGGTAGCTGCTTTAAGAAACAGATTAACAAGACAGCCATTGTACCAGATAAACTGGTAAGCTAGTTTGCGTTTTACGTTTGCGAGACGTCCGAGTTGGTAAGAAAAATAAAATGTTTGCTACATGGTGGTCAAGACTTATTCTCCATAATGGTTCATAGACTAATGACACATTTGACATGTGACCTTTCTATTCTACTGCTCAGTTATCACAAGAAAGAACAGACTTTGTACCAATCCTAGTTTCTACACAACATTAATAAGTATAACACAATAATACTGGTTGTGATTGTTATTTACATTAGTTATTAATAACACACAGCAACAGACTCTTTTGACTCCTGGGGGTTTAATAATTTCTAAGCCGATCAATATCCTCTCAGCAGCTGTCCAAATGTGTTGCACAGGTTTCCTTAGTTACCATCCCCCTCTATTCCTGTGCGCACGCACGCGCACGCACACACACACACCAAGTTAATGTCTGATTTGACAGGCTACAGACAGATGATCTGTGCTGGACAGACACAAGGAATCACTAGATTAGAGTGAAGGGAGGATCATTCATCCCTTGTGACCAGTGTCCAATGCAGACCATCCACCAGTCTTCATGAAGGGAAGGTTTGGGATTTATTTGAAACTATACTGATGTGGCAAGCAGCCTCTTAAAGGACAAACTGACTAATTGAGATGAATTTAGAGTATGTTTGTAAATTAGCATGATGAGATAATTTCAGTTTTAAAATCCTTTCTTTCCAATCCTTTCCTAAAAAATATGCATTTTATTTGTTGATCCATCCTAAGGCCAAAAGACTAATTTTCTAAAGCTATCATTCTCTCTAACGACAAAGTATTGTATGTGTAGCAAAATCCCTATACATCTTTATCCTCAGCCCAAAAACTATTAAAAACACATCAGTGTTACACTGTTGCTCAGGGTTTAACGTCCCATTATTACCATAAACACAACCTCTGTAGTTTATTTTGAATCAGTCTCAAATACACAACACTACTGCTGTAAATACTCAGTAGTATTAAACTGCAGCTGAAAATAGTCCACAACAAATTTACTATGTCCTTCTGTTTCATTTGCTAAAAAAACTTCAATTCCCAGGTGTTTTTAGTTTTATTTAAATTAGACTCTATATTTATGACCAGTTTTTTTTTTTTTTTTTTTTGTGGATTTACACCTTTGTCTTTAATGAACAGGCTTGGGGCTGTGTGCCGTGTGGAGAGTGGTGACAGCCGAGTTTGGTCTTTTCAGTGGATTTGATTTTTAAGTTCTCTCTTTACTAATCAGAGTCAAATGATACTGAGAGGTTTTGTGTTATTTCAGTATGAGTATTAGCAGGTGAAACCTAGACAAAAAAGAAAAAGACAAACCAAATATCCTGATAATACATTATTGAAGTTACCAAGTGTCTTCAGCTCTACATTAAATCAGGAACACTTCTGAAGGTAACTCTAAGGAGTGAAACACACTTCATTCAGGTTTATGAAAACATGTACACTCTACAGTACACAATACAAGTGATGACCGTAATACTTAAACTCTGAGCACTGTTGATGAAATACTGTGTTGTCTGCAGTCCACTGTTTTGTTTGATGGGCCCTATTTTCTCTACTGGCCTTGCAAATTGAATTTCCCTCAGGACAATAACTGGTATTGCATCTGGAATCTGATGAGCACACAGGCAGACTCTGAAAGGAGGAACTGATCTGTGTGCTCCACTGATCATTGATTTCTGTTTTGCTGAGTCTTTGCTGAGAAGCACAGGACTTTACTGTTTTGTGCAGGGAGATTGTCTCCATCATTTAGCTGGCCATAGAGAAATAATCTATAATTTAACATTAAAAAGTCAATACTGTACGACATTATGTCTGAACGTGGATGAGAAATTTCCAGAGGCACACTTTGCATGAGAGTTTAATAATGGTCTTCATAGCTTTTATTGCTTTTTATTGCTTTATCTGTATTTTTATGCTACTGCAAAGACTCCCTGTTTTTGTCTATTAATTTCAGTGTAATTCCCCAGTTGTCCTTTTTAAACCCATCAATCCCTGTAACAGTCAACATGTCCATCAGTATGAACAGCCCTGAGCAAAAAAACAAAAAACAAAACGCAGCATCATCATCTCAGTGTTTGTACAGTAAGTCACTCTGGGGTGAAAAATGTCAGCCAGTCATCAAGATGTAAATGAAATGAAAATGTTCCATGTGGCTCTTTTCCAGTGTCATTTCCTCACAACGTGCGACCGAGGTTACTGATCACAGGTTAGCCGAAAGCAGCTTAAACAGCAATCCATCCACAAAGAAAAGTGTGGCTGCAGAGGAAGACTGACAGTTTAATTTTTGCAGTATTGATTGTGTTGTCATAAACATGGTAGTATACATAATATTTACTCTCGCTCTCTGCGAATATGTGCTAAAGCTGAGCTTGACTGCATGTGAAAGCTGCACAACAATATGCTAATGACAGAATGCTAACGTTGACAGAAAATGATGACTTTGGCTGTGACTGAACTTCTGGGTGTGTCTCGTTCATTCATCTCCCTCTTCCACTCTCTGTCTGTCTGATCGTCATAGCTCGTTAAAGATGGGGGTGGGGTTCGCAGATGCAGGCAAACTAGGAGGTGCCGTGGTTAATGGCGTTCTCTGATCAATTATGGGCCGGCTGAGGAACGTTGTCTATACATTTTTCATGACTATCAGCGGATGCGAGCCAGGCTGCCTAAACCTCTCATCCTCCACCCACCCACACATGCCCTCTGCCCCAAATCCACCAGCACCCCCACCCACCCCCCCAGCTCAGATGAAAGAGAGGCTTGACTTGTTAGCACCCGGCGTCAGTTTGCTCTGAACAGGAAAGTGGGGTGCCACAGCCAGGGGCTTGTTGGGTGGGGGGGTGGGGGCTGGCCAGCTTCACAGTGAGTTGTGTGAAGCTCCTGGTTCCTATTTGTCTTTGTCTGCAGCATGTGCTCTGTCTGCAGTGGGTGTGCATATGTTAGGATGATGCAGGCACATGGCAATGCTTGAATCAGAGAGATGACTCTGTCTGGATCGTTTGATGGAACTGCAGAAAAGATTATTAAACATTATTATACTTCTTTTTTTTTTTTACTTAATTTCTGTCCATCCATCCATCCATCCTGTTATCATCTATCTTTCCTGCTATCACGTTTTTGAATCATTTTTTTCCCATCCATAGCGGCATCTATCCATTTAACCATCAGTTCTCCTTCAGCCATACATCCTTCCATCTATCCAGTTTTTTCATCCTTCCATTACAGTTGTTCTGCCCTTTTCCCTTTTTCTTCCTCTTGCTCCTGATTACTTCCACGATTATACAACTAAGTCTTCTCATGAAATCGAACAGCAGCACTGTGGATGGAAGCCATTTTGGTTGAAGGGTGCAAGGGCCCTGCAATTATGGCAGTGGGGGTTGGGAGATAGACGTGGGTGCTGGAGGCTGTTGGCCAGGAGCCGGTTGGTAATGCTTTGTGGTCTGTTTCCACCCAGTCTCCTGCTGTTCCAAAGACAGGACAGGGCTCCATGGACTGAAGAGAAAGACAGACTCTGCAGAAAATATTTCAAGTAAAATGAGCCCTTTTTAGTTGTATTCAGTATTATAACTGTGCATCTGACCGTGTCTGACTCAGGTTTGGTTGTTCCAAGACAAGTTTGACATACTGAAGATGACAGCAGCAATCTGCATTATTCATGAAACTTTCATTTTATTGATGGAAATTGGTGAAACAGATTGAGTTGCATCTCAGTTATCAAACCTAATGGCCAGATGTTTTTCAGTGTTGAATTCTGAAATTTGAAATTGATTTTGCAGTACAGCACACAAGAATAAAATAAAATCACATATGGCAGCACCAGATACAAGGACGCACTAGAGTTGTATCTGGAGACTTCAAGCATGCAATTGCATCACTGCTCTTTATCTTGTAGCAGATTTTAAATTGGTGTTCTCATAAAAGAATCTCTTGCCTTAAAATACTAAGCTCAGAGTGTGTCCTGATCAAACAGATCAAAGTCTCTTCTCAACCTGTAAGGAGACTGCTTAAAGTCCCCCAAAATCCTGTGTCTGCTCTTGATAAGAAAGTTTGATACATGAAGTCATTAATCCTTAAACTTGAAATGTCATCATTTGAGAACGGAGAGGACGAACTGATGGCTTGACCAAGGTTGGTTCTGTTCTCAGCTATATTGAAATGGAGAGGGTACAGTATTGTTCATTGATTTAAAAAAAAAAGTGGAAAGGTTTATCGAGGTGTTTTTAGTAGTTCTGTAACTTGTTTGTCTCCCAGACTTTGAATTATCTCCCTAGAAAAATGCAGTGGTTGCGGAAAACAACTGTACTTACATTTACAGCTGAAGCTGGAAGTAGTGTCATTTTTTTTTTTTTTTTTGTCAAGTAAGTTTTGGATGGTGGATGGGTGCAAAACGTGGTCGTCTTAAACACAACCTGACTCCTACAAACAGCAAATGTTTGTTTCCTTTAACCTTTAACAACCTTGTAATAAGCTCAATCGAGTGTTGTAGTGGCTTTACCTGGCTAACAGTAATTTATCTTCCTCTAATACTAAGATTTAGTTGTCTGAAGAACTACTTTTTTTATTTTTTTATTTTTTTTGGTCACTTGGGGGCAGCACAACACAATAGTGATGTTTTATCATTGCACAAAGTTGTTGTATAAAACAAGGTCGATGAGAACAGTGTGAATGAAGCAACACAGTAAAGTTGTGAACTGTTAAACTAAAACAAAGACTGAACAATACCAAAACGCTTCGTAGAGCTCAACTGAGTTGAGTGACTGTGTATATCACCACAGGAAACATCCTTCACATTGCGCACATTACACTATACACCATCATTTCATTCATTGTCAAATGCACAAACAGCCCAATTTGTCTTTTTGGTCTGATGATTCAGAGTGAATCAGAAAAAAACCATGTCAGTCTGTGTAAATTAGTAATGAACGTTTCAAAATGAAATTTTGATAAGCTACAAGGCACATTTAAGTCAGCACACATTAGAGTGTTTTAGTTCGAGTCACAGAGCTCTCCGAGTACTGGATCCATCGTGATGCTGTTTACAGGGTGTTTACTGCTGGTTATGAGGGAGAGAAGGTTTTCATGATACCGTCACTCCTCCAACACGGTGTCATGTCCTGTGAAACCTCTGATAACTGTTCCCCAGTCAGTTACTGCTCTCATCTCAGCTCTGGGATGGACTCACCACTCTGAAATAACGTTGTGTCTGATGCAACACAACTGATTGCTATGGTATTAGTCACAACAAAACACTGACCGCAGCATACCATCTTGCAAATGTCAAAAATTCTTCAAATAGCTTTCAATGGTTTGTCAATTCAAAACTGAACAGCAGAATATTATACAGAGCTCTATTTACCATCCACAGCAGACTCAGAAATGGCAGCACATTGTGGTTTGTGTGTAGAAATATTTAAACTTTAAGGGGCAAACATGTTGAAATATGTGTATTTATGGTTTTGCCCTGTAAAGGTCTTTGCAGGTTGACTGTACTACTTTTGTACCAAAGCTGTAAAATTTGTTACTGATAATAAGCATTATTAAAGTACACTATCATATTGTTCATGCTGTGTAAATTATACTGCAGAGTGAGTTTGCTAACGCTGATTCTTTACTTCATGTAACATTTCAAATAAAACAAGAAATAAATGCAGACACGCTGTTTGTGTTGTCCTAATTTCTGTTCCATCTACTCTCTACCAGGTCGGCGGCAATGACTTTAAAAATGGACGACAAAAGTGAAGCCAAAACATCTTGATCGCCCCCTGGTGGCTTACAAATGTAAGAAACCCTTATATATAGAGATTTTTCTGATGTAAACATAAAAAGTAATTGCTACGTTTACAGCTAAAACAGCACTAACAAATAAAAAGAAAACTACTCTACTTGTGCATAGTAATGAGAACAAAAGTTACTGGGTGGGAGATGTGACACTTAACACTCAAAGCTGTTTCGCCTGAGTGGTTCTGGTTGCCTCTGGGCATTATTTTCTTAAGAGGAATTTAATCTAACGACACATCCAATTTAAAGATAACTGCTAAGCGAGAACGTATGTGGACTTATGCGCAACTGTTGACATACTACTTGTTTGTCTGTGTGTGAATGAGGGGGGAGGATGAAAGATGTGTGTGTGTGTGAGAATGAAGGGTGAGGGTGAAAGATATGCGGGTGTGTGTGTGTGTGTGTGTGTGTGTGTATGTGTGTGTGTGTGTGTGTGTGTGAGAATGAAGGGTGAGGGTGAAAGATGTGTGTGGGGGTTTAGTTGTACACTGGCAAGCCCTAGAAAATGGTTCATGGGAAAAGATTTTGTTTACCCTGATTTAGACAAAAAAAAATAAACGTGCCAACAGCTGTCACATTGGGCATTCTCCACGGACGAGCTAGCACTGATGTAGTCTGCAACAGTATGTGTGTGTCAGTTTGTGTGTGAGCATATGTTTCTAAACCAACTTCTGTCATAGCTATTTGCCGTTAGACTTCAACAGAGCTCAATAATAAATCCGCCAAATTGCATTTGACTAATGAAATTATTCGGAAAGTAAATGAGGAGTCCTTCACTGACAGTGCAAGGAGACCTGTTAAATCTTAGGGAACACAATGCAGTTTAGACTGGTTGCAGCAAAAACAGTTAGCATTGATTCATGGTGATAAGAAAACCATACCATAATCATTCAACTCTCTCTGTCTTTACCTCATTAACATCGGTCTCAGATCTTTCAGAGTCTACCTTAATTAACTGCATAAACTCACCAGGCATGTCTGGAAACCGAATCTCATCTCATTCATTTCAGTAGCTGTAGCAGGAGCTTATCCAAGCAGCGAGATGACAGCGTTTTACATCAACACCATGAGGGAGTGCCCTCACAAGTATGTTAACTAATGGTTATATTAGTTAGCCATAAAATGTTGCCAAAGTTGTGATGAAAATTGCTCACCAGTCCCTGACATAGGCTAAACAAATATGGAAACTTTGAAGACAATAGCCAAGTTTCCATCCAAATTTTGTTCAAATTTAAACTTAACTTTCAAAAAACTGGCAAAAGAAAAAGTGAATAATACGCATTTCCATCCACTACTATCATGCAAACAGGAGATAAATGTGGAGTTCACTCTCCAGTCAGGTGCCATTTAGTCACTGCAGAGGAAGCAGGTGTAGTGACATATTGTAATTAGAAAAGCACCAGTTGAACCACAAACAACAGAAAATAATGTGAAACAGCGTGACACAGCGGGTCAGTTCAAAACTCTTAGGTCACTGGTTTGTCTTTAAACTGGTAACCAGTATAGTTACCATTATAATGTGTGATTTGGTGGTCACAAAGCTTCAGTCAGGAAATCCCAGAAACCTAATTTAGTGAAGTTTGGGACACAAAGACTAAATGAGGGGATAAGAGGAAGCTTTTGTGGGCTTGAAGAATTGACTTTTTAAATGACTGGTGGTGGCTTGGGGTTTCATCCTGAGTTTTCACACATTTGAAACAATCAGCTTAAATCTGGAAAGGGACATGTGTGCAACCAAAAGATGAAGAAAAAACAAATGCCTTTTAGAGAAAAGAAAATATCTCTTTATGTACAGTGTATTCTGATCCATAAAATCCTTCAGTTTTATGGCCAATGAGTTGTTAAAGGTGGGGTTTTTCAGGGAGGTTATGGGGTCTCCTGGGTGGTTAGAATATAGTGTTTCGATTAGCTTGCTCTCTTGGCCTCTTCTCTTTGTCCCTCGCCCTCTGTGTTTCCAGGGAGGCACTCCACAAGTTCCCAAGTGGCTTATTTACTTGTCAGGCGGTGTCCCCTTAGCAGCCCTCCAGCCAGAGCTGACAGTGGATTGGCTTGTGGCATTGCATTCAAGTCCTCTTATCGTGCTTAAGTGGAGCTGCTGGCTAAGACCTAAGATACCTCTCGCGAGCCAGAGAAGGACGTGGAGGTGAAAGGAGGGAAAAAACAGAGTTAAGTTAAACTCCCTGAAGTGAGATAAAGACAAAAGGTAAAGGGGAAAACAGGGACATGGATGGAGAAAGAGACAAAAGAAAGCAAGACACCTTTTTAACAGAGATGCAAGTGGTGTGTTTGTGCATGAGGGAGTGCCCTCACAAGTATAAGACAACCTTTGCTTATACCACTAAGATAAGAGGTTACGTCATATAACATACAGGTTGAAAGTTCAGATATTCTAATTTTAAAATTCAAAACTTCATGGTTTTCAGTTTGCAGTTACACGTGTGAAATGATGTGGGAGTTTTTTTTGCATTGAAAACAATGAGCTACATACAAACATACATGGCCTATGTGTATGAATGCATCTGTGCATGTAACTGTATTCTGTGAGACCTGCAGCCTCCCAACAGAAGAAGATTTACAGTCTGCTGTCACTGGCATGTCATAGAAGGAGATTAGAATCCACTCTGGTCCTACCATCAATACTGTGAATGGGGACCGAAGTGTCCTGCCTGCAGATAAACAGGAGGGTGCCGGCCTGGAATTGATTGCCAAAGTGCAACATCTGTCATAAACCTAACCAGAAGGTGAATGGACAGGGGGACGGGGGGTGATATTGTTTTTTTTTTTGGCTCAGAGTCAAAGATCCTTGCTATTCATGCATCTTTCCAAAGTCTAGCCTTCCAGGAAACTTTTGCCTTGCCTACATGCTAGCATCTCCCTGTTTCTCAATCAGTGAGTTATATTTACACCCTGGAGCTTTGCAGTACAATTAGTTTGCTTTCTGTTGGCTAAGGAGCAGCTGCACCAGAGCAGGTGGCGGGTTAAGTGCTTCTGTAAAGCACACTCCATGGGTGTTTTTTTTTTAGTTAGCTACGATTTCCGTCAACTGCTTAGTAGAAACTAGCCGAGAATGTAAACATGTTGCTTTGCAGAGTGAAGACTGATGAGGTTTGTTCAGTATCACCTTATAATAAGGCTCCACTCACAGAGCTTTTACAAGTGTCTCTTATGTATGATAAATCAGTTTAAAGCCAATAATAAGAGCAGCTTGGTTGTGAACAATCAATTTGGCAGCTGTTAATCCTCCAATTCATCAGGTAGACCTCTCTATTGGACCATTTGACCTCTGACCTTTGAGGAAAAGGCTGTTTGATTATTCAAAAGCAAGACACAACTCAAAGGCTTATAAACTTTTACACACACAGAATACACAGCTGATTATAACAGTTTATAACCACATCATATTTTTGCTTGGATAAATTAACCAAAAACTAAAATTCATTAAAAATGTAAAACTGGGTAAAACAATCCCCTGTTTTCACGTAAAGTTAACCAATAATTAACAATAAGTTAATTAGTAGGCAGTGATTTCAATTAACAATAAGTTAACTATTGTGCTGGTCATATATTTATTGTTTGCATTTATTATTGACAATCATTTATAACCTTCATTCATAAAGGCAGACTTGACAGATTGACCCTGCGTTAATAATCTTTATTTATAGCTCAGGTATTATTCATATCTTGGCAACCGTAAATTATTTTCTGCTAAATGCCATAAATGAGTTGAATGAAACAACAATATTTCTGTTATTTGCATTGACTGATTGGACGTCACACTTAATCGCCTGTTGTTCAACCAAGTCACAAAATCGACTCCAGCACTGACAAGGTGATGCATGCACTCTCACGCTGGCCCATTTAAGTACTGTACCTGTGGGGAAGTATTGAACAAAAAGTATGAAAGCAACAGCAGGACAACCCATTTTGAATTCTGAAACAAACCACAGCACTAAAGAGTACCAATATAGGTGAGGAATGATGACATTGTGCAGCTTTTCCCTAGGCTCTACAATAGCACTCCATTGTAAAGATTTTCTAATGGTGGAAGCACAGACAGAAGCACAACAAGCATCAATAAAACTAAAGTCAGTTTGACCAGAGAACAATAACACCCTCAAGACAGAGCGAGGCCGTAGTGGATTACGCTGAGCTGAACACTTATTGAGAAGAGCAAACAACAAGTGAGCAGGTAAGAGTCTGATGTCTTGATCCAGGACCCCTGAACAAGATGTCCTGCTAAAACCTGTAATCTTTTTACCAATGCGATACTGTCGCCAACCATCAGACCACCATGTCACCTGTCAGGAAAGAAGTACTTTGCATTTATTTCTCAAGAGCCACTGGATTGACATTCATATCATACATCCACTGGGAGGAGTAGTCAGTGATTTCAGCAGCCCTTATATGACAGACCGAGGGAAGACTGGTCACAGGCAGTGAAACCAACGCAAAATAACAAACGGCTCAACACACTTTACTCCACTAAATTCAGTATCTTTTTTTATCTTTCACGTTACACAATTGCCATTTATATGACATGCATGTAGGACACATGTCTTTGTGAAGACAATCTAAATAACACATGTACAGTCCCAGTACGAAAAGAGAAAGCAGATCAGCTTCGGAGCCTTGTTGGTTTACTTGTGCTGTCAGTGTCCACTCAAGATAAAGCTTTCCAGTTTTTCTGCCATTGTTAACAGATAATTAAGAAGGCATGGCAGTTTGTTCCTGTTGGTAATTTCTGTACCATGAGCAAGTTATGACAAATTATACAGGACAAAACATAAATGGGCTGTGAAGGTTCAGGTGGAAGCAGACTGTTCCATTTTGGGCCTGTTGGGGTGGCATCAAAGAGCAATGCTGGACTGTCTTAGAGGTAAAGACATATGTTTTCCCTCGGACTGAAGAGCCTCTGTGCTGCAACACAAGGACCGAAGTTTTTACAGAATGACATAATGTTAATTTAAAACAGCAGAACATAGGAACAGGATCAATAAAAGCCCTACAACTCAACCCGATGTATCCCAGTAGAGCTGTTCTCTTTTTTCCTGTATTGCATTTTTATGGTTCAGAGGTCAATACCGTTGAATCTCCTGAGACGGATAAGAGACAGATCTATGTCTCGCCGTTTCTGAGCTTACTGCAGGTTGTTCTAGTGAAAAACAGCTCACTGAAGGTTTAAAACCAAGATACACCCTTTATAGGAGACAGAGCATTTTGACTTTAACAAGCACACCTGCTCCGAAGTTGAAAAGCTATATTAACCTCCATCATTCACCACCTTTTGGGGTGAGCCTTTCATTTTTTTTCCCTCATGCTCTCAATATTATTAACTACAAAATAGGTTCATCCTAAAAAGTCAGAGCCACAACACAAACTGGATTCAACAACTACTGGATCGATTACTATGAAATCTGGAAGAGCAACTAATGGTCCCCCGAAGATCAATCTGAATGGCTTTGATGATGCCCTGACTTTTCATCTAGTGCCACCAACAAGTCAAAAGCTACTGACTGAAATGTCTAAAAGTCTCAGATGAATTTTCATCTTAACCTACAAAAGTTTGCTTGTTAAAATACTAACAGGAAAATTCCAGTGAAGATGCTGCACTTTACACATGAATAGGGAAACATTACATTACATGTTAACAGCAGGTATGTTAGTATGTCTTGGTCTCATTTCATTAGCATTTAAATCTTAAACTGGCATTATGATTCAACAGAGATACACAGCTATGAATCTACGCAGAGAAGCATTTAAACCAGGTGCCTGGTGACGCACAGAGGGTGATGTGTGTTATGCTGCCACGAGCAGCTGCAGCAGCAGTTTGAAATAAATAGAAGATGAACTACGGTGCATTGTCTGACTGTCAGATTATCTTTAGAAGGTTCAGGGCAGAAACACCACAGTACTTAGTGTTAAAAACATTGAAGGGGGAAGAATGCCAGAATTAAAAATGAAGACAGCATCAGAAAACTTGAAAAGGTCAACGTCTACATTTTATCCCCATTTAGATTCCAAGGGAAAGGTTGGAGATTCTCATTTTACCACTGTGGCAAAAGGGAGAGCAACATTAGGTATAATGCAATGGAATACTTGTGCAACATATTTGGCTGTGCCTCAGTGCAGCAGTGAAGTCATTATCACAGTTCAAGGTTGTGTTGAAACACCACAGCTGTACTGTATTTCATATTTCTAGAGAGGACAACATGGATGTGATGCCTGATGTCATTCGGGAGGAGAAAGGGAGGTGGAGGGATATGAAAAACGAGTGAAGTGAGGCACAAGTGTGTAGTAGCAACCCAGTCTCACGGTAGTTTGTGAAATATTTACGAAATGTAATCTACTGATTTGTGTATCGGCTCGAATTTACCATTTTTTTTGCGACAGTCAGCATGACTTTAAAACTAATATATTTGAATTTGCAACCCAATGTCACAGCAGTCTGTGAAACTGTCACAAAACATTAAGTATTAAAATGTGTACATGGACAGAAATTTTCCATTTTCATTGCAGTGAGTGATGGTTGTGTTTAGACACATTTATCTTTCACAAACTTTATCCAAAGTACTTTTGTTGCCTAATCCTAATCACACACAGGACTCTGGATGCAAACCCTGGTCCCTGGTGCGATAGTCATTCATTTTGTACACTCACCACCAGTGGCTGGGGTGGAGACTGCATGATGGGATGTGAGAAAGATTTCTGACATGGGAAAGAGAGCAGTGCATAAGAGTTCAAGTGGAGACCCTCTTCTTAAACATTGGTGATTGACTTCTGATACATCCTTTTGAGCTTGAATACGGGCTAGACAAAGTCAAACAGAGAACAGGTGCATAGATTTTTTTTTTTTTTACAAACTTCATTAACACTTTACTGTTAACATGTAATTTGGGAGGATTAAGAAGTTTCTCCTCTGTGGGCTGAGACAATTCATCCCAACCTTCAATCTTTCAGTCGGGCCCTTTCAAGTACAGCTGGATACAGTTTATAATACATGGTGCTCAAAACAAGGTTGTGTTTTTGTAGTTCCTGAAAGGCTGACATTTTAAAGACCAGATTTCTTACCCAAGGATATGTTCGTCTCAAAGAAAATAACATGCAATTTTGGTGTTTTTCTTTTTCCAAACCTGAGTTAAAATTTTATACGGACAGTTACGTGTTCAGTGTGTCTAGTGACCCTTGGATCCCTGAAAGCTATTAAAACACAATTTGTGGGTTTTATATTTTCATTTCTGAAAGGCACTCACTTCACCTGGCAGCGGTGGCATGTTGTGTCTTTGACTCGCTGCATTAATTGCTCTGACTTGGCTTCTCACTTTTCCGAGGCTTCTCCTTGTCCTTGTGATGTGATGTGATGAAAAGCCCACGGGAGGGAACCAGACAAAGTCGAGTGAGCCGGGCTTTGATCAAACTCCCAGCTCCAAAGCTTGATACACTTATAAAATAGCTGATGATTCCTTGTTTGGACCAGCGTTTAGCCTGTGGCGGTTCCAGATGTTTCCTGGGTGTCCCACAGAGCGAGAGAGGCAACGTGACCCCGGGGAAACCTGTAAATCCAGGCGAGCGATGATTACATGTATTGCAGACTGTGAATCAACCTTGTAAGCTGTTGCCCTCCTGACATAAAGTTCCACTCATTTGGAAAATATCAAAGAAAGTCCTTCCCGTAGCAGTAGAGTTGGATGATGGGGTTGTAGCACGTGCTGACTGATTGCAACACTATATCATGTGGAAAGATCGCTATATCACATCTGTGTGCAACGACCAGGAGCCTTTTCCCCCCGACTGTGTGTCCTGACAAGGAAAGACTAACAAGTGTTTCCAGGCCTTTTCAAGCCGTGCAGCAGAGCAAGGACACACAATGATAATAAATCAAAGTTACATTGAATGTGATGACAAGCTGAGACAATGACCTGAGTTATTCATTCATTTGTGTTCATATACCGAGTAACACCATCATACAATAACTCACTTTTATTTAATTGTCTTTATCAAGGAAACATGAAAATATCATGTCTCAGTTTAAAGTTGAAGCGATGAAGGCGACATGAGATAATGAGAGTGAATCTGAATAAAAATGGATGTGATGAAAAGCTGAGACAATGGTAAGAGTAAAGTGTTTCATCTTTAGGGAGTTACACTATAAACCCGAATCTCAAAACTTAATCTTGTACTCAACATTAAAGCTGAAATCTGTAACTTTCCACATGTTGCCACAGACTCCAGCAGTGAGAGAAAATTCAGCTTTCACATGTTAAACATGTTCATACTGTGTCAAAGGTGGAAAGTTAGAAGCCTGATGTTAACAGAGGATGTGCCAGCTAATGAAGTCTGCCATCTATTAATGGATTATTGCTCATACTCCTGAAGATACAAACGTCTCCTCACATACATCACTTCCAGCATGCAGCATCGGTTTTGAACAGACTTTATCAGCACTGTCAACCAGGACAAGCAGGGTTTTATTGCATAGCCTGGTGTCAACATGCCAAAGCCTTCGCCTGCCACCCAACTGGAAGCACAGTCTGGTGGTGGTCCATGTCATTTTGTTTGGGCTGTGCCCAACTGGGCCTCATGGGTGTAGGCCTGGACACCAGGCATTTGCTGGTGGGCTGCCCCTCACAGGCTTAGCTCCAGGAGGGGGCCAAGTCCCCATAATCCGAATAAGGTAGTAATTGCTTCAGAAGTTGCCACTCCATTATGGTTCAGTTCTGGACTGAGTCACAGCCACAAGTGAAGGAGTTCAGGTATCCTGTTGTCATGGCGAAGAGGAAGCTGAGGCTGAAGGCAAAAGTCACCCCAGGGTCATGAACGTTGGGCAGTGACTGAAAGACAAACAACTGAAATGAGGTTTAGCTTGAAGTCCAAATGGTAGGAGCGGCAGACCCAGTACACATATGATTCATGACTACATACAGTATGTTGTTTGGCGTGCAGATGCCTTTGCGTAGTGTGCCATGACCAGACAGCTGAAAATGGATGGATGCATAGAGCAAGAACCAGGAATACTGTAGGAGTTGAAGTAGAAGCTGAATATAGAAAGTCATGGTAAAACTATATATATACCTATATTGTTTTCAGTACATTTAAAATGGCAAATTAAGGCTAAATAAGATCATTTTTTACAGTGTAGTTAGGAAGAAAAACAAACGGTAAATGCTTTAAATTAGCAGAAATGAGGAATATGTTTCATCTCTTTGAAAAAGCCAATAACAACAAGCAGGTGTTGTGAAGAAGGTCCCATTGTCACCACTATCAGCCCCGAACCTTCTCATTCATCACTGTGACATTTGTGTCGCACTAGTCTGAGTGGCATTTGCTCATTATCCCAGCATGCAACATGTCATTTAAAGATAAGAGACAATTACACAGTGTACACAACAGGCTATTCAGGATCTTTCTACGACACTGACAGAACCATTTTTGATATATTTGTTTTCCTTTTGACCAGCTATTAATATCTCGTCACCTGCCAAATGATATGTTTACATTAATTAAAGAGCTATTTACACCAGGAATGAACCATAGCACGTGACATAGATTTGTTTACAATTTTAGCGTCGTCTAATGTGGTCTCCTGCACGCGACAGGCGCAGATGGTGAGGTCTGTTAAAGACCACATGGCTTTTCACTATTTATCTTGCGCCCAAAGAGCCCGGCAAGTGGTGCCATCTCTCTCAAAACCTCACAGCACAGAGGCTTCACTTCACACCTTTAGTGAAACAAGCTACCCTCAGAGCCTTTGGCTACAGAAACTGTTCATTACAGAGGAGTGAGACTGCATGGCGAGAAGCTCACAACCTGTTTGACACATTTCTCTGTGGGTGTAATTGCATTTCCTGTTTCCCTGTTGTTTCATTTCGGAAAAATGCCAAAGCTTTCCCAATTAAACCCAGGGCGATGCTGTTTTGCAGTACATTGTCTCTCTCTCCTTCTCTCTTTCTAGCTTTTATCCCCCTCCCTCCACCTCTCTTGTTGGCTTAAATTGGTAAGTAATGCGTGGACGAGAGGGATCTAGACAGATTTCGTCGCAGCTCACAGGTTCATGCATCCAAAAGCCTCTCTGCTCTCAAGATGTTTTCCAATGCACTGTTGTCAGTTAAATATTCGTCTCCACATACTGGCCCATAAAACCTGCAAATCTTGGCCTACGAAAGGAAAAATGTCTTTCGCATCTCTCTATTTTTTGTGGCCTCTTACATCAACCCAAATCAGATGTCTTAGAATTTGCAGTATCTAAAGAAATTATTTGTTATTCTGTCAGCTCTTTAATAACAATATGTTCCTTTAGGCCTGGGAATTGAGTGAGTGCACACCAGATTAAGTTTTAATGGGTTTGTTAAGATTTAATATTTGAATGCGTTACAAAATTTTGAGATTCTGCCACATGGACAGCCCCTATGTCAGAGTAGAACACTGCACAGATTACACACATGGACTTAAATACAACAAATATTCAGAGAAGGCTCATCCTCCTTTGACAAAAAGTGACACTAATATTAATAATTAAGTCTGCTGCATACTGACTAAATATAGCAAGACCATGACAATGCAACCACTCACCAGCAACATCCTCTATTATCTAATGTAATCCATGGGTCAGTGACAGCCATTCATACACACAAAAGCATGGGTAGTGGATCCGGTAGAGCCCAGGCTCTCCCTACTTTTGAACGGGTAGCCATATGTATTATACATTACATCTCTGTGTTCCCCTGCACAGTCTATCAGAAAGCAATGACTTCTGTTATATAAAAATGTATGTCACGTGACACAAATTGCATAGCTCAACCTGACCAGATTTGTAAGCGTCCTCTGGTCCAGACTGAGTCTAACAGGACTGACTAATGTCACTGGTTACTTGCTGTCCCAAATCTAATCTCCAGTGCTAAATTGTCAAGTTGCCAGTGGCTGGATTTATAACAGAGGACACTTCAACAAATGTTTCTACAGCCAGTCATCTCGAAGCAAATTCAGAGTCAGTCAGTTACAGTCTGGTCGACATGACTGAGTGTTGGACAGAGGAAAGAGGAGATCAGCTCATCAATTTGTCTGAGGAGGAGTTGTGTCTGTATGACACAAGCCTCGAAATTTACTAAAATAAGAGAATCAAACAAACAAACTGCCTCAAACGAACTGAAGTGCTCCAGGAATAGACTGGGAGAAACTGACAAAACAGGTGAGATCTCCTGTCTCAGGTACACTGCATAAATTTGCATAAGCCCTGCAGGTATTCCATTGAAGCACCAATGAACAGAGCCATATGGACACCTTGAGAGAGACACCTGTAACTGTGGTAACTGTCCACAAAGGAGGCAACAGCTGTGGACTGCACTGAGGACATACATTTTAAAAATGTATGATGAGAATCAGACTAACATCTTAGTACACATTTTAGTTAAGACTATAACTAAATCAAAACCAGCTGCCAAAATTAACACTGTGAACTCCACACGTCTACAACTTAGTTAAACTTTATCTAACACAAAACAGCAGAGGCAGTTGTTGTAGGAGAGAAAAAAACATGTTAGAGGCCTTTCACTGGAGACAAAGGCAGCATTACCTGTAGAAAAAGCTTGCTTGACAAATTTGGCTCTTTTGCTAACAGTCTCTTGCCAGACCTTTAATTTTTCACAGTGTTGTTGTGTGCCGTGAGGGGAGGTGGGGGAGAGGTTATTCTGTGTGGATTCGCTGTGCACACAGGCATGCTGGACCAAGCTGCTTCTAATTAGTGAGCACAAAGACACCCGCCACCCGAACACGGCCAGTCCAAGGGAAGTTTGGCATGCGCAAATCTCGATGAAAAGCATTCCATCTCTAACAGTGTGGAGCTCTGGAAAAGAACCCAGTCTGGAAAATAGTGGGCAGAGGAGAACGAGGCATGAAGTCGCAGCACTGTTAATGGTCCTTATTTGTCTATCAGGTGTGTGTGTGACCATAAAGGGTGTGGTGTGAAGGATGTATATTCCCTCAGGCCACAGAATGTCAAAGAATGGTCCCACCAGCTGCTGTACCTTAAAACAAAGCACTTTAAATGCTGTTCTCCGGGAGAGAGACGACTGCCATGTAATTGGCAAGAACTGGATGTTAGACAGCCAGAATAAATGAATAATTTAACTCCATGGGGGCAGACGAGCTGTCATATGGTTCCCACCACTGATTGACATGTTAATAACATTTGTCACCACAAAGAGAAACAGAAGGGGACAAGAATACATTGCATCATTGTTCAAGTCAAGAAGGATATATGATTGAAGCATTTTGAGCAAGTATATAAACACATACATGTACATCAAGTGTTCTGTAGTAGTAAATGTGGTGCAAATGTAATAGATGGTGCTGTGAATCTGCTATGAGAGGAGCTCATTAGCTAAAGTTCACTCAGCAGTTGTGCATTTCACCATATTGGATGGGATGTCTGTTTAATGTCACACACTATGCATCATCAACACTGCTTTTCAAGCTCTTGAGCAATGGAAGCTATAAACAGCTGAATGCAGAAGGTGAGGCTCATTTCTGCTTTGATTTTGCTGGGAAACTGATCGTCTCGCCACTTCTTAAATTTTAATGTTTGAACACATCAACACATGATTTGCACAGTACATAAACTGTCAGAGGTGCTGGCTATAACATTCATACTAGCCAGCTGGGCAACTGCTATGGGCTATGAAATGACCTCGTTATGTGCAGAAATGTGAAATCTATTGGTATCAATTATTTATTTTATTGAAATTAAATTGAAAAAACAAGTGAAATGTTATATGACAAATAAATGCTACTAAATCTGGGTTAGAAAATGATCTGAAAAATATCCTCTTTGCTTTTTTTATTGAGAAGTAATGTATTATTTAATATCTTCAGACATCATTCTTAAACTGGTGGAAACTGGTAAGCAACCTGTGACAAAGGTCAGAAGTAGTCACTAATTTTTCTGAAGACCACATTTTACAAAGGTGATTAGTGTCTTCTTGCAGCAGGACACACAAATCTTGGATTTATTCCAAGTTTAAACTTCAAAGCTTTTTCAAAACATTCACGTATTTTTCAGTGAAAATCATTGACCAACATCAAAAACCATGAGCTGAGGATCTTTTCTACACATAAAAAACAGTCCTCTCCTTCCACCTGGAAACAATATCTCACTGTGAGGGAGGCCTCTGCCACCGTGCTGAAATTCCACAAGACAAAGATTAAACTACAAAAGAAGAAAAAACTCATCATCATTCGAAGGAACTGCCACAATGTCATGCCCTTGAGAGACAGGAATGATTACTGCATGTGGCCCCCGCATCATCGGAAGGCGTTTGCTGACAATAGCAAGAACAAAGACCTTGCAGACGACCAGAGTGGTCTGACTCTCCTTTTCCATTACCACATGGCTGTGGTCCAATCCCACAAGGCAATGCAGGGCCATCCACAAAGGCAGGGCTCTGTTTACAATGCATGGATATGCAGCACAAGAGGATGTGTACAGTAGTTGTGGCGAGCAATTATGGCTGATAGCTTGTATGTGATTACATCTTGACGTTTTGTCAAAGTGTAGAAAAGAACAGAAGTGGATCATATTACTCCATTTGGCGCAATCACAGGGGGGAGCTGGACCTTTCACACAACAGCTTACGCTGAGACACTAAACAGGATTACGGATAATACGCCGCATTAGATGTGGTACACTTTTGAGACGCAGTCGTGTCACTATGGCTTCACAGTATGAGGCGTGACCCAATGTATTATAAATATTGGCAGTAGACAAAAACAGTGAAATAATCCCACTCACAGGGTGGCCTGGTTTGACAAACTTCACTCTGTCTCAAAAGTTTGAACGATACTGAACTCTTCTAGGCTCAAACGCTGTTAATGTGGAGTGTTGAAAATTTAAGAGACCTCTCTCAGAAAAATTACCACGTTTCAATTTTTAAGTTAAACCTTAGGCATTCTGCCGCACTACATTTTCTCTGTCTTAATTGACTGTGCGAGACACCCTTTATCCTGACCACAAAGGTCCGGTCCACAAAATATTCATTGTATTACAAAGCGATATAAAACATTCATAAACAATCCCCGGCTGAACTCGGCATCTTCGCCAGGGAAGGCTGCTGAGCAGTAGTTGATAATGCATACTGATGGATTGGGGTTCTTTGTCTTTGAACTCTTCTAGCAGATGTGACTGAGCATACTAATACACTTCATTTACATATTTGGTTAAAGGGAGCACCCATAAAACATAGCGAGGCAGAGTTAGCCGTTAGTCCTCCTAAAGTCTAAAAGATTTAGTGTTTCAAAGTGCTATTTGTTAAATAGGAGCGGATACTAACTTTGTTTTAAAAAATGGAGGGGCTTCAGTTTTTGACAGAGTAACTGATCGCTAACAGATCATCACCTCTTCATACTATCAATTATCAAAACACCCCCTTGGTCACTTTCTTACAAGGTCTAAATGCCTAAGCAGATATACAGTAATGTTAATTTTAGTGGACATGATTAGAAATAAAAGTGGGCAGAATAGAGGAAAGAAATCTGGCTAAAAAGTTGGTAATAGAGGAGAAAGAGACTTGTTGAAATCAGTCTTGCAATAGTAAAAAGAATATGTTTTCATATGAATCTATGGCTGTTGTCAGTATATCAAACTGATGTTTACTGCACCTATTTGGCATTGCAGTTCCATATTGTTGTAGAAAAAACAAAAACTTTAAGAATTCAATTTGCTAGTTTTGATTTGTAGTTTGATCATAATCATTAATTTGAAAGACAGAATTTTGTAAAATGTGAAACTCATATAAGATCCCAGTCACTAACAGTATTCAGTTATTGTACAGACTCATGAGGCAAATGTTAATTAGAATAATTTTGAATTAAACATATAGTATGATGAATATTTGGAAATTTAGGACGACCTGCTTCATCTATACTGACAGAGGTGGAATGGAGACAACAGGAACTCGTCATGCACAGTGTGCAGTGAAACAGCTGCGAAACAGAACTGCCGTAGACTGTATTTCACTTCACATACAGTGCACTCAGCAGTCTGACGCTGTGGGTGATTCAGCAGCATATCACAAAGTATGGCTGCAGGGGAAGATGTTGTCAGGCACCAGCAGAGAAGTGGTCGAGCAGAAAATAAGAAAGGTATACAGTTAGCATTTCAGACCAGTAGCTAAGTATGTTTTGACTTAAGTGCGTCACTGCTTCACTATATCACTAGTCAGTGCTCCAGTAAGGACTAACCCAGGGCTTAAACCTTGGAACAAAAAGACTGACTCATTTGCTGCGATAGTAAATACTTGTTTCTGGTTGACTGTCTAGCTCAGGGTTGCAGTGCATGTTTGCCAGCAGCTAGAGTGTCTTGCTCGAGGACATGTTAGGGACATTCATCCCAAACAGCCAATGTCCCGACTGTACTGACGATAGATATAGCTAACTGTTAACATACGCACCGATCATTTGTGACGACTTCGACTGATCTCAGAACTCACAAGAGACTGTATTTATTTTCTGTTATTTTTTCAGTTTATCTCAACTTTACTCTTGTCTCTGTTCGTTAATGAATTTGAGTCACAGAGCGTCTTGGCAACAGTGAAGGGTTTGCTCGAAAAAAAAAAAAAGGCGGGTGAATTGAGCACCTGTTATTTTTGTGTGTGAGGACATGTAGGGGTATATATTCCTCTTTACTACTTTAACTGACATCAAATGATAACACCCTTAAATCTAAACCTGGCTCTCATTTTTGAATTGTAATTTCTCATTTCATTTTAAGAAAGCATCTTATTCATTCATCCCTTGAATTAGATGCTGGTAGAAAATAAACTACAATGTACTAAATTCCTGTGGTTGGTTGGTGTTATATATTGCACCAGTACACAGGGTTGTGCAGACATTGCAGCAGAACAAGGAGCTGAGCAGTGTCTGATAAAGCACCCAGAGCAGAAGGTACAGCACTCTGTTAAACACAGTCTGCAGCACCTAGTGTAGCCCCAGAGAGGCAGAGGACAAACCTCTGTTCCTTTCTGTAGACCCAGCTAACTCGGGCTGACACTGACACTACAGCAGCCACAGGGCCTGAACTTCAGCAGCTGACACGAGCTGGAGAGCAGCCATTATGCCTCAGAGGGAAAAAAAAATCCACCCCCATCCCCCTATCCAGGGCGAGAAGCCTCAGTGAGGATAGTGGGGACATTAGCAAGTGTCAAGATGGAGAGCTGATCCGAGCACAGCGGCAAATGGAGTGAGAGGAAAGTGATTCAGGCCGACGTGTGATGATGTGCCTGGCAAAGTGTCTGTTTCTGTGAAAGTGATATAAAGACTGGTGTCAAAGTCGCTCATGTCACTTTCTTTGGTTAAGGATTAAGCCGGCAATGTGTGGTTGAAATGAACGGACTTTGTGTCGTGTCGTGACGAGGGAGGCCTCCGATTTCTGCTCTAAACCCATAAAAATGAACATACTTAATGTTCTTAACATACTTGGCACAATCAGGAGCTGGATGTATTAAACACAGAGTGAACTTATGCTGTACAACTCTGAGTACACTGGGCTGATGTACAACTGAGTACCAGTCCAACCATTACTGCTGGATAAGTCTATATTTATAATGTTCTGTTCCTCCTTCTTCACAGAAATATACCAGGAGAGACTGCACAGTCAAGGCTTTGTCTTCTGCCTGGATGTGCATTAAGGTAATTAAAAAACCTCAAGGGCTGAGCTCACCAGAAAGATTATTTCCTGAGTCAGGGAGCCGCCTTCAATCTTAACAATGAGATTCTCTGGGATATTGAAAGACACTTATTTCTTGTCTAATTAATAATCTTAAATAAGAGTGTTTCATTGGCAATATCTGTAATTCAGCAGTTAGAGGGAGAATAGAAGTAGAATAAAAATCTTCATTTAGATTAATGGAGTCTGAGAAACAGGCAAGTTCGCTTCACTTACTCTGTGTTTACCGTGATGAGGTAATTATTACCGAAATCTAGTCAAAATAGAGAATTAGAAAACGTAAATAGTAGCAACAAATTTTCAGTCCAGGTCCTGGTTAATTAAACTCTAGTACTGTGATGAAACCAGTGCTGGTTTGCTGTTGGTTGTTTCTGTGAACTGGAACTCTGAAATGCAGACCACACAGTTTCTTTGGCTCAGTTTATGTGTATAGATATTTCAGTTTTATATTATAGATATTTTCAGACACAAA
>JBBMJY010000002.1:21279441-21289878 GCA_037833715.1 Toxotes lorentzi | reverse complement strand
CCGATCTATATATAAAGACGTCCAAAGTGTCAGTTACCTAACAACTTTGCTCCTCAATTATTTTTGCAGGTAAGAAAATGAAATGTCCTTTTCTTACTTGGCATGCAGAGCATATATTGTAGGATTTGTATTGTAAGACACTGTGCTCATTTCAGTACCTTTCATTAGACAGGGCAGGCTAGAAGTCTTCATATTGCTGAGTTGTGATCAGCTCACATCAAACACTCATATAGCAGCAGGCTTTATTCACTATTCCACTGCCCTTGAAAATTCTATTATAGAAATCCATTTGGTGGACTGAAATGACTTATTCCCTGAAGCCTTTGAACCTCCGCAGACAACCCAGTCTCGAATGGGTTGCTGCAGAGCTGGTCAGACCAGCAGACGTGTGGCAGTTTCCCACTCAGACATAAAGACAGGCTCTCGGTGCAAAGTGACAGGTCGAAACCTGGCCTCCCAGTGGAGGGGTCACAGGGAAGGTGCTGACACTTCTCGTCTCTTCAGGCATCATCAGATGCTGGTTGTGGACAGACACACAATCAATAGGGCCTGACAAACGAGGGAGGTGTCAGGGCCAGATTAAAGACACACTGGCTTGATGATAACGCTAGGAAAGTGTGATGGCTGGTTTCATTAAGCTTAGACACTATCCATTAAGTATAAAAATATAGCTTCTAATTACACATATTGGATCTGTTACAACTGTTCCCTTTAGGGTTTGGCTTTATTAGAGGGACTGCACATTTAAAAGTCCTAGAGCTTCGTGGATAAAATTGCTGCTGTTAAATTTACAGGGTCAAAGTCTGATCTGTGCTGTTTTTATTTGGTAAAACCACTTAAAGGTAATTACTAAGCATGTCGTGACCATCACTCAAAATACCCACAATGCATTTCAGTGGTCCAGTAAGTCTCATTTACACAGGCTTCTACTGGTAAAACTTTGTGGAAACATTACACAGATTTATTTTTGATTCATTTAGAATGCAACAAGACACACGTTTATCTCCCTGTTGAAATATTTTGGTATCCTTGAGAAGGCATTTAATCGAAATTATCACGGCCTGTTCGCTAACTGACTTTCATTTTTGCATGAAGGGCTAAGAAAAGGAGCATATGTTGATATGGCTGCTCAGGAGTTCAATAAAGCTATGACTTTTTCTCAGTATAATTAAAAAAACTTCACACTAGGCTGAGACAACGTTTTGCTGCCCTCTCTGACTGAAAGAGTCTGTTTCACCTCTCCGGTTGGATGTGGTCAGAAGTTTGCTCACAGTAATGTCACAGTGTACGGACAGTACACCTCTACATCATTGCAGCGAGGTCAGAAGTTTAACCAGTGTTTTTCATTTTATGTTAACTGCTCTGTTTGTTTATTACTCCACCTCTCAGAGCATATGAAAAAGTATGTACAAACAAATGAGGCTATTCTTTGAACAGGAATAGAAAGAAAATTATAAAACTTATAAAACTTAAGATCATTGTTTTCTCTCTGTTTAGCAAATACTTGCAGGACTATTCTACCTTTTGTTTTACTAGTGGCTGATTATGTTGTTGTTGACTGAAGTCAACTTTCCTTCTGAATCAGCCGGCCTGATGCCTACAAATGCTCATTTTCTCATTGACTCACTTGTAGACATTACTATTACGCAAGGCAGCTATTCAGGTATCCAAGGGTTGTCATTCTGAACCTCCAGCACTGTATTTAAATGATAATCCAGGATGGTGTTCAAATTATCACATACAATATGCTTAAATGCGGAAAATGTATCTCTGCATTCTGGTGGCATGAGTTTGCTCCCAGGAAGCAATATTGCAACCAACTTCCTAATGTCACTTAAATATTAGTCAGAGAGAAAATAGCAGAGGAAGCAATGAGTCATGGGTGATATTTCACTCGCGGACTCTCGGACTTGGGTTTTCAACGCTTGACACCCTCTTGCATGCAACCTTATTAGCCTGTAATCTCAACTGGACCGTTGATGCCACGTTACATTACATAACTGAACTGATATGCATGATTCAAGCGTTCGGCGGCCCAGCCTGTTGTTCTAAAAGCGCTGTCATTATACAGGATGAGTGATTTAGGGTATTTTGCAGGAGAGGGGGAGATGTCACTGCAGCTCCTCTCCACGTGCAGCTGTACAGCTGCTGGCCCCTGAAGAGCCACGAAGACTCAAGATTAATGTAGTATGACACACTGAAATTAATCAAGGGCAGCAGCGGAGTGATCTGGGTATCTGTTTCTAATCATACGGTGCATTCTTGCCATAAGTGTTTTAAGGATGGAAAATATCTGGTGAGCTCACTCCCTCAGGCAGGGAAAGAATTTAATATTGAGCTTTGTTTTTATTTCTGCTGGTCGTTTTTGATCACTTATTGTTTTTCACCTGTTTCTTTCTTTATTTTATGGCTGACCCTAGATTTCATTTAGTTTAATTTTATTTTATTAATGCACTTTGGATGGGTCAAAATAGTAAACAGGCAGCCAGACCACCATTGTAATGGAATGAATTGTACATAGGTTGATTAATCATGTGATTGACTGATCACCCAGCTGACCAGTTCCTGCCACTTCCACTCTGAGACTGGTCCTTTTTTTCTGGTTGTCAAGAACTAAATTGACCCTAAGTGGCAGTTTCCTGCACCAGAGACCACTCGCTGGCTGCTGACTTTTTAAAGCAATGTGCGGTTTGCTTAGTGAAATGCTGATCATGTGTGCTGGTTAATAATGATGCAATGAAATTCCTGTGGGGCGATTTTGTACTTGAACTGCTATTTGGGGGAGAAATGTTTATTATGCTGTAGTGTGAAACTCAACATTATAAGGAAAGTTATAAGGAAGCTCACAAAACAAGCAAACAAGAAATATGAATTAAAAATGAAATACAAAAACATCATCACATTGCTCCTGCACAACGAACTTTTACCCACAGGGATTTTTACCCTGTGGAATTAGAAAACAGAATACAGGGTCTCGTAATGCCTCTTTTATACATTATTATATAATTATACAAGCAGCAACCTCTATATTTTTTTCAAAATGCATCTATGTATTTTTTTTCCCCATGAAAAGACCAAAAGCAACAATGTGCTAGTCCATCTATCAATACTTTCAGACTTCCCCATCACTGCCACTCAGCCTCAAGCCCACTGGATATTACTGAAAACATCCTTATCCAGTCTGAGGGTCTAAGGATTGACTGTCTCATATGCTGCACAGATTGCATAACCCCGCGACGCAAATTGCGATGTTTGGCTATATAAATAATACTGACTTGACTTGACATGAATCTTGGTTTAAAGTTAATGCTGATACAAAAGATACAGGGGGGAGTTTGATTGTTTTTTGGGGTTTTTTTTTTTGCAAAAAACAGTCACATGAGGACTGAGTGATGCATTTATTCAGCACATACACATGTTGTACACAGTTCACTGTGCAGTGAAATGCTTAGTGTTCCTCTCCACAGACTGTGCAAGCTGCAAATATGATAAAAGAGAATATAAATCACAGCAGAGGACGACAGAGCTTGGTGAAATCATTTGTTCTGAGCACCAGATGGACGAGGTTAATCATTACAATGATTCTGATGGTGCCAGATACAGTAAGATTCCAGTCAAATAAAAAAAGAAGCTACAATATTACATTAAACTTCATTATTGGCTGAAATGTACGTCTTAGTAAGAGTTGGATATCAGCTACTCAGTATCATCCATTGCATAGATTCCTCTCTGCTTCCACATTCATTTAGAGTTTGTTTATCACGGAGTAGATGTGCTAGCTTCATTGCCCTGTTACAGAGGCCTTTTTATTTTTAGAATGCCAAGACTACAATTCTGAGGAGTATCAGAATCTTTTGGCATGGAAATTGTCTGCTATTAACAGATCATATACAAAGAACTGGCTGTCAATATCCCCGCCACAACAATATTGAGATTGATATTGATGTTTGCTCAGTGGTATTGACTCTCCTTTATTATTTCGTCCTCTGCAGTACCCCTCAGCCCAGGCAGGAAACGTATTATTTATCCAAGCTGTGATTGTTTTTGAGATTTCTCTTCATCTCTCAGTCTTTTCCCTGCACATACACCCTGTTGTCTCTCTCATCAGTGGAAACAGGACTTCATGTTAAACCCCTGAAACCAGCAGCGCTACATGATCAGCCGAGCCTTGTTAACATTTGCGTGAGATGATAAAAAACCAGGTCACTTAATTCGCTGGAGACAAAAAAAAACAAAGTGAACTTCAGTTGAACAAGCTGATTAACAAAATTCAGTGGCAGAAGCTTTTCCACAACCAATATGATTACTGCCAACAGGTTTCGGTACAAAGCAACTATGACCTTGTATTAATGAATCTCATCCTGCCTGCTATTATCATCTTAAAGGGGCCATATTGAAATGGTGCTCCTGATTGTAATGAGGCACTAAGTAAAGACTCAATGGAGCCCTATCTCATTCAGTCTTGTTTAAAAAAAAAAACTTAATTCTTTGACTGGGAGTGCAGCAGCACAGTGAGTCAGCCTCTGCCTGTGTAATGGAATCAAACTGGGGTGAGATAATGCCTGAGTTGGCAGTCAGGCACAGCACCCACATCCTTCAGTACAGGAAGTCGGCTGCAGTCAGAGTAGTGCATTCCTGCCCTCTGCTGGTTGAAAGTGAAAATGGAGCCCAGTGAACAGGCACATGGCAGACTGACAGCTAATTGACCACTTGGCTGCTTGCAAATGTCAGAAAAGGTCAGGACATCCTCATGGCTCAGCAGTCAGATTTGCTGCAGTTTCTCTCTGAGGGATTTCTCACTCATGCAGACACACACTCACAAATGCACCTGCTGTGTCTAAACACAACCCTGTTCTGCCAAAGGTTAAATTCCTCACTCAAAGGGACATTGGCAGCATGTCATGTGTACCACTCTGACTGATCCTGGGCTTGTTCAGGTGAGTCAAACAGTACGCTTGCTTGTATAACTCTTACAGTCCCCAATTATAGCTGCACTGATTTACTGAATCCTAATATAGGATTAAACGCACACACTTTGAAACTGGAAAAAGTAAATTGAAAATAGGCTTGCTGGCAAGTTTTAAAGACCAGCTCTCCTAATGTGCATTTGTCGCCTTTCCAAACAATTTATCCAGTAATTCACATACAGTCAAATTAGCGTGGTATTGAAAACACATTATATAACTTTCCAGGATGGATTTCAGTAAGACTGCAGATATACTTTTAATGTGGCCATCAATTGCTTGTGGTGTATTTTCTGATGGCTACATGTAGTTTTAAGCACATCCCACTGAAACATGGTAATAATAGTAAATATGACGCCAGCTGACTTCGTGTATTTTTCACAAAGCGTCCTTATTCAAAGATGAACAACGGTTTGCAGTATTACTGAGCACTTTTGTTTGCCATGCAACTTCTTCACATTTAAAACGTGTTGTTTCCATACATTTATTTAGTATCTCAAAACTGTGGTCAGGACAGAAAATGGGGATGTAGGCCACCAGGGCTTCCCATCCCTTTTACTTTATAAAAAATTAAAAGATAAATAAATAATTCTGGATTCCAAATCTGAAATTCAGACAGAGATATAAGTACTTCTTTTTTCTATTTATTTTTTATTAATGACTAAATTCCCAAAAGCTGTCAAGCTGAGCTCTTCATTGAAAATTTTATTCAGGCACATATCTGAGACTAGAGCCTTCCCCTTCCCAGCCTATTTTGAAAATGACAGGGGAAAATACCCTGCATAGATTTTCAGTTCACTCCAGTTCAGGTGTGATCCACCTGTGGTGACTCACAATTAAATGTATGTTGGTCTGTTCACATCTATCAAACTAAAACTACTAAACTAAACTAAACTCTAAAAATGTATTTTCTGTCAAATCCAGTAAAAATTCCTCTTTCCCGTTCATCCTGTACATGTGATCAGTGGAGACATTTCTGAAACAGACATTTTCTTTGACAACTTCACAATCATTACTGAGTAAAATCTGTTGGGATCAGGTCTTTCTCAGTAAAACAGGACATGACTTTCAGTGAGTGCATTAAAACCTGTCCAGCAGCGCCCTCTGGCTCCTTCTTATAGATTATTTTTTGCTTGCTCTGTTCATGGTTTCTTTACTTTTTTTGCAAACATGTTACAAATTTGACGCATGTGGTATTTAAGGAATAATCACAGAGGGATCATTGAAAATGCAGGACTGTTTGATGCCTTTAGTTACAAACATTACTGGTGTAAACAAACCTTCAATAACTCATGTTTAATTGTTAGACTTTTCAACCAATAGATATATCAGTCAGTTTGGGAGTATTACAAGACTCCTGTTGTGTGTTTAGATTTTTAGTTATAGGCTGAAGGGCCCCTCTAGAATTTGTGGGCCCCCTGACGACAGCTCAACAGTTCAGACACAGCAAATAATCCCTGGCATGTTACAGGGCCTCCTGAAACATCCAGTCCCCCCTCATAATGTTCACACTGTTCCTGTAGGTACAGTCTGAGGCAGCAGTACTTCACCAAAGTATTTCCAATTTGCAAAGGATTTATTTTTTTCTGTATTTAACACTCACATAATGAGACATTAAAACATAATTATTTGCTACCCAGAAGCATTAAAATGGAACATTTACTTTTTCATTATTTAAGAACACGTTGCAGTCACTTGCTTTTTACAGAGTTTTGAAAAAAGGATATTCACATATAATGGGGTATTTTTCCACTACATGCAATAGCTACATGCTATTATTACTATTTTACATGAGTAAAAGATGTCTGTTGTATTTAGGGAAATAAAATATTTCAAAACATTCAGTTTAAGAAAGCATTCATACCACAACATTTCAACATCAATAACTCCTCCATGGCTATGTTGAACACCTGCAACCGATTAAGGATGGCAGAATCATCCATAAACTTGACAACATTCTGCTGCAGCAGTCATTAGTATGCAATATTAAAGAGTGAGTAAAGACCACAGCCCTGTCGGGAGCCACGCATCAAATCAAAGATGTAAATTAAGCCTTTCTAAGAACATGAAGCAGATATTGCTAAAAGTGGAGTAAAAAATGACGACCAGTTCATTCTCTGTGATCTCACTGATGCCAAAAGCTGGATCTAACAAACTGATTTACATACAAACTTGATGGAAATTTATGGTATCCTAATTTAATGCCTGTTATTCACAATGATTTTAAACACTGTGATTCTCTAACAGGACCTAAACATTCTTGCACTATGAACCACTTAGAGCAGAAGAGGGCGCTGTTTCAACTGTGGAAACAGAACTGACATTTGTCAGTCTCTGCAGACAAACATGAAAGGACTGAAGACTGATGAGAAATAATTAGGGCCTGAGCACCGAGTGGTTTTTTCTCATCTTTTGTCAAAAACAAAAGTGAAGTAACACAGGGAGGAGGTAGAGGACGATGAGTACTTTTCTACTAATCAGAGAGAAGGTAGATGGAACATTCTGAAACAGTGCAGACAAACTCATTTATGTGATTCTTTAGGAAATAAACCGCCAGGAAAATACCTACTGCAGCGCTTTAGAGTTTATAAGCAGAGATTTTCCAGAGTTCAATTAATCAGTAGAGAACTGTATGTTATCTAATACACCGCAAAATACATACATAAATAAAATGCACATCTTTTGTAAATAAGTAAAAAATGTTATATTTTATATTTGAAATTAACTCTTTTTTTTTCAGACATTTTACCTTTACCTTGAAACAAAAGGATAATTCAGGTCTCTGCACTAAGAATTCAGAAAATCTGAATTAATTTGAGAAAATATTTGAAACTAGAGCTGCTGTTAAAAGAAAAAAAAACTTTCAACATCAATTAGCCTGCAGATTTATATTCCCAACTAATATTTGTAAATAAAATAAATACAATGCTGGAAAATGCCTGTTACAACATCCTAGAGGCCAAGACGACGTCTTCAAAGATTCAAAATCCAAAAGTTTGTAGTTCATTTTTTGCCATGAACAAAAATAACACACAGACTATTTACACTGCATCGCTGACTGTGAAGAACCTGTAGTGGATTCAACACTCAGTCCACCTCCCTCTCTCTCTCTCTGTGCTCTCGAATCACACACAGCAGAGAGGTCACTCATGGGAGTCTGGTCACATTCTGCAGTTGAGACAGTTATTTCCTCCTGTCATTCTCCTGGGAGCAGTGGGCTCTAAAGCCCTGTGGGAGTGCTCTGCGGCACTGGGGGCACGTCAGCGGGGTTTGAGGCTGGCTCCAGCAGCCTCCCAGGGGAACCGCTTGATTAATTGAGCTGGCAGATTTATGACGGCGCTGGCAGCTACTCGGCATGTGTGTGTACCTGTGAGTGTGAGTCTAGTTCTTGCCTGCCTGCCTGACTGCCTTAGTGTGCATCCAAGTGTCTGTGTGTGTCCCTGCATGTTTGTTCGTCTGTGCTGTGTGCAGGTATGTCTATTCATGTCTGTGCAAAAGTGTACATTTTTGGAGAGTTGTGTGTTTGTATCTGGGTGTCTGTGTGTGTGCAAACAAGGTTTGTTCATGCATATGTGTATGACTGCTTAAAACTTATTGTGTGTTTCTGCTCATACATTTCTGAATTAAATTTCTGAATTTGTGTGTGTGTGTCTTTTTACGCCTTTGACTCTGTCCATTTATGTTAGTTTCTTGGTGGGTGCATATCAAAGTGTGTGTCTGTATGTGTGTGTGTGTGTGTGTTTGAGGCTCTCCCTCTCCATAATTACAGCTTCCAAGCCTTGGAGCAGCATGGGGTAACCTGAATGTCAGGGCAGGCCAGACCCTCAGCATTCCCACCGGGGTGAGTCTGGGGTCTGCTGTCCAGTCAAAACTCAACATAGCCGCCTGCAGGATTGATGTGCAGTAAGTTGGATAGTCTGCAGCCAAAACATCATCAGGACCTCTCTTTGACTTCACATTCTTCACCCAGCAGACAGTCAGTGGGTTCTTTTCAAATGAGCTTGGATTAAAAACTTGATGCTGTATTAATGTGGCAAAGTCAGGCACAGTGAGCAGAATACACTGCATCTGTGCGATTTGATTTTTAAAAAGAATAACATGGAGTGTAGTTTTTACTTTCATGAACATGCCACTTTCTTAAGAATATAAAGTCATGTGATTGATTACAAGTGTTCATACGTTTGTATTTTTTACATGGACACTTTTCAGTGTAATTAAAATCAAATCAATGGTGTGACAACACCACCAGAAACTATGACCTCAAAAATGACTAGTGTCCACACAACAACACATCAGCTCCTCTCTGACACAGTCTTATCAAAAACTAAACATTATAAGCTTCACAATGTTAAAACTGCTTGGACAGTGTTCGTAACATTGTGTTTCACCCCATGTTTGTGAAATTTGTGGCTGCAAATTATCTGAATAACAGCTGGTTAGTTTGGGTGTTTACTACACGCAGTCCCTTGCACACAAAAATCATCATAAGAATAATGTTAGGACTGACTACATGGATTTCCTCAGTCAACACTAGAACCATGAGATGGGGCACTACCTGCCTCACCTTGACCTAAATGTAAGTCTAACCTAACTGTGGACCCAAGTCCAATTCATTAAATAGCCCCCTGCAGAAATTAAGGCTGGCCCAACTGGGTCAGATGCAGATTTTAGCTCTAGGCAGCAACACTGGCATCAGTTTGGGCCAAAGCAACTGATGGGCTGATCCTGGAGCATCAGTTTCATAAGTCTGTCATGTGTGAAGCAATCACAGTATGTCACATTTTGTCTATTGGGACAAAGCCAGAAATAATCCATAGTTAGGAAAAGTAAACAGCGTGTTTGTGGTTTGTGGTTTTACCGAACACTCAGCCCATGAAAGTATATGATCAAGACTCTTTTATCACAATTGGCACGCGAAGTGTGTTTCAGCATTTAATTAGCGCTGAGCATAATTGCGCTATTCCCAAACCAGTATATGCTGTGTGGAAAGCGCAATCAATCCTACCAACAACTGTCTCGACACACGTAATATTATCCTGAAAAGAGATGGAAGCTGGGGGGCTAACCTCACCCTGCTGTCAGACTGGACTGGTTTTTCAGAAAACTCAATCTCACAATTTGACATTTCTTTGAAGTCTTCTAAGAAATAATATGAGTAAGGGCTATAATTTGCCCGAAGTATTAAGCAGCTCATTGTGAAATGGACTAAATGTGATCTATTTTCTTTTATTTTCACAAAGACCATAAAAGAATCGCATAGACAACTGACATCAAATTTCTTTCTCAAATGCTACAACACTGAGTCAAAGCTTGAGTTAGCAAGAGGAGGTTGGGGCACTATGAGGTGGGGTTAGGGGGGTGACACACACACACACACACATCCGTACACACACACATCCGTACACACACACACACACACACACACACACACACACACACACACACACACACACACACACACACACACACACAC